>JALIGW010000003.1:41312995-41847995 GCA_023053685.1 Diadophis punctatus similis | reverse complement strand
TGGTAGTACAATTCAGACAAATACCTCTCTAATAAAATATTGTAGTATCTTCTCCTTACAGTGGTAGGAAACCATGACAGGAAATGAGCTAGACTTACTAGAATTTGCCAAATTATAGAATAGATACACATTCTTGCATTAAAATGTTTGGAAGTGATTAATATCAAACCAGCCCACCCAACTCAAAATCATTACTTATTTATCTAATAAATTTAAACCTTCCAACAGCTGAAAGTCTCAATAGTTTATAATAAACACACAAAAAGGATAATAGTAATAATACAATTTGATACAACATGTCCAATAAATAATACAACATGTCCAATAAAGTCAAACTAAATACAAAATTAAACTTCAATTAAAAAGCCTGGAAAATAGTCTTCCCCTGGCACCAAAATGATGCTATTGTGGGTGCCAATTGAACCTCTCTGGAGAAGGCATTCAATAGGGGTGCCTCCACAGAAAAGGCTATAGAGAGCCATCTACAGTAATTCCCTTTGGAAGGGAAACCTGGAGGAGGCCTCATTAGAAGATCTTAAGGTCTGGATAGTAAAATACAGGAGAAAGTGCTCTTTTAGGTTAAAATGATGTCTTTAAATAATTCTGGATTTAATGGACAGGCAGGATTTCCTCCTTTCTATTCCCATTCTTAGTTTGCCACATGCACTGTTTTATATACCTCAAAATGTAAAACATAACCCTACCATTTTTGAGGGTCTCCCTATTCATTCTAGTGTCAGACACTGTTCATCTGTTCAGACTTAATACCTAGACATCTCAAATCCCAAAATGTTGCTGCTGGAGGAATAAATAGATCATTTTATTTATTGATGTTAGCTATGTGCCACTCTTTATTAAAGGTAACTGAAGGGTAACAGGATGATTCCCAACCCTTTAGTGAAATTCCAGTGACATTGTTAAACGTGAAGCTAAAAAGATACTATTACATGATAAGTGAAAGTACCCGGAGGAAATAAAACCTGGTGCATATAAAATAATAAAGCAAGCTTTCATTAGGAATGGGATTCCTCAGCCAAGGCACCAGAGCCAAAAGGCCTTAAGCGAGGATCCCTAACATAGTTATGCAGCATGCCTCCTCTGTTCTATACCCTGCAGCACAGTTAAATAACCCACTGAGTTGGGACAAGTTACTGACAACTAATTTTAGAATGCTAGATAGGAATATTATTAGCATTGCATTTGGAAAGGTTCCATATTGTTACAAAATAATAAAGATGTCTAATCCTTAGGTTTATTTGACTTTGATTCTCAAACATTTATGTATTCGCCTCCAGTAATAATACAAGTCTCTGCATTTTATTAATGTTAGTATTAGAACAATATGCAATTGAGGTGATCCAGTAAAGTTGAAGGCAATTGATTTGTATAAGTTTACATTATATAAATATTTTAGGACATAATCTCTCCCACTATTCTAGGGATATTCTTACTCTGTTTCTAAAAACTGTTTTGTTTTTCTGCTGCTATTTCTGTCTCCATCCTATCTTTGTTTTTCCACATCTCTCAGGTCTTAGAACACCCATTCTTCCTGCTATTGATTCTTCCTGCCTTGCTACTGATTCTAAAGAACTAAAGTCAGCCGGAAGTTTAAAGCTGCATCTTGAGTTAATCAGCACATGATTTTCAACTTGCTGAGATCAAGATTCTAATTTCATGTAGATTATAGTGGCAACAAAATCTATATAATCGATCTGTAGTCTAGTTGCTTTGTCTTATAGGTTCCTGAAGCACATCCTTATGCTATCTGATTAAACAGCTGATCCTATTTAATTCAGCAGCAGGACATCAGTTCTGATGACTGTGAAATACAACCCTTCAAAGCTATTGATAAGCTTCTTTGTTATACTGTGCTGAATAAGGAACATGACACTTTTAAATACTGTATGGAATTTCAAATTTCCCAGAAGTATGGCTTTGTAGACTCCTGATCTCAATTTTATATATCATGCTGTGTGCTGATTTGTTTGAAATTTCTACTAAAACTACGTACTGTATCCCAATCTTCCATATTGAAAAATACAATACAATTTTAAAAAGCTTAGTTTAAATAGCAAAATGAGAAGGAAAACAGTAAGGTAAAATAGGCTACTGAATAATGGAAGTATATAGGAAGGCAGAAGAATGGCTCCATAAATCAGACATAATGGAAAAAGGAAGACTTTCACCATTTTGCAAAAAGCCAACATTTGGGGAAGAACACAACTTTCCTTATCGAATTTAGTATGTGGGCAAGTCTGAAGAAACCTTTTTGATTTTTTCGGTGTAACAGATTGTCACAGGTGAACTGCACATGTTGTATCAGATTGCTCATAGATGCTGGCATTTTTTTATACAGCTGGGAGAGCTAAATAGCAGGATATTTGCTTTTTATAAAGAAATTATAATTGAGTACTAATCCCTTCAACAAGATAAGGGATCTTGGGGAAAATGGAATTGGATCTGATGTAATCATTCAGTAGATCACACAATTCAATAGTGTATCACTGTATTGATGAACCACTACAGATCAATGGAGACTTACATGGAAATTGGTATATAAATCTAATCATGATATTAATAGATAAGAAAGTACCTCCATAACCATAACATACAAATACAAATAACAAATACAAATAACAAATACAAATAACATACTTACATGTATAAGACTATGCTGTGTAAGACTATGGATTAGCTTTTTGCACAGATATATTATTTTGTGGACCATTCTGACACAGGAGTCTGTTATCTGACATTATGTATTTGCATTTACCACCTGAATGAAAATTATAACTTGCAGCCTATTGAAGAGTTATGGAGACCTCATAGATTTGCTGTTTTTTATATCATTAGGGTTTACACATTCAGCTCTCCTTACATATTTCATAAGTTTATCCTTAAATCATTTTCAGAATTCTTTGTTGAATGAAAAGCAATATTAAACTATGAAATAATACTAGGAGAAAACAATCTAATCATGTACTATCTCTCCACTAGACTTTACAGTCTAAAAAGCAAGACGTGGACAGGATCAGCCCACGATATTTCACTACCTGAAACAGTAAATAATAGTTTCCTTTCACTCAAGGAATGTAGCCAATTATGTTATTTTCGTATGCAGGAAAGAAAATTACATAAATGTTTTCTTGGGAATAAAAGTATCACAAGACCCAACAATAATTAAAAAGCAGGTTTATTCTGACATTTATCTGCTTTATACTATAACTTCTATAGCACTTTGATTGAACTACCTTTCTGTATCAACCTGTCCCAGCCTGATATCCTTCAGAAAAGAATAAATAGGAAATTGGAATATCAAGACACCTGGTGATTCAGTCATATGGCTTTACATGATATATATATCAATATATACTTGATATATTCATTCACTTCTAATTATCCTTTCTTTTAACATGGATGCTATCATATTTAGTGGTAGTTATAGCAATTAAGCCAAATGGGTCAGGTATATTACAGCATCAAATACAAATTCCAGCTGATTCTACAATTAAATAACCATTTCTACCTTATTCAATAAAATATTAATTTATTAAAGATTAAAATTAGATGTTTGAATACGGTAAAAGTCTTGTGGAGAAAATATATACTGCCTTTGTTATATCGTGAGTAATCATAGATAAAACTATTTCCATATCTAAATGGTACCTCTAGAAACACTAGTTAGCATTTTCCACATTTAATAAGGGCTAGTATATTTGATAGCTCTGATTTGAAGTCGGATTATAAGAATTGGTCATAAGACAAGTACATTCAGAGTTTTCACTTGAGTCAACAAATTACCAGATTCAAAGTAATTATATTTTGTATACATTATGTGAAGACTTAGTTCTTGAGGCTGAGAAAAAAGAGAAAGTACTGGAAGTCCTTGAGTTAAGACTATTTGTTTAATGATGCTTTGAAGTTGCAGTAGTACTAAAAAACTTACAACCTATTCTCAGTTATGACTGTTGTACCATCAGTCATGTGATCACAATTCAGGTACTCAGGAATTGGCTCATGTTCAGAATGTTTACAGTCTGTGGTTATAATTTGTGACATTCCCAGCTGGTGGGGGACAAACAAAGACAATCAGGAATTGAGCAAGGAAAGTTGCAAATTGAGATTATGTAGTGTCTCATTTAACGACTATGCCATTTCACAACAAATTTTCCAACCCAATTGTGTTGCAAGTCAAGGATTACTTGTACAATCAGCAACAAGGTGGATGCACTCAATTATAATGGTGATGAATGAACCAATGGAAGACCCAAAGGACCAGAATTGAAGACAAATCCTCCTCAAGAAAATCTATTTATGCAATTGAAACCTATTTCATGCCACATCACTATCATCACCAGAACTGGACTATAACAATCCAGAGGAACAGTAGATGGCAGCAAAGAGGCACAGCAAACTCTGTTCATCTAAAAGTGTTCCAGATTTTGTAGTCTAGATTTACTAGTCTTCAATGGAGTGTACCTCGGAGGAGGATGTGATGCTGTCTCCTAAACTCTTCGTCGATATCATCACTCAAAAGTGGTCTGCTCCGGGTTCAGGGCCCAACCCATCGGCATCGGAACACAAACTATACAATGTGGCTCCTGACCTAACCAAAGCTATTCAGGTACCAACTATCAATGCCCCAGTGGTCGCACTGTACAATTCCTCAGTCATGCCAGGGGATCCTGCAGAAACGCTGTGACCAGAGGACTGCAGGTCCAAACAATCCTTACAACGTGCATACCAAGCAGCGCTGTGGGCGGTTCGCGCCTCTACCATGGAGTCTTTCTTTTCTCGTTCATCGTTAATTTGGTTACCTCAGCTGCAAGAGTCAGTTCCGGCATCGGATGTGCGTTTCAAACAAGACATTAACAAGTTGATCACAGCGGCATAACTGATGGCGGATGCCACTTTGAATGCCGCCCGGTTTGCTTCTAAGTCAATTGGGACATCGGTGGTGGCTCGGAGGATGCTGTGGCTAAAGTCTTGGCAAGCTGACACATGCCACAAGTGGCGTTTGGCATCAGCATCATTCACCAGAGAACGGTTGTTCGGTGACTGTCTGGAGCCGGTGTTGACGGAATCTAAAGATTGCAGGAAGATTCTACCAACAATCGCCAGGCGGGGGGACTGCTCCATTTGGGGGCCATTGTTGATTCGGTCCAGGGTATGGTGTATCTATCTCCAGATCATCAGTCCAGTATTAGAGAAATGGTAGTGACCATTCGAAGAGATAAATGTGCATCCGTTGCGGTCTTAGCCAAGCTCCTAGGGAAAATGGTATCCACATTTGCCATTGTACCATGGGCCCGTGTCCATTCCCTAGAACTCCAATGGTTTCTTTTGCCATTTCAGAGGTCCGGGGTTCAGGGGCCTTCTGTATGCCTTTCCACCACTTCCCCTGATTCTGAGGGTTGTGCGGAAGATCTTGGATGAGGAAGCGGAAGTCGTACTCGTTGCTCCTTATTGGCCTCACAGGCCATAATTTGCGGACCTAATGAGCCTTTCAACCTCTCCGCCCTGGAGGTTTCCTCAGCGCCCGGACTCCCTCAGCCAGGGGTCCTTGATACATCTGGACCCGCAGTGTCTGAAACTGACCACCTGGTGCTTGAGCGGGTCGCTCTGAGGAAGGACAATCTATCCTCCAGAGTCATTGCCACGATGCAAGCATCTCGGCGGCCATCTACCACTCACATTTATGACACTACATGGCATATTTTCTGCGGATGGTGTGAGAAGGCGATGGTGGTACCATCGGAGGCATCGTTGAAGGATGTTCTTGAGTTCCTCCAGGATGGATTAGACCGGGGTCTTAGCCTGAACATGTTGAGATGTCAAGTTGTGGCCTTGTCGTTGATTTTGTCTGATAAGAACGCTATATCTTTGACCCAACACCCAAAGATAAGACGTTTCTTGCGAGGTGCCTCTAACATAGCACCGCTGGTCGTACATTGCTACTCTACCTGGGCTTGCTAAGGTGTTGCAGTCCTCACAGAGTCGCCATATGAACCATTATGGGAGGCAACATTACGTCATCTTACGTGTAAAGTGGCATTTTTAGAAGCAATAACATTGGCCAGACGGGTGTCCGAGCTGGCAGCCTTATCAGTCCACCCAGACCTATGCATCTTCCATAACGACAAGGTTGTTCTTAGACTAGATCCAGCATTTCTCTCGAAGGTGAATTTGTGGTTTCATGGGGCTCAGAAGGTGGTTCTTCCTAGCTTTTGCCCGCATCCAGTCATCGCTTGGAGAAGCAGTGGCATAAACTTGATGTATGCAGAGCGCTACACATTTACATCAAGCGGACTAAAGGTTTCCACAAATCCGAGTCACTCTTCCTCTCATTTCAACCTTCTTCGCTAGGCAGTAAAGTAATTGGGCATTGGATAAGATTGACTATCTCTAAGGCATATGAGCTTCAGTCTCAACCAGTACCACACCGTATAATGACCCACTCCACTAGGAGTGCAGCCACATTGGCAGCATGGGCGACTCAAGCATCCATTGAAGAAGTTTGCCGGGTGGTGACCTGGTCTACACCGTCCCCCTTTGTACATCACTATAAAGTGGATGTGTATGCATCGGCCGACATGGCTTTTGGGAGAAGAGTGTTACAAAAAGTAGTGAAGGACTAGTTCCTCATCAACACTAGAGCTACCAATGTCACCCGCCTGTGTGGACAGCCAGCTTTGGTATGTCCCATTTCTGGATGCTATATCCACCTTGAGGGAGAAGGAGCGTTGGTCTTACCTGATACACCTCTTCTCCAAGTTGTGGATATAGCATCCAGCCCCGCCCAATGTAATCAATGCCTACTGTTGGCTTCGGAATGATGGAGGACAATATTAATGGAATTTGGCACAACAGAGTCTGTCGCTACGCTGCTTCTTCGTTTCAAGCTGTCAAGCATAGTGACAAGGGCAGGACCTGAACAGCTTTTGACAGACTCAGTCCAATCAGAGAGCAGACAGATTTAACCCATTCCTGGATGCTATATCCACAACTCGGAGAAGAGGCGTATAAGGTAAGACCAACGCCCCTTCATTACAAAACTACATTTTGCCAGTTTAAAATGATTTCCCCAGATTCTGCCCTGCACCATTCAAACAAAGGGAGATTCTGGGGTGATTTTAGCTGTCACTACAGATAGTCCTCAACTTAAGAGATGTGATGGCGCAGTGGTTAGAATGCAGTACTGCAGGCTACTTCTGCAGGCTGCCTGCAATTTGGCAGTTCGAATCTCACTAGGCTCAAGGTTGACTCAGCCTTCCATCCTTCCAAGGTCAGTAAAATGAGGACCAGATTGTTGGGGTCAATATGCTGACTCTGTAAACCGTTTAGAGAAGGCTGTAAAGCACTGTGAAGCGATATGAAGTCTTAAGTGCTATTGCTACAACTGAGGCCAAAATTTCTGTTGCTAAGTAAGACTGTTGTTAGGCGAATGTTGCCCTATTTTATGACCTTCCTTGCCACTGTTGTTAAGTGAATCACTGCAATTGTTAAGTTAGTAACAAGTTAAATGAACCTGGCTTCCCCATTGACTTTGCTTGTCAGAAGATCTCAAAAGGTCATCACATGACCATAGGACACTGCAGCTGTCATAAATATCTAAATTTTGATCAGATAACCATGGAGATGCTGCAAAGGTTATAAGTGTGAAAAACAGTCATAAATCACTTTTTTCAGTGTCATTGTAACTTTTAACGGTCTCTAAACAAACTGTATAAAGAAACTTTTTTTTCCTAAGAGAAGAAAAATTCCCCTCAAACCCCTTCTCCACAACCTGGGGACAAAATTGTAAGCTTGCCTTGAAATGATCAATTACCAGGGACAAAAACTAAAACAAAATAGAGTAATCACTCCTAAAACTACCAATGCAACAAGGAAGATATGGGTGAGAGGAGGCAACCTTTCTGGATTCCCTTTCTGCTTGCCCATACAAGGCTGCGGCAGCCTGTTGAAGTGAAAGAGGAGTAACAGGATCAATACCAAGAGATGCAGGCTGAAATGTAATTTCGCCGGATTTTTCTGACATTTCCCCCACTTTATTAAAGCTCCTCTTAGCAGCTATGCTGAACCTGGGGAGGGGGCGTCGTGGGCATTCTGCTGATGCTCAGAGACCCTCTCACGCCTTCACTAATGCATGGAAAGACCGAGGCCAGAATTTTACTTCCAATTTAAACTTCCCAGAGCGCGTTTGATTTATGATTTATTTGACAACACAGACCGCTCTTCATAAAACAAGCCAGGGAATAGAAATCCGCTCGGGGTCCTGAAAAAGGAAAATGATAGAAAAAAACGTCGGTGGCTCATTTGAGACGAGGTTGGTACAACGCTGTAAAAATCCTCAGTGATTTAAAGAGAGGTTTTCTCCCCCCCCCTCGTTTCTTTCTTTCCCCCATCCCCCTCCGCCAACAGTGGGAGAGAGAAAGCCCTTTGATCTGCAGTTGCTTTGCTCCTGCGTCAATTTGCCTTCAGACCAAGCACCAAAAAGTTTTTTTTAAAGTGTTACAGGTCACGGTATCTGCAAGCTGGCTTCTCTCTCTCTCTCTCTCTCTCTCTCTCTCTCTCTCTCTCCCTTCCTTCTTAATACCGTACTCTTTCTGAACACAATCCCCTTTCTCATGCCCCTCCCCTTTCCTCCTCGCCCGGCAAAGGGGCTGTTGGGTCTGGAACTCGCTCGGGAGTTTGCATTGATCCATTGATTGCACATGGTCTCTTGCCTGACCTCCTTGCTCCCAGGGAAGCGGTCTCCATGGCTACTGGCCCTACTCCCCCAGTGGCAGACTGTAAATTCCTGCAGGCAGAGCTGAACAGAGCCCGGACGGGTGGGAGGGAGTGAAGAAGGAGCAGGCGAAGCAAAGGCAAATAGAAAGAAAGAGAGCAAAGGAAAAAGGGCGTTGCTTGGATGGACCTTTACAGGTCTTCAGCATTGGACCACGGCCCTTTAAAAAAAAAATATCTGCCGCTCTAAACAAAAACTACAACTGGCTACGTTCCTCCTTGAATAAAAGAGGCAGCTGAAAGGAAGGCGATCAGGTCCGCTCAAAGATTCCGCGGCTTTTCCTCCCTCCCTCCTTGTGCTAGTAGCATCAGAGGAAACTAGACGAAACTCCGAGCAATTTGGCCATCCTTTCTCCAGTAGCCGCTTTCCTACACCGTCAAAAAAACCGTTCCTTTGTTTTGTTGGTGGTGGTTTTTTTGTTTTGTTTTTGCCTGTTGAAATCTGCGTGCGCCTTCAAAGCATCAGAGAAAACTTCCCGGTTCTTGGCACCAACCTTCTGCACAAACGCATCGGTTGGAATGGGGGCCCTGGAGATCCTTGGATTGTGCCTGGTTCTCTCCTTTGGCAACACCGTGGCTAAAGCTAGTCAAGGTAAGGAGAATCCCAACCCTGCCCCGACCTCCTCCTATCTAGAGACGGACACTCGTATTTCTCTTATGTATGCACGAGCGAGCGCACACATAGGCGCGAGACTATTCCTCTACTTTTTAAATGTTGGATTTTGTCCGTGAGATTAGTAAACCTGGTGCCCGGCAAAAAAATATTATCTTTTAACTGTTGTATGCAACCTTTCGGTTTAATCTTTCAAAGACTGTTGTTGTATTTAAAGAAATCTATTCTTCGAATTGTTTTTAAACATAAGGAGGAAAAAGGAATAGTTGAGGGGTGGTATGGATTTTCCTTCCCAGCTAGAAATCAGTGTGTTGTTATTTGCAACCTCTGCTCGGATTCCTACTTTTTTTTACAAGGTTGATAGTACTTTTAGAAGCAATTACTTTTAAGATTACGATGGGGCATAAGACTTGAGGGAATGTTTTTGTCAGGTAAGAGTTCACATGTAATGTAACTTTTATTTAAAATCAGACATGCAAATCCAAACAATTTGTTTAGATATTTCCACTTCCTAAAACAGTAACATGTCATATCTTACTGATACAAAGTGGACAATGTATGATACAAATGTGTTAAAGGAAAATCTTTTAGCTTTGTAGTTTGTACTGTTTCTTTTATAAAGTGGTGAGAGTTTTAAGATTATTTGCTACTTCTTTAGCAGTATCCTTTTAAACACTTTATAATTTTTTTTTTACAATAAAAATGTGCAAAGGGTTGTTTTGGTTTTATTTCTTTTTCTTTGCAGGCCCACTAAAAAGGAACTAGCTTCTTGTAAAGTTTTATGATTTTAGTTTAGAAAGAAATGCTTAGGTTTTTATTCCAATTAGCTTCAGTGTGTACATTGCTTTCATATTCTTATCATAATATTTATTTATTAAAGCTCTTTGGTTTCAAATTCCATTAAAGCTGTGGCCAGATTTATGTAAAAACAGCAGAGCAAAATTCCATCCTGTAGAAACTTGAAGGATACCTTTGGGAGAGGGGAAGGAACATGGGGTGGATTTGGGCAAGAGTCTTGCAGGTAAAAACATCTTTGTTACATCAGTTTTCAGTAGACGACAAGAATGACATTTCTGTGAAATTTTGCAGATCCATTTTAGCTGGAACACTGATTTTTTTTAAAAAAAAATACTTCACTCTCATTTTAAAAACATTCCCAACAGTCTCTTTTAATGAAAAATACTTCCTACTGTTTATTCCAGTTCATTATGCTTGGAACAGTCATTTATCATACAGGACATGTAAACTAATGTTATTTAGAATACTGATCATATTGATTTTTGGGGAGGAAGTTTGGGACAATGATGGGGAGACCGAAGATGGTGATAGTTGAAAACCAAGAAGTTTAAACTTGAGTCCTCATTTCCTAGGTCAGAGGTCTTCAAACTTGGCAACGTTAAGACTTGTGGACTTCAACTCCCAGAATTCTCCAGCCAGCATAGCTGACTGGAGAATTCTGGGAGTTGAAGTCCACAAGTCTTAACGTTGCCAAGTTTGGGGACCACGGTCCTAGGTGGTGGTGAATGTCATGTAAAGAGTGAACAAATTGTCCTAACATCTTGGAAGTTTTACAAACAGGATTAATCTTGAAATATACATTGATGAATAAAAAAAATAAAATGCATATTTAAAATCCAGCCTCTATCATCATCTGAATAACCAAGTTCCTCTAAGAAACAGTGCAATAAATGCTTAAAAGCTATAACTAGAATAGGGCTATTCTATCATTTGAAAGTACCATTTTTCCTTACTATATGCATTTAATATTCTCCATAAATGTTGGGATCACATTTCGTCAGAGTTGCAGCAAGCATGTCCAAATGGCTATATAATTTTGAGAAGCCGAGAAAGACTGGTTATGTAAGGATTTGATAGTCTGCATCCATGCAAAATAAGTTGCAGGATACTAACCAAGAATCTTTTAACAAGTGCAGGGGGGGGGGAATCCTTACCCAAATCTGCCAAGGCAACAATGAATTATTCAAAAAACCAATATACTGAAAAACCATAGCTGCCAATTGATAAACCATGATAATGAAACATGTGTTATGACATCCCAAAAAATTCCAGCCTTTCATACATATGTTCCAATAATCTGAGGTGCTTCTGAGCAGCAGTTATATGTAAAGCTGAAATCCATCTGATACTGAGGTGGTCCCTTCTCTTTGCTGTATTTTGTTCTTCCATTTCAATAAAATGTTTTTTGTAAATCCATGCTTGTTATAGGAGATCTAACAAATAAGTAGTAGAATACTGTATGAAAACAGTAATAAATAAAAATGTAGCTTTCCACTTGGTCTAGGTAACTACAATGAGTCTTGTTTTTTTGAAGAGTGAGCAGGTATCAATTGATACTACCCTATGACAACAGGCATGGTATTTTTCAACTACATCTACAGTATGCAGTATTTAAGGATCAGCAGCTGAAAACTGTGGGGCCAAATCTGGTCTTGCACTGGGTGCTTATTTTCCTTCCGACTCTGTTAATCTGTTATGTTGCCTATTCAGAACCAAAGCAACTTTACAGGAGGAGCAATATGTACAACCATTTTGTCTAATTTAAAGGATTGTGATAGAGAAATTGTTAACATCAGAGGTCTTCAAACTTGGCTACTTTAAGACTTGTGGACTTCAACTCCCAGAATTCTCCAGCTAGCTATGCTGGCTGGAGAATTCTGGGAGTTGAAGTCCACAAATCTTAAAGTTGCCAAGTTTGGGGACCCCTGGTTTACATCCTATTTTCATATTTGCTTTACAGGAAAATTGCCAAGTGAGTATGCATTTAAATTGCAAAAATGCTCAGTCCATCATCCAATAGCATCAGAACTAAAATCATTATTATTGATGTTTTGAGCCTTAATAAATGTTACCTGCATTTATGTGGTTTTCTACTTAGATTATTAAACTACTCTTTGCTCCTATTCATACTTTTTTCCTTCTTTTCAATCATGTCAGATTCTCAGAGACTGCCTGCAGTTTTCTTGGCAAGGTTTTTCAGAAGTGGTTTGCCATTGCCTCCTTCTTAGGGTAGAAAACAAGTGACTGGTCACCAGTTGGCTTTGTGCCTAAGGCGGGACAAGATCACCCGATTTCTAGCCTGTTGCTTTAACCACTACATTAAACCGGCTCTCATTCATACCTCCATTATGGTTTATTTATTGGAAGCTTAATCTGTAAGACAGCAACAGATTTATCCTCCAGGCCTGTTTCAAGAGAAAGCAGGAAGAAAATGAATGATTTGACCTTAGGGATGTGGCAGACATAATTAATAATACAAATCCATATATAATCTGGTTTTCATAAATACTCAACAGGAGATGCTAACAAAGTGGCAAACTGCCAGCACATTCTGTTTTCATACAAATAAACTGCTCTGAATGTGGGCTACTTTGGACATTCACAAATATAGAAAATAAGAAAGTCCGACTAAAGTTAAAGACATAGCTCAGTTATAATCTTGAGTTATGTTTTATGCTTTGTCCCATACTTTATATGTGAACTTGGCCATTCAGTTAAGTTGCAGTTCTCAAATAAAACCTGATGGATTGTATGCATTGGAGTTTCTGCAGAATAAATTGCATGAGGAGTTTGGAACTGACCTCTCTGGAGCCAAAGCCTCATCTGGAAATGAGTGCAACAACACAGAGGGAGAGAGGGAGCGGGAGAGAGGAGCTAAGATGCTTTGGCAATCTTAGAAAAAGGAAAATGTATTGTTTTGAGATTTTCTTCCATTGAAGACTTAACAGAGGTTTTGCTGTTGTGGTTCCATCCCCTACAATCTGAAAATAAATTTTCTTTAACCTCTTGGGCAATATTATTATTTTTAACACACATTCTGCTTGTAAGATTTATTACTACCTATAAGCTTCCAATTTGGTCACTATCCATTGTTTAGAAATAAACTAATTAAAGTTGACATTTGGGGGGGGGGAAATCAAGTGTTGATGCATATTAATTCATCCTTTAATACTCAATTAAATGCTTTTGGAAACAACTTAGAAAACTGTATGCCTACTTACTTGGTTTAGCTCATAAAAGCAAGATGGATCCCAAGAGGAAAACAAAGCAGTGGCTAGCCGTATTTCAGCCCTAGCCTGTCCTGTGTCCTGGATGTTACTCTATAGCAGTTTTTCTCAACCCCAGCTACTTTAAAAACTGTGGACTTCAATTCCCAGTATATGCAATTTAAAGATGCTGAGGTAGAGAAACACTGTACTATAGCAATAAGGGGGCAAGTGGGGGGGGGGTAAATTGTTAATTACATAGAATTCTGGAAGAATTATACATATCTTTTTATTAGGTAATGTATTTCTATAGTTGTGTTCCACTCCTGGCAACTTTATGCACACACCTGTGTAGAATTTTATGGCAATACTATGGTAGCAGCTTACCATTTGATAAAGTGACTAAATTAGTGGACCAGCAAAATTATGTGGACATCGTATATTTGGATTTTAGTAAGGCATTTTACAAAGTAGACCACAACCTACTTCTTGGCAAGTTAGAAAAATGTGGGATGACAACATCACCAACAGATGGATTCGTAACTGGCTGACAAACCACACACAATGTGTATTCCTTAATGGAACTACATCTACATGGAGGGAAGTAAGCAGTGGGATACCCCAAGATTCTGTCTTTGACACAGTATTCTTCAATATCTTCATAAATGACTTAGAAGGAAAAGAATGGGAACTCATCAAATTTGCAGATGACACCAAGTAGGTAGGAATAGCCCACACCCCAGAAGGTAGGCTCAAGTTCCAGAAGGATCTCAACAGACTTGAAAACTGGGTCCTATCTAACAAAATGAAATTAAATGGTGAGAAAAGTAAGGTTTTACGCTTAGATAAGACAAACCAAATGTATAAGGTATACATTAGGTGGAACCTGACTCAATAGCAGTAACTATGAGAGGGATCTTGGAGTCCTAGTGGACAATCACTTTAATATGAGCCAGCAGTGTGCTGCACCCATCAAAAAAAGCCAATGAAATTCTAAGCTGCATCAACAGAGGGATAGAATCAAGATCATGTAAAGTGTTAATTGCTGCTTTATAAAGCCTTGATTAGACCATACTTGGAACATGGCATCCAATTTTGGTCACCACAATATAAAAAAGACATTGGAAAAAGTGCAGAGAAGAGCAACAAAAATGATTAGGGAGCTGAAGACTAAAACACATGAAGAACAGATGCAGGAATTGGGTATGTGTAGTCTAGTGAAAAGAAGGACTAGGCGACATGATAGCAGTGTTCCAATATCTGAGGGGCTACCATAAAGAAGAAGGGGGTCAACCTATTGAGCACCAGAAGGCAAAACAAAAAGCAATGGATGGAAATTAATCAAGGAGAGAAGCAACCTAGAACTAAGGGAACATTTCCTGACAGCAAGAACAATTAACCAGTGGAAAGGCTTGCATTCATAAGTTATGGGTAATATCTCACTGGAGGCTTTCAAAAAGAGATTGGACAACCATTTGTCTGAAATGGTGTAGGATCTTCTGCTTGTGCAGGGGTCTGGACTAGAAGATCTCCAAGTTTCTTTCCATTCTGTTATTCTATTCTGTTCTGTTCATTCTTCCAGGATTTATTTTTTTAACTTCACAGTCTGGCATACAGTTCTGAGATTTTTCTGGTGATCCCCCATCAATGTCAGTCTTGCTTAATTTTTTGAGATTAGCTAAGGATAACAAGGTGCTGGACTAGAGACTGTCTAACTACTGTACTACCTTGTTCATAATTTTCCTACTTTAGCCTCGGTCCTGTTTTGTATTTGTAAGAAATCACAGTGATAAGGTTGAAAACAGTTTGATTCACTAATGTTCCTTTATTGTTTACATAAGCTCTCTTCTAGATTGCTCTGATAAAATATATTGTTATGTTTATACCTTTTGCTAAACTTAGTATGATTTGGTTATTTGAGTCAGCTTAGCATGTTGATGAATTAAATGGTGTGCCTTGTAATTCATAGTTTATGGCTTGTGAATCAAAAGCTGTGCCTTATTTGGTAAACTATTAAATATGGCTTAATAGAAGGTGCTCTGCATGACACACTAAATTATCTGCAATCATTAAGAGGAATTTCCATTTTATTTCCCTTCCACCCTACATGCCTTTTTATGGTCTTTTTAAGAGCAAACATATCCAACATGGAGCAGCTTCAATTTCCAGTTAATACATATTGGAATTTAGTCTCAAATATTTAATAATGCATTGGGACTAAATTCCATTTCCATTGGGTTTATACTTTAAATTAACATTCAGGAACAAAATGTTCAGCTGATACTTTTTATTGTGGTCTGGTTCATATTGGTTGGCAGTTTCCAGAATTTGTTGCTAACGGGTTTCATATTCTGGGACTAACCTCAAGGGCAATCCAGGTTGGAGAAGACTGATTCATTTTTTACATGACAGTTAACACATAAATCTTCCTAATGCAGACCTTTGTGCCAGATGTAGTGGCACAAATGAGACTTTAGCCATAATTAGCATTAAATACAGGTAGAGTGAATACCTTAAGCAAATGATAACTCATGGTTAAAATAATTAATTTGGCTGTTCAAAATCATAACAATTTAATGCATTGTGTATGTCAATGAAGTTAAAAAAACTCAACATCTATAAGCTGTATCTTCCCAGAGGCAAAGGTGTATAACATGATTATACAATCAATGTAGAGTGTTGATGGGTTTGGCAGATAATGGGTTGGATTCTTTTAAAGTCTGAATCCACCTGCAGGGCCTTAAAATGGGGTGGTGGTGGTGATGGTATGGGGTGTGTACTCTTGAAGAATAATTCAGTTGATGTAAATACATAATGGTCTTATTCTTTTTCTCCACCTCCTATGAAAACTTCTCCCTCTTTCCTAGTTGCCCTCAGAACCATAGAAGGTGATGCTCTCCTGTAGTCCTAAAATATTAAATATATAACTGAACCATCTCAATATAAACTGTTCAAAAAGAATTGACTGAAGACACTTAACATGCCAGTACTTAAGTTTGTTGAAGGTGGTGAGGTTGGGTATGAAAGTGAACATCTTTTTATAAAAAGAATCCAAAATTTAAATATTTAGAGACCTTGGATCATCCTGTCCTGAGAGGCATCACTGTCTCCTGAGTAATAAGTTATATTGTTTTCAAAAAGGCACTTTAGAAGAAACCTGCATAAGTAAAATTTCCAGAGTAATCTTTGGTTTTAAAGTTGTAAATCCCCTGATGCTTATGATTATGGTTGATAAAGTGTAAGCTTCATATACTGTTGTGTGGCCTTTGGCATAGTAGCAAATCTAAGTAAACTTGTTTATCTCTGTGCTTTATTCAATGGGTGTCAATACTTCAGGGATGACAACTACTCAGAACAACACCTGAAACAAGGATTTCCATCTTATAAGAAAAAAGAAAGCTAGCCTATTTTTTTTTGGGGGGGGGGGATATTGCTGGTTTGTTTCCAGTCCAATTCAAGTACTGGTTATCACCTTTAAAGCCCTTTAGGGCAGCAGCCCAAAATCTTCTGGGCACCAGAGACCAGTTCTGTGGAGAGAGGTTTTTCCATGGACTGGGGGGGGGCATGGATGGGCTTCCGTTGTTTATGCAGCCCGATTGCTGGCATGCCATGGCCTGTTGCTGGTCTACGGACCAGGGGTTGGGGACCCTTTTATAGCATGAGTCTGTACTGAGGACCCCTTCAGTCAAGGAATCCCAGTAGTCAGGGTCCAGGAGAAGGGCCTTTTCTTCTGTGGCTCCCACCCTCTGAAACTTCGTGCCCTATGAGGTGAGATCCACCCTCACCCTCCACCTTCCAAAATAGCCTCAAAACCTGTCTCTTGTGATTGGCCTGGGTCCCTGATGGGGGAATTCCATGCTGAAGGTAGTTAGTTGACTAGGAAGAAGATCCCACCCTCACTCTGTTGTATTCTGGTTTCCAACATATCTAGTCTCTCTTAATTTTAATTTTTAATGTTTTGTATTTTTGCTTTTATGATGATGTAAGCTGCCCAGATTCGCTTGACAGTGAGATGGATGGCATGTAAATTTAATAAATAAATACAAATTTAAAAATTCTGGACCTCCTGGACCTTCCAGATTTTAATAGCATCAATAATGATATTCTTCTGGACTGGCTTCAGGGTTGGGAGTAGAAATCCCTGTAGTTCTCCTCTTTCCTCCATAGCCAGTTCCAATCGATGTTGGTAGGAGAGGTTGAGCTGTAGGCTCCTGCAATGTGGAGTGCTTCAGGACTCAACCCTTTCACTCTGGTTTTTAACATTCTCCTGAAACTGCTGGGGGAGGTCATTTCTCAGTATGGGATCTGGTATCATCAGTATGCTAATGATACCCAATGATATATCTCCAACCCCTATCAGACAAGTGATGCTTCAACCTAGGGTCTGACGACTGTTAGGTTTTGGATGGGAAGGAACTGGCTTTAACTCAACCCTGGAAAGATGGAATGGCTCTGGGTTTTTAACATCCCCAGGCCCAGATGATTCTTCATTTTTGGCTCTGGGTGGGGTGCAAACTCTGGACAGTTTGGGGGTCCTCCTAGACCAGTGATGGCTAATCTTTTCCAGACCGAGTGCCCAAAACGCACGCATGTGCCCGAACCCTCAAAATGCAATGCATGTGTGGCCCCCGTGCATGCACGCACCCCCTGTGCATGCACACGCCCCCATGCATGCACATGCACCCCACATGTGCTCAGCCTCCCCACACATGCACAGCAGAGACCCAATGACCAGCTGGCCGGCAGGAGGTTCATGCGCAGCAGAGCTGAACTGGAGTGACAGCTCGCATGCCCACAGAGAGGGCTCTGTGTGCCACTTGTGGCACGCATGCCATAGGTTCGCCATCATGCTCCTAGACTTATGGTTCCTGCTCAAGGAGTATCTGGCAACTGTAGTTAGGAGTGCCTTTGCACAGATTCATCTGGTGTGCCACTTGTGCATTTCTTGGACTGGGAAGTCTTGCTCACGATCACTTATGCCTTGGTCACCTCCCATATGGATTACTGCAATATTTTTAACAGAGTTGGAAGGGACCTTGCAGGTCATCTAGTCCAACCCCCTGCCCAAGCAGGAGACCCTACATCTGCCTCTACCTAGGATCGAACTCACAACCTTACAATTGTGAGGCAAGAGCTGCATCTCTAGGCCGCAGCAGCTGGTATATGCTGTAGATGGGGCTGCCCTTGAAGACCTCTTGGAAGCTATAACTGGTCCAGAATGCAGTGGCATGCACCTTTATAGATGCCCCTAAATTTACCTATCTGAAACTTCTGTTACATGAGCTGCACTGGCTTCCAGTTTCCTTCTGGATGCAATTCAAAGTGCTGATTATTACCTTTAAAGTCCTATATGGCACAGAGCCAAGTTATTTGGGGAACAGCCTTTTTAAAAAGAATTTCTACCCATTCTGCCAGATTATGGGCATGCTCTTAGTCCTGTCCCTTGCCACCTAGGAGCTAGTAAATGTGCCTTTTCCTTGGGAGGCTTACCCTATGGAATCCCTTCCCCTTGAAATGCAGTAGGCTTCAAGCTTTCCTAGCCTTCCAAAAAAAACACTGAAGGTTTTAGCTTTTCCCCAATTGTTGGGATAGGATGAGGTGACTGCATATCATAAGTTTAACTTGGTGCAGGGGTGGGCTGCTGGGGGTTCGCAGGTGTTCAGGAGAACCTCTAGCTAAGATTCTGTGCAGTTTGGAGAACCCCCAAATCCCACTCCTGGCTGGCCCCGCCCACCCTTCCCCTCCCCTCCAGGAGACCCCACGTGGCCTGTTTTGGATGCAGGTAAGTGCAGGGCGCATGTGGAGGCTCGGGAGGGCAAAAAATGGGCCTACCGGAAGTTCGGGAGGGCTGGAAACGGGCCCATTTCCAGCCTCCAGAGGACCTCCGGAGCCTGGGGAAGCTGTTTTCGCCCTCCCGGAGGCTTGAGAAAGGCCTCCAGAGCCCGGGGAGGGCAAAAACGCCCCCATCGCCGTGGTGCAGGAGGTCAACTAGGCCAGGCCCACCATGGCCAGGCCCACCCAGCAACTGAATCCCTTGCTAAATTTTTTGAAGCCCACCCCTGACTTGGTGCGTCGTTTTTGTTTTTTAATGTTTATGATTTTCATAGTTTTCATATTGTTTTAATGTTTTATTACTGATATTGTTTTAATTTTTGATTGGGAGTTGCCCAGAGTTTGGTATAAGGCAGGCAGCTATATAAATGTTGTAAATAAATTAAAGAAACCCCTCCCCCCCAAACATCTCTTGCCCAACCCAGGAGGCATTATAAAATCTTGGCCTCTCTGGGTGTGTAGTCCTTGCTGCCAATCACCAGAGGTTTGCTCACTCTGATCATGGAAAAACTGTCAGCAGAGTAACTTACAACCAAGCATGGATCTTTCTAAAGATTGAGGTAATGTAAATAAACTTATAGTAGAAATTTAAATTGCAGTAAGGGATTTAATATTGCATATTTCCAAAGCTCAGGGTGTGTTCTGATTAAAATAGATCACAGAAGACAAAGAACACAACACAGTTATGATGTCAGGAAACTTTATCAAATGCCTTGTTGGCTCTCCAAACATTTATACTTACCTGGTCCACGGTGTTTTAGGCATGTATACTTCACAGGATCTTAATGTTAAACCATGCAAGTAGACTTAATGAAAGCATTTCATGATTGATTATTCATAGGAATGTAAATTTCAGTAGAAGAATGCCCTGAGTCCTTTCAAAAGGGAAAAAAAAAGAACTAAACATTGTGTTATTTTTATACACTTCAAAGAGATGCCAGACATGTAAGCTTCCTTCTGATTTATGTATACAAAGCCAGCTATCTCTGAGTAATCACACCCTATACCAGATTTTCCTTACTGTGCATAATTTGCCTAACAAGGAACAAGGCATGTCCCAACAAAATGTACTTCGACTCAAGCTTTTTTAAATTTTATTTAGCAGAGTATATGAATATTTCATGTAAAAAGGATACATCTGGGTTCTGGATCTCAATTCCATTCTGTGAAATGGAACAGTGATTACAGGTAATCCTCGGCTTATGACCACAACTGAGCCCAAAATTTATGTTGCTAAGCAAGATATTTGTTAACTGAGTTTTGCCCCATTTTACAACCTTTCTTGCCACAGTTAAGTGAATCACTGCAGTTGTTAAGTTAGTAACATGGTTGTTAAGTGAATCTGTTTTCGCCATTGATTTTTCTTGTCAGAAAGTCGCAAAAAGGGATTTATTTATTTATTTTAGAGTTCTTCTATGCCGCCCTACTCCCTGGGGACTCAGAGCGGCGTACAGCATTTTAAAGAACAATTAGACAGTAAAATTATTAAAAACAATTTACAAAAAAATTAAAAATGAAGTACAAAATCATGCATACATGGGGGAGACCTCAGATGTAAAGTTGTCTCAAAATTACCCCACCTGCAGGAAGAGCCATGTCTTAATGACTTTTTGGAAGGCCAGCAGGCTGGGGATAATTCGGATCTCTAGGGGTAGCTGGTTCCAGAGAACAGGGGCCCCTACAGAGAAGGCCCTCCCCGTAGGCCCCGCCAGCTGGCATTGTTTGGCTGACAGGACCCGGAGGAGACCCACTCTGTGGGACCTAACCGGTCGAAGGGAAGTATGAGGTAGGATGCGATCCCGGAGGTAACCTGGTCCTAAGCATGTAGGGCTTTAAAGATGATAATCAACACCTTGAATTGGACCCGGAGACCGATGGGCAACCAGTGCAGCTGGTGGAGTATGGGTGTTACGTGGGTGTATCTTGAAACACCCACCATAGCATGCACAGCCGCATTTTGCACCAATTGAAGTGTCCGGATACTCTTCAAGGGTAGCCCCATGTAGAGCACATTACAGTAGTCCAATCTAGAGGTGACAAGAGCATGAGTGACCGTGAGTAGAGCCTCCTTCTCCAAGTATGGTCGTAATTGGTGCACCTGGCAAACCTGTGCAAAGGCTCCCCTAGCCACAGCTGTAAGATGCTGGTCTAATTTTAGCTGTGGATCTAGGAGAACTCCCAAATTGCGGATTCGTTCCGAGGGAGTTAGTTTTTCTCCCCCACGAACCAAGGAGGGACAGTCTGAATAGTCCTTAGGGGGCAATATCCAGAGCCACTCAGTCTTGTTGGGGTTAAGTTTGAGCCTGTTCCTCCCCATCCAGATCCTGACATCGTCCAGGCTTCGGCACATTACATCCACTGCCTCCCTGAATTGAGACGGGATGGAAATGTACAGCTGGGTGTCATCAGCGTACTGTTGAAAACTCGCCCCGTGTCGCCGGATGATCTCCCCCAGCGGTTTCATGTAAATGTTAAACAGGATGGGTGAGAGGACTGAACCCTGCGGCACCACACAAGTCAGGGGCCTAGCGGCACCACAAGTCAGGGGCCTAGCGGCACCACACAAGTCAGGGGCATCCTGTTGGCGAGGTAAGAGGAGAACCACCGTAAAACGGTGCCTCCCACCTCACCGAGACGATGCAGAAGAATACCATGGTCGATGGTATCGAAAGCCGCTGAGTGGTTAAGTAGCACCAGGATGGAAGAATAACCCCCATCCTGGGCTCGCCAGAGATCATCCATCAGGGCGACCAAGGCAGTTTCTGTACTGTAGCCGCACCTGAATCCCGATTGAAAGGAATCCAGATAATCAGTTTCCTCCAATAACCGAAGAAGCTGAAAAGCTACCACCTTCTCAACAACTTTCCCTATGAAAAGTAAGTTGGAGACCGGACAAAAGTTCTTCAAATCTGCCGGATCCAGGGAAGGCTTCTTAAGGAGGGGTCTCACCACCGCAACCTTTAAAGGCTGCGGTACGGATCCCTCCCTAAAAGAAGCGTTGATCACTGCCTGGATCCAGCCACGTGCCACCTCCCTGCTGGCCGAAACCAGCCAGGAGGGGCATGGGTCCAATAAACAGGTGGAAGAGCTCATCGCACCCACGGCCTTGTCCACATCATCAGGAGTGGCTGGCTCAAACTCTTCCCACAACGATGGACTAAGACTTGCCCCTGTCAACTCACTGGCCTCTGTCCAGCCGGAGTCCAGGTTCGACCGAATCTGAGCGACTTTATCCGTCAGAAACTGAGAATTCCTCAGCTCTACCTTGCAAGTGTTCCTCGCTCCCCACTTTAGCAAGGAGGGAGCGAGTCACCCTAAACAAGGCGGCTGGGCGAGAGTCTGTGGATGCAATAAGAGCGGAAAAATGAGATCCTTTTGCCGCCCTTATTGCCACTGGATAAGACTTAATAAAAGTTCTTAGAAGTGTTCGGTCGGATTCGGTTTTACTGGCTCTCCAGCGTCGCTGGATCACATGATGCCAGGACACTGCACTCATCATAAATATAAGTCAAGCATTTTAATTTCGATTATGTGACCAAAAGGATATTGAAATGGTTGTAAGTGTGAAAAACCATCATAAGATTTATTTATTTATTTATTTATTTATTTATTTATTTCTGAGACTTATATACCCGCCTCATAGTGCAAGCACTCTCTAAGCGGTTTACACCATTAAGCAATGTATATTTATATTGCCCCCAACAATCTGGGTCCTCATTTTACCTACCTCGGAAGGATGGAAGGCTGAAAAGTTACCTTTTTCAGTGCCGTTGTAACTTTGAAGAGTCACTAAATGAACTGTTGTAAGTCGAGGACTACCGGTACTGACAATTCTCTGAATAATTGTTGGGTGCATATTAATTTATTAAATTTATATGCCGCCAATCTCACTGTCAAGAGTTACAAAAGAAGAAATACATGGGTTGAACTGATCCCTTTTCTGTCTTTTTTCTTCCTTTCCTGATCTACTGAGACTATATTTTGCAATTTATCTAAACATATTGTGATTTGCATAAATTATACAATTTGAATGCCAAGCCAGAATTGTGATTTCAAAACTGGATTTGGTTGGTGTATATTTGCTAGTTCAAATATAACATTGAAGTTCATCATACATGATGAGTCATCTATGGATGTAAGTACATGCTTGAATCATTCATTATTTGGATAATTATTTAAATTGGGGTGGACAATTTTTGCAACTAGCAATTATACATTTGGTTAAGGAACAAAACAAAACAGAATCTTGGAGTTGCAGATATAATAATACAGCAGAAGAGCATAAGTTCAAAATGTTCAGACTGCTTTTTAAGGGATTTTTTAAAGAGGTTGACATATTTTAAAATAAGGAAATGCAGGATGTATGTATGTGTATATTGTTTTTTCCCTTTAAAAATTGGATGAAAAACCACTATCAAATTTCATTTTGTTTTGTTACTGAATGTAGGGGCATGATCAAGTGGGGAAGGGAGCTCAACAGACCATGAAAAAGATGTTTAATACCACAAGCAAGCCAAGAGTTGCCCATCCCTAAATGGATCTCATGTATGTTTAGGGCTAGTGTGTGTGCTTACACTCAATTCTCTTTAGAAATGTTCTAGATGACAGTTACCATATCCAGATATGGCCACTGCCTTGTTTAAATAGGTTGCATTGAAGGCAGGGATAGTCAAGTTTGCCTGCAGGCTTTTTAACCTTAAATGATATGGCATGCATGAGATTTTCTTGGAAATAAAAAAAGTCAAGAAAACAGATAATAAAGATTGAGCAAAAAGTGAAATATCTAATGACACTTTAAAAATATCACAGAGAAATTATGTTGTTGTCATACTTTTGCAGGGACACTCTAAACCAGTGATGGCGAACCTATGGCACAGGTGGCACGCAGAGCCATATCTGCCGGCACGCGAGCCGTTGCCCTAGCTCAGTTCCAGCGTGCATGTGCACTCGGCCATCTGATTTTCAGCTTGCACAGAGGCTCTAGGAGGGCCTCCAGGGGGCGGGGGAGGGTGTTTTCACCCTCCCCAAGCTCCATGAAAGCCTCTGGAGCCAGGGGTGGGCGAAAAACGGGCCTACTAGGCCCACCAGAAGTTGGGAAATGGACCGTTTCTGGCCTCCAGAGGTCCTCCGGGGGGCGGGGAGGCCATTTTTGCCCAGGGATTGAATTATGGGTGTGGGCACTTGCGCATGCACGATAGTGCACGCACGTGCACTTTCGGCACCCAAAGAAAAAAAGGTTCGCCATCACTGCTCTAAACTTTTGGAAAAGAGGTTTAAAGGATTTTGTTACAACTATAATGCAGTTATGTATACTAAGTAATGTGGCAAGAGGAATGAACTCAATAGACTAAATCGGGTGGGTTCCTCCCGGTTCGGACCAGATCGCCCAAACCGTTAGCGACCCACTGGTGACGCAATGATGGCGTAACGGATCCGGTTCGGTCGGTGCCGGTCCGTGGGTGCCGCCATCTTTTTTGGGGAATTTTTGGGGAATTTTTCCGTGTTTGGAAGGCTTCTCCTCTTCCGTGGCTTGAAAAAGAGCCCTCCTGCCGCCTGCAGGTTAATACTGACCTTTATTTCTGCGCCTGAAGCACAGCTGATGAGCTCCTGAGCTGTGTTTCGGGCTGAATTCTGCTACTGAGCATGCGCGGAAGTGAAATTGCACCAGGGGAACGCGCGCAAAACGTCGCGATACGAACCGGTGGCGAAGGTAAGTGGAACCCACCCCTGGATTAAATGTCCCATTCTGACTCTGTTGCCTACCTAATTACAAATATATAATCTGCTCTTTTAATTATAGGGAATTTTCAATGGTGGGGCATGTAGAGCCTTGACTAGGTCATGTTGATGCTGTGAATCCATTAAATGCTCTTAAGGAATATACTGGTCTGCATGTAACTAAAGGGAAAGAGATGGAAGGAGGAAAAGCCAAATCATCATAGTTTGGTTGGCAAGGTTTGTTTTCAGATGGATTGATACCCATCCGCCAACATTAAAGTCTTTGAGGAAAAGGATAATCTTAGCCTAACATTTTGTAGAGATTGCCATGCAATGGCCTTCACTTTTTACCAAGTCTCTTGTTGTAAATCAATATTAATGACACATTGGGGTGCCTGGAATACTGATAATAAGAACTTAGAAAAAATTTAGAATGTGCAGAAATTGATAGATTAACACTTAAAATTAAGGAGAAGGAAGAAACGGAATACTTTTCAACATGGGATTTGTTTTCTCAATGGCTAACTGGCAGAAACAGAAGTTAGAAATTTAAAAGCATAAGAGAATGATTAATTACATAAGGAAGGTTCACTAAAATGGATAAGGAAATACTATTTTATTATGTGATCATTATTAATGTTATGAATATTATTGTTACTATTATGATTATTATTTCTTAAAATTAACTGTACCCAGACAACATACTGTTTATGTAGAAATTGATTTTTTAATGTTTAATTAAAAACCTTTTAAAACTTATTTTAAAAAAAGAACATAGAAAAGGGGTAAAATTGGAAAAGGGTCTAAAATGGGCTCTGTAGAGAAGGTGCACCAAATGTCACTATCAGACTGGTATCCCATATTTATTGTTTGCTGTAAATACCTCTAATTTTTTCTTTCTCTCCTTTACGGATTTTCTGTGGAAAGAAAAGATTAGTTAAGTACAGTACAAATTGCCTTAGCAGACTCTTTTTTTCTCTGGCAGTAATAAAATATAATAAAGAATGATATTGTCCTTGTATTCTGTTTTTCAGAGATGTCTTGTTGACTATTTGTATAAACAAATTTGTATATAACAAGATGTTACATTTATTAGGAGGCATTCCTGTGTGTGTGTGTGTGTGTGTGTGTGTGTGTGTGTGTGTGTGTGTGTGTGTGTGTGTGTATGCGTACGCGTGTGTGCTCAAATGATTGTGTTTATGCTCTTGTCATCTGGCTCTAGCTCCATTCAACCTGGGATGTACTACAGTTTGGTTAATATTTCAGGTTAAATGATATCTTTAAATGGGCACTCTGTGAAAATGAATAGATCCTTATGTATTTACAGCACAGAAGGATTTGTGTGATGTTTCAGAATGTGCCCAACTTGCAGTATTGTATTATTGCTTAGTTGTCTAGTACTTTTGTTTGTACCATGGATTTGCTCAGTCGTATTTATATATTACAAGTTTTTTTTTCTAGGCCTTCTCCTTTAAGACTTTCCCTCAGTATTAGATTAATTTTTCCTTTGGACTGCGCTTTTCCTGTTCCAGTTTATTTATTCTCCTTTAACCACCAGTCCCAACTGCTTTTCACAGTTTCCTCTTTTGCCAAGTATATTTATGCAACTGTGTGGACATCTTACTAACATCCAGCCTGGACACAACCCAACTAACTACAATCCTTGTTCTTGAAACTGTGAAAATCCCCAAACTGATGCTTCCCAATCCCCTTTTAAAGTGAGTTTTGCAAATATATAGGCCAAGACTGATGCACTGCAATTTTATTTACTTGGTTTTATTCTTCTTTGCCTGTTTTTCAAATTCCTAATTCTGTTCCTATTGGGATAAGTGGATGTTTAAAGTACACATAGTTCTAGAGAATGGGCGTTTACTTACCTTGATACGCCCGTTCTCATTGGTTGAAGCCACCATTCAGTGAGGGTTGTCCACAGCCAATCACATCAAGGGCTGAGTCTGTCAATCAAAACTGAGCCTCTGTCCTCCTCCTCCTTGGATATTGGCCCAGTTTAGACGAAGCTGAAAGACAGACTCGACGTGGAGAAAAGCAGTGTTAACCGAACCATACAATACACTGCGTCAATAGGAAAGTAAATCACACCTCAGACTGCGGCAGTAAGTAACAAAACCAGATTTATTAATGAAAAAACAACAAGTAAGGTGCAAGAACAGTATAGAACGAAGTCCAGAAGAACCAGAGAACTTAAGGGAGGGCCTGAATGGTGGCTTCAACCAACGAGAACGGGCGTATCAAGGTAAGTAAACGCCCATTCTCCATTGGAGGTTGAAGCCACCATTCAGTGAGGGACATACCCAAGCTACGAGTCCCGAGGGAGGGCAACTAAGCAACCACTCCTCCCCAGTGTTTACTAGGACAGAGGCACAGCAACCTGTTGAAGCACTCGCCTGCCGAAGGCCGCCTCTGTAGAAGCGTAAGAATCAATTTTATAGTGGCGTATGAACTGAGTAGGGGAAACCCAAGTAGCTGCCCTACACACTTCCTCAAGGGAAGCCCTAGTCTTCCATGCAGCCGACGTGGCGGCGCTGCGGGTGGAATGGGCCGTGATAGTCTCCGGTACCTGCTTCCCAGCTGAGGTATAAGCTCTAGTGATTGTGGCTCTGATCCACCTCCCAATGGTAGGGGAAGAAACCTTAAGCCCCATGGAACGGGGAAGGAAGGCAACAAACAAGGCCTCTGACTTACGAAAAGCCGAAGTACGGTTGATATAGGCCTTCAAGGCACGCCTCACGTCCAGCGTATGCCACTGACGCTCTCTAGGATGGCGTGGGTGGGCACAGAAGGACGGGAGAACGATTTCCTGGGAGCGGTGAAATAAGGAATTGACCTTGGGAAGGAAGGAAGGGTCTAGACGGAGGACCACTCTGTCCGGATGGAAGAGACAAAGGTCCTGCCGAATAGAGAGAGCTGAGAGCTCGGAGATGCGTCTGGCTGATGTTATAGCCACGAGGAAAGCTACCTTGTAAGATAGGAGGCTGAGGGGCGCCTCTCTTAAGGGTTCAAAAGGGGGGCCGGTCAGGGCTTCCAGTACCAGCGGTAGGTCCCAGGTGGGAAAACGGTGCACGACTGGTGGGCAGATGTTGGAGGCTCCTTTAAGGAACCTATGCACCGTGGGCACATGTGCCAGAGACGGGCAATTTGGGCAAGAAAGAATGGTGGAGAGTGCAGCCAGTTGGCGTCTAAGGGTGTTGGGGGCCAACCCCAAATTTAGTCCTTTTTTGAGGAAACGGAGTAGGAGAGGAATGGGCACATAAAGGGGGGAAATACCCTCCAGACTGCACCATTCACAGAAAGCCTTCCAGGTGTTCTGATACACTCCATTAGTGGAAGGATGCCTGGAGGCCAAGATGACCTCAATGGTGTCGAGATCATAGTGCTGTCGTTTTAGGACCTCCCGCTCAACCGCCATGCGGTCAAGCGTAGCCACTGCGGGTCCGGGTAAACCACTTCCCCCTGTTGGAGCAGATCCGGTAGGGGGGGCAGTCTCCATGGGTGGCCTCGGGACAGGAAAAGGAGATCCCCGAACCAAACCCTGCGTGGCCAGTGAGGGGCAATTAGAATCACCTCCGCGGAGTGTTTCATTATTTTTTGGATGACCCTGGATAACAGAGGGAGAGGAGGAAAGGCATACAGGAGTCCCTGGGGCCAAGGTGAGCGGAGGGCGTCGACTGCTTCTGTGCCTTCCGTCGGGAAGCGAGAGTAGAACCGGCTGAGCTGTGCATTCTGTGGGGTAGCAAACAGATCAATTAAAGGCAAACCAAATCTATGAACAACATCTTGAAACACTCTTGGATGTAATTGCCACTCGGTTTGATCTAAATCCCGACGACTGAGCCAGTCAGCCTGCTTGTTGGCTTCCCCAGAAATATATTCCGCTGAAAGGGAAATCAGATGTTTCTCTGCCCACAAACCCAGGGACAAGGCCTCTTCTAACAGGGCCGCTGAACGCGTTCCCCCTTGCCTATTAACATGGGCTTTGGCCGTAACATTGTCGGTAAGTACCAACACATGAGAACCTTCTATTCTATTCTTAAAACTCTTTAACGCTAAACGGATAGTGTGAAGTTCTAGTAGGTTAATGGGACATTCGGATTCCTCCCTCGACCAGGTACCCTGGGCCAGTTGGCCCTGAACATGTGCTCCCCAGCCTGAGAGGCTGGCATCTGTGGTTACTGTAATTCTATCCGGTAAAAGGAAGGAGGAACCTTCTTCCAAGGCAGAAGATGTCCACCAAAGTAGGGATTGTCGAACCTGAGAGGGCAAACGAACCCAAACTGTAGGAGGGGGCTGCCCCAGGGGAACGAGAGGAAGTAAGAACCATTGTAATCTACGGGAGTGCAACCGTGCCCAGGGCATGATATCGATACAAGATATCATTTTTCCCAGCAGAGTGGCTAACAGGGCTAGAGAAACTGAGGGACAGCGGTTGATATTACCTATGATGACCCTAATGCTGTCCTGTCGCTCGGGGGATAAGAAAACCTTGCACTGTTGGGAATCAATAATTGAGCCCAAATGAAGAATAGAGGTATCAGGGACCAGACAGCTCTTACGGTAGTTGACCGAGAAGCCATGTCGGTCGAGCTCCTCCAGCACTACCTGTACATGACGCTCTGCCAAGGATGCAGAGGAGGCCTGAAGCAGAATATCGTCTAGGTAACACTGAACCCGAACCCCTAAGGACCGAAGGTGAGCCTCCAATGCCGCCAAGATCTTTGTAAAGACTCGGGGAGCGGAGGAAAGGCCAAAGGGGAGTGCTCTGTACTGGAAGTGTCTTCCAGCAAGGCAAAACCGGAGGAACTGCCTATCTGCAGGTGTTATGGGAATGTGAAGATATGCTTCGGAAAGATCTAGGGAGACTAGATAGTCAGACCTATGGATACCCCTGAGGATGGAACGTAGAGACTGCATCTTGAATTTACGATATTTGACAAACTGGTTTAACCTTTTGAGATCAAGTATAGGTCTCCAGTCCCCGGAGGGTTTTGGTACCAGGAAAAGTATCGAGTAGACCCCTGTTCCCCTTTGTTCCCTAGGGACCGGTTCAATGGCCCTAATCTCCAGGAGGTGACGAACGGCCTGTTCCATTAACCGGCGTTTTTCTGGAACCCCAGAACTATGACAGGGTATAAAACTTGGAGTAGGTGGTGACCAAAATTCTATTGATAACCCAAAACGTATGGTCTGTCTAACCCACGCGTCCTGCGTGGTTAAGTCCCAGGTATCAGCAAACCTGGCTAGTCTACCCCCAATTGGCAATTCCTGAGAGAAGTTATCTGCCTCGTCTGGAAAACTTGTTACCCCATCCCTTATAGGGACGTTTGTAAGATCTGCCCCTGGCCGATCTATCTTGGTACGAGGACCTCTGGCCATACTGACCTGGGGTTCGGGGCAGATTGGAACCCTGGTCAGCCGATCGAAAGGGCCGCCTAGAATATGGGGTATGGCGGAAGGAACCTTTTTTGTTATAAGTTGGAAGGACCTTCCTACGATCCTTAGACTCCACCAGTAGTGGATCTAAAACTTCCCCAAAGAGGGATTGACCCGCAATCGGCTTAGAAGCCAGGCGCCATTTTTGGCGAGCATCGGCAGTCCAGTTCTTGAGCCAGTTCACCCTGCGACCTGCCGTGGCGGCCGCAATGGATTTTGAAGAAAAGCGTGCCGCCCTGAGAGTAGCGTCAGCAGTAAATTGAGTCGCAGCTATGACTTTGTTGAGGTCTTGATGAATGCGAAGTTCTGATGAGGGAATCATCTCTTGCATTTGACGCAACCATAGTAGAGAGGATCTCGCAAAGAAGGATGCAGAAGAAGAGGCGCGAACCGCCCAGGCCGACGCTTGGTGCGATTTCAGCAACAGTTGTTCTAGCCGTCGATCATCCGGTTTGAGGAGCTCCTCCGCTTCCCCCGGTATGGGGTTTGGAGAGTGTAGTGCTGCTACTGGGACGTCCACCGATGGAGGGGAAAGTAGAGCCGTCAGTTCAGCCGCCGTGTTGAAAAACCGCTTGTCCTGTGCGGATGGCATAGGGCCCGAGGTGGGGGCCGCGAATTGTCGCTGAACGTTGTCCAAAAAAATCTTCGGAGCAGGGATGACATCTAGCTCCGTTACCTGCTCCTCGAAGACTGGGACCTTGGAGGTGGAAGGCGTAGATTCGGGTGGTGCAGGAGCAGAAGGCAACCCAGCCACATTTCTGGCTTTGTGAAGCAGCGACTTGAACAACGCCGGTGGGAAAAGTCCCACTGAAGTGGGTTGTTCGGGTAAGAGGCCTTCGTCCTCTGACAGTGCCGTGGGATCGCACTCGCCTTCTTCCAAGGTTGTGGGTCTGATGTCTTCGCTAGAATCATCAGATGAATCCTCAGCAATAGCCGCTCCGCTAAGAGGTTGAGAGTGCGCTCGACTAGAAGATCTGGATGAGACAGGTCGAGCAGAGGCCTGCATTTGCTGGAATCCAGCTAGGCACTGTTGCACAGTTGCAGCCATGACCATCTGCCAGCTTGGCTGCTCAGGCTGCTGAGAGGGGCCTGCTTGTGAGGTCATGGAGCTGGAAGCCACACTTGTAGGGGGCCTAGCTGCCTGGGCCCAGTCAATAGTGGGAACAGAGGCCACAGGGCAATCTGGACCAAAGGCTGCAGCTACATCCTGGGTGCCTCCCTGGACCGAGGTGACCAGGCCTCCTTCCCCCCACACATCAGGGTTCAGAAGTCCAGGAGCCGGGGAATCCAGGCTGTGAATTTGGGCCTGCACCACTAATTGGTGTTGCGGGGGGGCCATGGCCTCTACCTGCTTTTCTGCCTTGTCTGCCATGCGTTGCAGTGCACGATCGCGCCGGCGTTCATCCCGCTCGACCGCTTTAGAAGTGGGGGCTGACTTGGCCTGTCCTGCCTCTGCAGGGGCTGGAAGGATCTCTTCCCCAGAATCAGGGACCTTCGGCGGCTTTGGGTTCTTCTTTGCCGCCTTCGCCGGAGCTCTGGTGTCCGCCATCGTGATTCTGCTCAAATTAGGGCTGCGCGCGCGCTCTTGGTGCCGTGAGCAAAAAACAAAATGGCGGGCGCCTCGTCGGAGCCGGAAAACGCGAGAAAACTGCCGTTTGAATTTTCCGGCTCGGCTCGAAACTTAGAACCCGCTGCCTGTGCTAGCCGGCAGAGAAGAGAAGAGAGGGGGGAATAAATGGATCGCCCCCTCTCCCGACACCCTTTCCCAATCTCCGGTGAGATAGGACTTCGGGTGATCAGTCCCTCCAGTACACCGCGGGGATGCAAGCACCTGAGCCGCTGTACACGCTCCGTTGGATGAGTCGCTGCCCGTGTTACACAGGGCTAGAAACGGAGCTTTAGGCTTTAGCGGCCACAAGTGGCCCTAGCCAAGCCTGGGGACAAAGACCAATAAGGCCTAGAGGCTGAGACTCCCCCCTTTGTTTTGTTTCTTTTTTTTTTTTTTAAAACAATAATTTCCTTGAGATATATCTATTTCTCCTTTTTTTTTTTTTGGATGTAAACTCACAGTTTGAAGCCAGCAGTCAATGAGGGAAAAATTCCACGTCTAGCCTTTTTGAAGGGCTGAGTCTAAACTGGGCCAATATCCAAGGAGGAGGAGGACAGAGGCTCAGTTTTGATTGACAGACTCAGCCCTTGATGTGATTGGCTGTGGACAACCCTCACTGAATGGTGGCTTCAACCTCCAATGGAGAATCTCTGTCCAAGAGTTTGATTTTCCAAAGACAGCCAAGCTAAGAAAAAGTATATTTGTGTGTGTGAAAGAAAGGATGGGGGGGGCTCACTTACTCACAATGAGTCCCCCCCCCCAGTAATGAATGTTACATTGACATAAGGCAACTGTATATATTCGCAACACTTTGACTTGTCCTTCCCAATAACTCAGAAGTTTGTTTAAGACAGTATTTCTCAAACCTTGCCAAGATTTAAGATGTGTGGATTTCAACTCCCACACATGATGGCTGGGGAATTCTGGGAATTGACATCTACACATCTTAAGCTACCAAGGTTGCAGCAACATGGCAGGATTCAGCACTATTAGTCACCAATCATCGGCCCTCTTATGTCAACCATTTTGATTTCCTCCCAGTATTCTGGACTTTCTCTACATTGACCTTCTGACACTGTGGGAAATTACAACACTGATTACAAGTTGCTGTAGGCTTTCATTGCTGACACCAGTCACTTGATTACAAACTGCCCTACAGAGAACTACTGCTGAGAATGTTGTTAGGTAATGCATTTGCATAGGAGACCTCATCCCAGACATGAAACTGATTCTCCAACATGGAAGTTGCAATTTTTCATTTCTTTAGTACACTTGAACAAATAACTTTATACACATGCTGAAATGCATGCATATAATATATATGTAGATAATTGGCTATTCTCCTGTGCACTGCTTGGAGAGTCCAAGCATGGGTTAATTCTGTCTGATTGGCCAGAGACTGAGTTGTAAAATTCCTTGGCCACGTCTCTTCCGCCCGGCTGAGCTCCAGTTTTTCAACTCAGTCTAGAGCAGTGATGGCGAACCTATGGCACGCGTGCCACAGGTGGCACGCGGAGCCATATCTGCCGGCACGCGAGCTGATGCCCTAGGTCAGCTCCAGCATGCATGTGTGCGCCGGCCAGCTGATTTTTGGCTCACTTGTCGACTCTGGGAATGTCAGGCAGTGATTTTATGTTGCCTGTTACATGTATATGCAGGGAGATGCATCCCTATCAAATATAATGGTTTATTCCTGAACACGTGATTAATATGTTCCTAGTACGCATGTGTACATTCCTTTCTTTTGATCCTCCCTTTCTCTTCAGCTTCTGTAAGAAGCAAGACCTGTTTTATAGCCAAGATGTGATTTATTATTTTTGTACCGAAATAAATATCTTATACCTTAGCATTTATACTGCGGTTTATTTTTATAATGTCAGAGTTTCAGGAAAAGATCTATTTCGCCTCTGATGAGAGTAATTCTTATCTAACAGGGAAGGCATTTTAGGCTTCCAGAGGGCCTCCGGGGGGGCAGGAGGGACGTTTTTGCCCTCCCAAGGCTCCAGGGAAGCCTCTGCAGCCTGGGGAGGGTGAAAAACCGGCCTACTGAGCCCACCGGAAGTCGGGAAATGGGCCATTTCCGGCCTCCAGAGGACCTCCCCAGGCATTGAATTATGGGTGTGGGCACTCGCATGTGCGTGATTGCGCGCACGCACACGCTTTCGGCACCCGAGGGAAAAAAGGTTCGCCATCACTGGTCTAGAGAGACGTGAAATTATTGATTCCCAAACTTGGACTCAACAAAGCACAGGGAATAACTCAAAAACATTGAAAACTGCTAAATTCTTATTCAGAGTGAAGAGCTGCTTCTTATAAGTGCCGCGGCAGTGTGGCTCATGTTTTTCCCCCACCGGCGGCCAGGACAGAATGTCGCAACAACATCAACTGGCTGGAGCTGAGAGCGCACACCTGGCGCTCCGCCACTTTCAGGAGACATTATCAGGTCATCATGTTTTATTGTTGATGGACAAAGTAGCCACCAAGGCGCACGTGAATTGGCAGGGAGGAACCATTTCCAGGAACCTGATGCATGAAGCAGGGTCCTTGGGCTTCTGGGCAGAGAGACATTTGCTGTCCCTGCGGGCAGAGCACATATCCAGGGTCTCCAACACCCAGGCAGACTGGTTGAGCAGGACAACCTTAGATCAGTCCTAATGGCGTCTGCATCCAGACGTATTTTGACAACTATCAGAGACATTCAGCCACCCTTGTGTGGACCTATTTGCCAGTCCATCGAACACTCAACTTCCAAGATTTTTTCCCAGGTTTCAGACCCCCGGAGCAGAAGGGATCAATGCCCTCCACTGCCCATGGCCTCCCGGTCTTTTATATGCCTTCCCTCCGACTCCCCTCATTCCGAGGGTCATCAGAAAGATCCTGTTGGAGGAGGCAGAAGTTCTACTCATGGTGCCTCACTGGCCCAGGTGGACATTGTTTGCGGACCTGGTGAGCTTATCCATATATCATCCCTGGAAGATTCCCCAGGACAGGATCTCCCTCAGTCAGGGGGCCATGAAACACCCAGAGCCCCAATGGCTCCAGTTGGCCATTTGGCACTTGAAAGGGAGATCCTGCAGAGAGACCATTTCTCTAGCAGAATGATTTTGACCATCCAGGTTTCTCGAAGAGACTCGACAAACAGAATATACGAAGCCACCTGGTCTGTATTTTGCCACTGGCACTCAACGAAGGAACTAGTTCCTACATTGGCGTCTGTTCCAAATGTTTTAGAATTTCTCCAGGAGGGCCTGGATAAAGGATTGTCAGCTAATACACTCTGTAGGCAGGTGGCTGCCTTGGCCACTATTCTGAACGGCGACAGAACATACTCCCTCTCTCAACAACCGAGGGTGCATAGATTTTTAAAAGGGGTAGTTAACTTGCGACCACCTACGGTGCATCGATACCCTACCATTCGAGCCTTTAGGGTCCACCAGCCTCAGACTGCTGACCTTTAAGGTGGCCTTTCTCATAGCTATTACATCAGCTAGAAGAATTTCCGAGCTGGCGGCCCTCTCCGTACATGTAGACTTGTGTGTCTTCCATTCCAATAGAGTTGTCCTCAGACTGGACCCAACATTTGTGCCCAAAATTAATAGCAATAGCACTTAGCACTTAGACTTATATACCGCTTCATAGTGCTTTACAGCCCTCTCTAAGCGGTTTACAGAGTTCAGCATATTGCCCCCAACAATCTCGGTCCTCATTTCACCCACCTTGGAAGGATGGAAGGCTGAGTCAACCTTGAGCCTGGTGAGATTTGAACAGCTGAGCTGTGCCACCTCGGCTCTTAACTCATTATTTCACAGAGCCCAGGAAGTAATTTTGCCGGATTTCTGCCCAAACCCCAGACATCCTCGAGAGCGACGGTGGCATACCTTAGATGTTTGCAGAGCCCTTCGAAAGTACATCGACAGAACTGCCACCTTCAGGAGGACCGAATCCTTATTCATTTCGTTCCAACCAACTTCCGTGGGCAAGAAGGTGACACCATCTACCATTGGGCACTGGATCAAGCATTGCATTGGCCTACGATCATCAAGCCAGACCCACTCCAGGGTGCATTACGGCCCATTCAACAAGAAGCGCAGCCACCTCAGCTGCATGGGCTACACAAGCCTCGACTCAGGACATTTGTAGGGCGGCAACTTGGACCTCCCTTCATTATTTATTAGGAATTACAAATTGGACATGTTTGCCTTGGCTGAGGCTGCCTTTGGGAGGAGAGTGCTTCAAAGGATTCTTCCTGTCGGGAGGACCCTGGACTAGACTGCTTCCCACCCTATGGACATTTAGCTTGGGTATATCCCATGCTTGGTCTCTCCAAGCAGCGCACAGGAGAATGAACGTTGGACTTACCTGAATGTTCATTCTATGTGCGCTGCGGGAGAGTCCAATCCCACCCTGGTTCCTTACAGTGTCCGGGAGTGGCGACCTTATCAGCTTGGCTACGTCCTCTCAAGATCCAAGTTTTCATTGAAAAACTGGAGCTCAGCCGGGTGGAAGAGGCGTGGCCAAGGAATTTTACAATTCAGTCTCTGGCCAATCAGATGGAATTAACCCATGCTTGGACTCTCCCACAGTGCACATAGAACGAACGTTCAGTTAAGTCCAACGTTCATTTATAGAAGAGAATATTTGTAGCGCAGGGTTTAACTGTGGGGTCCTTGGTATTTTCTGAGCTTGGTTGTTTTCTTGTAGATGTTTCATTACCCTACTAGGTAACAACATCAGTTACCTTGTTACCTGATGCTGTTATCTAGTTGAGTAATGAACTGTCTGCAAGAAAACAGCCAAGCTCAGAGAACATGAAGGACCCCACAATGGGCTATCTGTTTTGATATATTTTGATATATTTTATGTCACTACAAGATCACTGCAATTTATCCTTACATTGTAAGATGAGGCTCACTACTAGCTACCATTTCCTGCTATAAATTAGACTAGTAAATCTGAGCTTTTAAAAGTCAGACGAAAGTCAAATTATTTTCCTTCCAGGTCATTCTTGTTCATTTTTCTTATCCATTGGCAATGCTGTCTTATTGAATGGAGAAACTTGTAGGACCAGCTGAACTTGGCTTTTGATAATGCACTCACTTTCACTCTCTCCTCAGTTGTTTACAATGTATTTAAGATTTTAGCAAAACTTTTGAGGTATTCCCAGTTCATTTCTTATATAGATCAGGTTAGTCTTTGGTTTCTCTTGATTTCATCTTGTTTCTGGCTTGTTTCATCTCTTAGTACATGTGGAAAGTACATGTGGAACTTCGAAACTAAAACTTAAAAACTAGGAGCATGAATTTGAAATTGGACAGGATGCCAATACAGGGATTAAGGGCATCACTCTGATTATGTGATGCCCTTAATCCCTGTATTGGAATCCTGTCCATTTTCAAATCCATGCTTCTAGTTTTTAACTTCGAAGTACCACATGTACTTTTCCAAGTGCAATTTAAACAACTGCATGTTGCTTCTCTGTTCCTCACTCCTTTCTCTATTTTTATATTAAATTTCTAATTATAGACCTCCTTTAAGCAAGATCCTATCTGATTCTATTCTGGCAAGCATTCATAGTGCAATATAGTTAATAAACAATAGTTATATAATGCCTTCTTTTAAAAAAAAGCATTAAGAAGTTAAAACAGATGTATAAATATAACTAGAATAATCAATTAAAAATACTACCTCAAAATTGTAATACCTAAAGGCATAAAACTATTCCATCTGCAGATGAATTTGTAGATTCTGGTTTTAAGTCTCCTAACCACAATGGCCAAATTCAGTTGGTCCACTCATTCCCAGTACGAAGAATGTCCATATTGGGCTGTCTACTGTTTATACATTGACAGTAACAAGTCTGGCATCAAAGAAAGATGACAACACTAATTCAGTATCATAAACATGGCAATATGGCATTTTACACATTTCTTAATATATAAACATGTCTTAAGTAATTAAGTAATTATTGCTATTGATATATCCTTTAGATATATATAGAATATTAGTTGCTCAAGGCTTCCTGCCTAGATGCGAATCTCACTATTTTCTTTCACATTATTTTTTAAAAAATCTAAGAACTTTACATCGCATATTACCCCCCCCCCAAAAAACCCTAAATAATTTAAAAAATAGATTTAGAATAGAATAGAATAGAATTCTTTATTGGCCAAGTGTGATTGGACACACAAGGAATTTGTCTTTGGTGCGTATGCTCTCAGTGTACATAAAAGAAAAGATACATTTGTCAAGAATGGTTGTCATAGGGTTCAAGTAAGCAATCAGGAAACAATCAATATGAATATAAATCGTAAGGATATAAGCAACAAGTTACAGTCATACAGTCATAAGTGGGAAGAGATGGGTGATAGGAACGATGAGAAAAACTAATAGTAATAGTAATGCAGCCTAGTGAATAGTTTGACAGTGGTGAGGGAATTATTTGTTTAGCAGAGTGATGGCGTTTGGGAAAAAACTGTTCTTGTGTCTAGTTGTCTTGGTGTGCAGTGCTCTATAGCGACGTTTTGAGGGAATTTATACATTATTTTTGGAGATTTATATCAATTTTGCCATATATCAATTTTGCCATAATAATTTACAAAGAAATTAGGACTGGCAGCAACATCCTATGGTGAACACTTGGTCTTTGCACTTAGAAAAAATTGGTGCCCCTTCTTTAAGAGGGTGTTAAAACTTCTGTTTGCTTTCTTTCTTTCTAGCTACTGTCTATAGATTGCATGAATATTGAAATGACATAATGCTACCTGGCCTTAGTGCCCTTTAAGAAGAGAGAAAAATATTGCTCAAGAGTTATATCGTATATTGTAGATGGATGTACTACTAATGATTAAGATCTGGTACTTCCCAAATTTCTGCTTTTGCTGAATTACTGTACCTTTTAAATATGAAGTACTGTATGGCAAGTTTCACTCTTCTGTCTGCAATAGCATCAAGCTTCTTCTTTTCCAAAGCTGTGATGCTCACCACTGAGATATATTCAATGCAAGTGTTGATTTGCTGGGGGACAAGATGCTACTGTTGATATTCAGTTCCTTGCCAAAATCTGCAGAAGCTCAAATCTACCTTAGACCAGAAAGTGGAGCCTGTGGCTATGTGGCCAGAATAAAGTGCTTTGAAGAGGAAGGAAAAGGTTAGAGGGTGCTGTACATCCTGCTGGGGCTGTTTAGTATTTATCTTATGAACCTTCAGCCATAGCCTTATTCATGGGTTGCTGGTGTAATAACTCCAAGGGCCTGGAGCCTCTCCCATTTAGTGGCAGGCTGTCTATGAGCCCCTAGTTTAATTTAGAAAAATGTGGTCACTGAGTTTTCTGTATAGTCTTGTTTGGAAAGCCTGATTCTATTCCCAGGGATAAGAAAATATGACTCAGTGCAGAATTTATTTTCTTGTGAGCTGCTGCCAGTTTTCACTTTTATTCACCCACATTTTAACTAATTAAAGTCAGTACTAATATGTATACTGCATATACATACATACAACACTATAGCTTACATGATATTTGTTTAGATACAAGAACACTTCGTTGAAGAATCTGGCATTCATAAACAAAGCTTGTGAGTGCTGATAGTTGAAAAACTAGTTAGCGTCCACCCACAGAAATGCTTTCCAATTGGTGTATATTTGAAAGTTGTCTTATCACATACAACCAGTAAGGTAGAAGGGATGCCATGCACCTTGGGCTTTAATAAAATATATGGAGCTGAGTATCGCAGATTGTTCTTTTAGTATATATTTAAAATATAAAATCAATTTTTGCAAAGCTTATTTCATTAAGCTTGCAGAAAAATGCACTTATTCGTTATTAAGTACTTTTTTATTACCTCTTCTCTTCTTAAAAGTATTGTTTTAATAGCCTCTACAAAACCAAAAAGAAAATGAAACTACCTTTTTTTTCGGAGTATAACCTTAGTTTTTGGGGAGGAAAATAGGGGAAAACAATCTGCCTACCAGGTATTCATCTGGCTAGCGTCCTTAGTCTGGTCAGCTTCAGCACATTATTTTATCCACTGGTTAGGACTTAAAAAAACCTTCTTCTGAGAGAGTAACAATGAAAGAACCTGCAAGCCAGTAAGAGCTGGGAAGATAGTTAGCACCTGGTTAGGGCTAGAAAAAAACTTATTCCGAGCAAGTAGAGCAATGAAAAAAAATTCTGCAAAGACTTAGGGCTGGAAAAACATTCTTTGGAGAGAGTAACAATGAAAAAGCCTGCAAGGTAAGAGCTGGGAAGATCTGTTAGCACCTAGTTAGGGCTGGAAAAAAAAAAAAAGCTAAATTCGAAGTATAAGACGCACCCAAATTTTCAGCCACTTTTAGGGAGGAAAAAGGTGCGTCTTATACTCCGAAAAATACGGTAACTAAAAGAAAACTAGAAAGATCAGATTTCAAAATGGGTTGGTGTAGTAGAGGTCAGCCTTCAAAGACTGGGATCTCTTCAAAGTACAAAAGAAGAGATAAGTCTGCTGGTACTAATCCCTTATAGATTACAGATTAACAGAGTTGGAAGGGACTTTACAGGTCATCTAATCCAACCCCCTGCCCAAGCAGGAGACCCTGCTTGAGGCAGATGTGCCTCTTCCGAGGATTGAACTCACAACCTCCTGATTGTGAGGCAAGAGCTCTACCTCTAGGCCACAGCACCCAAGGGACTCTGGGAAAAAAAGATGTTGCTGACAAGATAGGACTTTTATAAAAGAGAAGAAAAAATGTTTTCAAATGGATGCTCTGATTGTCCAGATTTAACTAAACTGCTTCAATAGGAGAACATTTGCCCAGTGATGACTGACAACCACAAATCTTATGTTGAGGTACATGTTCCACTCCAGTGTCTGTTTATTCAGGAACCACTAATTGTATGGATTCGTTTTACAGCTTATTGTGCATAGGAACAGGACCGCCGAATAATTATTGCTTCTTTGGCCATAACTATTTGTTTTGACCAGCAGGATGATCTTCCATTTTCCTTCTGTAAGTTCCTGTATTTTTAAAAGCTGCATGATAGGCAAAAATTCCATAGGATAATGTGCTTTGGAAATCTTGACAAGATTAATATTCTACTATTGAAAGACAATTTCATGGTTCAACATGAGGGAGATAAAATATAGTTTAGTTTTGATATTCATCAGAGGCTTTGGTGTGTGTGTGTATGAATGTAAGTACATATTGTATAAACATTTATACAGTGTATTCATATTTGTTACTTTACATTAACCACAACCCTGGGTAACTGACACACCCCTGGTCATCAGTCAAGAATTACAATATGGCCCAAACCACTGGAGACATGAGAAGGTTTACTAAGGAAAACGGAAACCAGCTTTTTGTTGAAACATCCATTTTCTGATGTAGTGGTTAAGCTACATTGCACACGGATAATTTGATCAGATAGCATGACTAGACTGCTCAGTTGGCATGTGATGACATTGGGCACTGCCAAGATTCATAATGCTAAGATGTACAGTCTGTTGAAGTCAGAGTTATTGTTGGAGGAAAATCCATGGCACTTTTATCATCATCCAAAATCAAAACCATTTTTTTCCAGCACCTTGGTTTGACTTCAGATTGAATTCAATGGGGTATAAAAAGGGAGCTTGTCTGTGTCAGCTGTTATTTGAAAAATTACAGGGAACCGTTTTAAGATGGGAATATGTTCATGTATTAGACAAAATAACAAACTGTAGGAGACTAATATCTGGGAACATCATCTGTGTACATGACAGTGTCGTAGAGTAAAGAAGCATTTTCCCATATCTGTTGCGTAAAAAAGTACTTTCTTTTGCCTAAATCTTCCAGTCAACTTCATTAGGTGATGATCCTTAGCATGGAATTTGTCTTCCTCATAGATGCTGCACATTAAGTAGAGTCCCCTGTGACCCTAATCTTTTTTTGTGATTAGTTACAGACAGTTTTGAATTCATCAGTATATATGCAGAGTTAAAGTGTTTTCTGCCCTCCTATGCAAGTAAAGATTCCACTTCTTACCTCCTTCCATTTAGAAAATTATTCATTTGTTTTTCTTCTCTTGAAAAAGCCAATTAGTAATTCATAAAATTACTAATTCATTAGTAATACCTTCTGAGGTAGGTAAAATGAGGACCCAGATTGTTGGGGACAATATAAATATACATTGCTTACTGGTGTAAACCGCTTAGAGAGTGCTTGCACTGTGAGGCGGTATATAAATCTCAATCAATCAATCCAATCAATCAATTAATCAATCAATCAATCAATCAATCAATCGTCAGCTCCTTTTAATCCCCTGAATGCTACATTCACTGAAAAGTCTTTGATGAGAAATATCAAAAGCTTCTTGAATATCCAAGTATACAGTGTTGAGGGGGGGTCATCTGTCTATGCATGCCTATCTCACTCCCAGCGAACTAAAAATTGGTGAGGGGATTTTCCTTTGGGGAATCCATGTTGATTTTACAGTATGTTGGTAAGCTTTATTCCTTTATGTGTTTAGGTATTGCTATTTTTATTACCTTTTATATTAGTTTGACTGAAACAGAAATTATATTGAGTCACCTATATTTCCTCAATCTCTCCTAGATCTTTTTTTTTTAAGTCCTATTATTTTTGAGTCTTCTGGTATTGCATTGATCTGAGTGACAAGTTGCATGTTTTTGCTAGGTAATTTTTGCTCAGAATTTCATATTTGAGTCATAAAAGTACTCTTGAATGCTTGCCACCAGGACACAGTGATTTGTTAATGGTGTCATTTTTCAAGTTGTCCTAGAATATCTTCTCTTGTTACCTTAATTTTGGTTTTTTGCTTCCCAACATCAAGATTTGAGATAATCTTGTTTAATAAACCAAGACAATTGTATTTGAATTTGGAATAGTGTCGTGAATTGCATGAAAAGTAATGAGGTCTCCTCATTACTTTTTGATTTCTAATGGTTCGTATTGTTTTCTTGTCAATGCAATAGAAATGATTTGCCATTGCTACTTTCTGGAATTTTTTGTTTGTTTAAAATTCCCAGTTTAGGCAACATCCTTGCTCAGCTACCACAATCAGGCAAGGTTAGTTAGGCGATGCGATTTGTGTGAAGTAATGTCTAATAATATACCTGCAGCTGATCTCTCTATTAATTCTCATGACCCCACTCACCTTGGGTTTTGTTTTGTTTGCTTGACCAGGCATTCAAATACCTGCTGGGAGCAAATGGAAGACTCTTTGGTCTTAAACCCACACTGCAAGCTGCAGAAAGTGAATTTTTAAAAACCGAGCCATAGCAGCAGATAAAAACGTGACACGTATGAACCTTGTTGGTATCCCCTCTTCTCATTCATTCCCAATATCAGTAATAAGTACCAGCACAGAGCCAGAAAAATTGGGTTACATTTTTACACACAGTTGTTTAATTGATTGGCATTGACAATGAGTTGGATATTGAAAAGAGAAAGATGCAAACTTGGGATTCCAAATCAAGAAATTGAGGCGTTATAGGATATTTTGGCAGTTGGTGAATATTATTTTGTAATTCATGTAGGTTTTTCTATTCCTTTTAAAGTATGCCATAAGGAAGGCAAGCATTATTGTACAAACTATTTGTTAAAACTATGTAAGATTATTGTCCAGCAAGATTCACTATGAATTTCAAAGCTGCTAGCAATCTTTGGCAAGCAGGGAAGAATATATAGTGTGCTTTGGCTAGGAGATGCTTATTTTGTTTTTCTCCTATAATTATTTCATTCCTGGGACCTCATTTCTGAATTTATTTGCAGTTGGCATTGAGCAATTTAGATTTGCCAGTCTCTGTTAAAATGTTTTATGATGCGTGAGCATAGAATAGTCCTTGAAATAAGCACTATCTTCCCTTTGTTTCAAAGTTGTAGCTGCCATAAATGTTCATTCTGATCATACTGTACATGTGGGCTTCTTCTTCTTGTGCCATATCTGTCATCGGATGTTGGCGATCATGTTGGCAATCCTATTTTTAACAACAGCCGCACGAAAAAGTGCTGCTGAGTTTTGACCAAACCAGTTTCTCAGATTTTGAAGTCATGATGTTCTTCTGCCTGTACCTTGTTTGCCTTCAATATTTTCTTGGAGGATTAAGTGAAGTATGCCGTATTTTTCTGGGTGTCGCATCACATATCCAAAATATTCTAACTTTTTAATGGTTTTGATGATTTCCCTTGGCTTTCTCAGGCGGCTTATTACCTCCTCATTTCTGATTTTGTCAACCCAGCTTCTATGTGACAGCCACCTGTAAATCCACATTTCAAATGCTTCTAGTCCCATGATGGCGAACCTATGGCACGCATGCCACAAGTGGCACACGGAGCCATATCGGTGAGCATGCGAGCTCAGGTCCAGCACACATGCGTGTGCCTGCCAGCTGATTTTTGGGCCTTCTGGGCCCACTGGGAGTCGGGAAACAGGCTGTTTCCAGCCTCCGGAGGGGGTGGGGAAGCCCGTTTTTTGCTCTCCCCAAGCTCCAGAGCCTTTCTAGGAGCCTGGGGAGGGCAAAAATGGCCTTCCCCCCCTCCCCAGAGGTCCTCCGGAGGCCGGAAACATTCCATTTGCCAACTTCCGGTTAGACCGGAAGTTATGTTTTTTTTGCTCTCCCCAGGCTTCAGAGACTTTCTGGCTTCCGGATGCCCTCCGGAAGCCAGAAATGGCCTGTTTCCCAACTTGAAATACCTCTATGGAGGGACTTGAAGAAAGAGTTTCATAATTGTAGAAGCAAGCATGAGAAAACAACTTAGAATGGCAGTGCCTTGATTGTGTTAGTATAAAAGGGGACAAACAGAAAATTAGACAGGCTTGTATAATTATATGGTACAGTACTGGTAATAATAAAGTTACATTCCTGGGGTCCATTGTATGTGTGGGGTCTATTTCCTGACCTATCTTGAAAGCTTACAGTAAGATTTTATTGTAATTTAAGGGATTAGATGATGTATGAAGGTATTTGTTTGTTTGGTATGTGTTGATATAATATGATAATTGTAAATTGTCTAGACTCTTTCAAGAGGACATTATAGAAAATATTGCATAAATAAATATAACAGTGATAGCTCTTGGATACTTCAGCGGTCTGATGCTAAATGATCAGGTAATGATGTATCCTGATTTGTGACAAATTAAGCCAAGCACATCATATACATGCATAAGCTTTTCCCCCACAGTGAATTGGATAATTTTGGGGGTGTGGATATGGTGGATGCAGTTATTTGGCAGATGGAGAATAATTTTGGAGTCTAATACTTAATATATATTAATTCAAAAACACAACGTAAAAACAAATCTATTCCACTAGGACAGTAGTGGGGTACATGAGTGTCAGGATCATGGAGAGCATATGTAAAAGGAGTAGTTCTTCTAACTTGTAACCTATCACTTGATACTAAGACCATAAAATTTAAAAAACAAACAATAAGAATTATAGGGATGCACTTGACTGGGAAAGATTGAGGAAACATTACATGGTGGGTTTATATTGAATAAAAACTTTAGCAAGCATACACTGTAAAGGACCACCATACCCTCCACTAGATCTAATTTAAGATTCCTCCTCTTGAGAGAAACGGCAAAGGGCTCTGTAAATGAGTATGATTTTCTGATACTTTAATATTCTTTCCCCAAAACACTATGATTAGATAGTCATGGTAAAACTCAAAAAGTTCAGGCTTTGATTATGTCACATTCTCCCCTTTCCTTTGCAGATATTGATGAATGTGTTGATGGGACTGACAACTGCCATATTGATGCCATCTGCCAGAACACTCCCAAATCATACAAATGCATCTGCAAATCTGGTTACACCGGGGATGGGAAGCACTGCAAAGGTAGGCAGAGCAGATAGCATAGAAAAAGAAAAGATGAAAGGGAAATCCAGCTATATTTAATTGCCCAAGCCAGAAATTAACAGGATGTGATTTTAAATGAATTTTAAAATGACCTCGGATTAAATACCACTAAAGTTGCAAATGGAAAAGAAACAACCATTGGGTTTTGAGGAATTTTTATTAGCTGGGTGTTGCCTGTAGTATTGTAGGTATCTCTACAAATGTGTTTATTTGCTATAGTTGGGACAATTGTGATTAAAAACAAGGGCTATTCTAGATTTTTTAAAAAAAGTTTCTTTAAAAATTATTTAGCTAAGTAAATTTATTATTTCCCTATTTTCTCTCTTTCCTTTGGAAAATCCATTCATCTTTGATGAAGTACTCATCCAGCCTCCATTCAAACATAGATTCGGTAGAATCTTGCTTAATTTTATCTAGATATCCTGAGATAATTTTCTCTCAGTGCTCCATAGCAGTTGGTTGAAATACTTAATGCAGTTGAGGGAGAAATAAGAATGATTTACTGGAATTAATTCTGTGTGACTCCATTAATAATTTTGGTGTAAACAAGTTGTCTACTTTATAATTAATGTTAAAGATTCATGTCCTCTAAATGATTCTTGTATCCTATTTGGAAAGTGAACTGTCAGGATCAGATTCTAAATGATGTAAAAATTGGAAATCACTGTTGATTTCCCATTTAATCAGAACATTGTGATGGTATTGTGTCCATAATCAGGGAAGGTGTTAGTACATCAAGGTAATCCAGACAAAAATGCAGATAAATGAATACTAACTTTATTTTTATTGAAAGGTTAAATTAAAGAAGCTTGCAAGTACTCAAAGTATTCCTCTCCTTTCCTTTTACTCTCTGGAAAACTAGGGAAGATCCCTTTTGAAACACCCTCTCTGCTTCTGTGGACTGAGATAGCTTTTGCATGATGATTGTCTAGCGCCTGTGGATCTTCCTACTGTCTCCTAAAGTCATTCCAACAGACCATTACATAATCTGTATTTGAAGCAGCAGTAACAAGCAGAGTTTTAATGACTTTGTAAGAATTAGCTCCAACCACTGGGTATAAGTAAGAATTTAGCACGCAATAATGGGAATGAAGAACAGCTTTGTCTTTATTGAACTGGGGTATAATTTGTTTAATAAATCATTAAAGTATTGTCAGTGTAATGTACTGGAACATCTACAGTACATACTAATAAAACTCTTGTGTGAGTAACATTTAAGTGGACAAAACAGCACATCAGAGGACAACAGTTTTTGTACCGATACCTCAAAAGGGCTAATGTATAGAATACACTCCAAATCCAGGACCCATGACTCCCATGGAATTGAAGTTTGGCAAGTTTGTGGTTGCTCCAGTGCTGCCGTACTGCTGCACTGCTATGCCATCCTCCAGAGGTACAGTACAGTACAGTGGTCCTGCCCTAACCCTCCAAAGGTTGGGTTGACTGGCCTGCCCTTCAGATGCTGGAGACTAGCCCTCTAGAGGCTAGGTAGACTGGTCCTATTGTTGGTTGATGGAGGGCAGTCAGCTATAGTTAGGGGGCAGAAAATTGGAAGCTGCTCCCATCCCACTGTTTTTTTGTTTTTGCCCTTGGTCATTCTGTTTCTCTGTTTAGATAAGAAATATCTCTGCAACAATTACCCAGAGAATTGTCTAATTCTACTTAAGATCCTCTAATATTAGAAAAATTTGAATGAAAGTTGAATGAAAGCCACTTTGGATGAAAGGTGATGAGAACATTTGTTGTGGCTTCCCCCATATTCCCATGTTGAAGCAAGGGCAGTTATAATCCTAGATGAGACTAGGAAGTTTAAGATTTCACAGGCTTCACAACTGTGTGAAAGGTTGAAATTGTGTTTGGCTGAAGTCTGTTATCCTCTCATTACAGGTTTTCTCCATCAGTATGAGGTAAAAGGGCTCATCCCTGTTGTTCTCAATTTAGTCATTTTATAAATACTTGATAAGAGCTTTCTGCATTTTTAGTTCTGAAGTTCTTCCACATCACATATATTCTCTTTTCTTTATTCAGATGTTGATGAATGTGAACGTGATGACAATGCTGGCTGTGTTCATGAATGTGTCAATATCCCAGGGAATTATCGATGTACCTGCTATGACGGCTTTCATCTTGCACATGATGGTCATAACTGTCTCGGTAAGAAATTTGCACATTGCTTAAAATGCTTACTTTTAAATGTTATAACTTTTAAGCCCCCCCCCCCCGCCAAATCCTGTTTATGCTAAAAGCTGCATATTAGATCCTAATACAAAATTCTTCCAATTAATAGTTGAAGCTATCATTTCTGATTTAGTGAATTGGGTAAAATAAAAGTACATCCTTATGAAGTCAGTCTCACCATGATAATACAGAAAGAGCCCTGTGTTGTTTAAAGTAGACAATGGCAGTGGCCTCTCATATGTGGAAAATATCTACTAAAAGTGTAATTCTTTAGAGCCCCACATTTTTTGTTCTACTCACATTGTTTTGTGCATCTCACATATAAAAAGTAGAGTAACTAAATGATGTGATTGAATGCTTGAATACTTTTCTGATTATAATGATTCTATGCCATCATATGACATTAAATAGATATTCTAGTTATGTAGTTCCACTACAGTGTTTATTGATTCTACTTCCTACAGAGAAACGCAAACTGCTCTCAAGTGGTTTCCTCTGTTATTGTCAGAGATCTGTATTGTAATCTCAACCATTTCTGAGAGTTCAGGATTGTGATAGCTGGATTTATTTTGCAAATATTATTTTAAACAATGGCGTAGTAAAAAAAAGTAAGTTTTTGTTATTATTCCAGTGGGGGAAACTCAAGATAAAATGGTGAGGAAAGATGGTAAACATTGATGTCTGGCAGTTAACTTGTTAGCCCACCTTCTTACATTTTACTAGTAAAACACTTCCCTTTTAAGGGGGTAAAATGAATAACTGCTATATAAATAGAACTCAGATATGTACTTTATTATTACTGTAATGCATATCTCTATATTTTAATGTCAACTTTACCTGCTTTATTCCAAATCACAATTGATTTTTCACATGAAATATTGTCTGCTACAATCCTCTTTATTCCTAGATAGTATATATGATGATTTCAGGATCTTTATAAATTGAAATGCAGGCTAAAATATTTGAAATGAATTAATAAAATGCTCAAAATATCCCAGATTTTGGAGAGTGGCAGGTTGTGGAAGGGAAACTAGTAATGGATGTTTTATTTTTTCCTAAAAATTCAAGGTACTTTATGTAATATAGTTGGGAAAACTACTACCCAAGTCTATTGACTTGTGTAGATTTTCTTTAAAAAAATAATTTTTATTTGAATATAAACATTAAAAAAGACACACAAACATTAAACAAAACAATATATGTACATACGTGTACATATATACATATAAACCTCTTAGGTACTTCTACGGTAAGCGTCTTGACGTTATCTTTTTACTTATATATAACTATACACCTATATATAACTGTATATATCATATTTTTGTTATAGTTTTTATCTAAAACTATATATTGATGCATACATACATTTATAATAACTAAACTTGTTTATTTCTATATAAGTTCATAATTTATATATCAGTCTATACATTTCTATTTTTTTCTTTTCTCCTTTCCAGCCAATTATAAAAAGAATTCCAAATTTCAAAATATTCTGAATCTTCTTTCTGATTTAATTCCATTGTTAATTTGTCTAATTCTGCACATTCTAATATTTTTCTAATAATTACATTTTCAGTCAGTACATCGCCCTGCTTCCAGTATTGTGCTGGGTATATTCTCGCCGCTGTCAGTATATGAATTATAATATATCAATATTTCCTTTCTATCGTTTGTTCTAATATCCCTAGTAGGAATTTATTTTTTATTTATTTTATTTATTTTGTGAGATTTATATACCGCCTCACAGTGCAAGCACTCTCTAAGCGGTTTACACCAGTAAGCAATGTATATTTTACATTGCCCCCAACAATCTGGGTCCTCATTTTACCTACCTCGGAAGGATGGAAGGCTGAGTCAACCTTGAGCCGGTGAGATTTGAACCGCTGACCTGCCGATCACAGTCACCTAAAGTGACTTGCAGTACTGCCTCTAACCGCTGCGCCACCTCGGCCATTTTATAATATAATATTATATTATAATATTTCTATATAATATATATAATATTTCTGGTTTGATGCTTATTTTTTGTGTGATTATTTCTTCTAGCCAGTTGTGTATTTTTTGCCAAATTTTTTTAACTCTTGGGCAGGACCACCACATATGGTAGTATGTTCCGTTTTTATGTGGACATTTCCAGCGTTTGAGATTCATATTTTGTGTAGATTTTCACACAGAGGAAGTCATGAACATTCAAAGTGCATCATGAACACAGCCTTGATTGTAAGATTTAGCTTGGCCTGAATGTGTATCCAGCTGCCCTAACCTTTTTTTTAAAATTATACAACAAAAAACTTCTTTTGGGAAGCTTTGCTCTCTAGAAATGTAGCATTGATTGTTTTAATTTGCTTCCGGGGATTATGGGATAATGGTTATCTCCTCATTAGAACAGCAAAGCAAGTCCTTAGTAAGTGCCCCTGAGCATTTGGAAGTATTAGAAAGGAATGTTTTGCAGAGATTTCACTTATATGGACATTCACATGCTTTCATTCTTTTGAGGCATATCTCGGGAGCTCATGTGTCCCTGAGTTGTACATTCCTTATCTTCAGCAATTGTTCCAGCAAAACAACGGTGCAAGGTTGCTACTGGTTTTCCTGGATGTGTCCAGAGACAACATTCCTAGAAGCTCAGCTTGTCAGGAGCAAGTCTTGGCAAGTCTTGGATACAGGTAGCTAACAAATGAATTGGCTGCCTCTGTGTTTGCTTGCCTGCCAAAGCTACTGTCAGCTGTTTGCTTAAGGATAAACAAAATCACTGAACATGTAGTCACAAAAAAGAGAAGAGCTTAATTATAGACTATCAAGAATGTTTTTCTTCTCCCACCCTTTTTTATTTCTGAACTTGTCAGGATTAAGTATTGCTTACATTTGTCTTCTGAAATTGGAAATGTATGGGCCGTGTATATGAAGTTGCCCTCATACTGATGATAGGTTTGCCTTTTTTATTTATTATGTTCTTCATCTCCAGTAACCAAACTAATAACTTTTTTATACCTGAATTCAATCTCTGGGGAAGCCTGTGTTGAACCAAGAACCTCCTTGCAAAGCACATGCAGGAAGTACAGGTAGCCCTCGATTTAAAAATGTAATTGAGCCTGGAATTAGGATCTTAATTCATTGCAGTGGTAAGTTGAGGCATCACTTTACTGGACCCAATTTTTTTTTAGATTTTTGCACCTTAAAAGTAAGGTTTAAGTAACAGTGCTCTCAGATACAAAGTATAATCATATGCAGTGATGCAAGTATGAAATAGCTGAAATAGTTTTGGTTGCCACGATGTAAAAAAGATGTTGAGACTCTAGAAAGTGTAGAGAAGAGCAACAAACATGATTAGGGGACTGAAGGCTAAAACATATAAAGAACGGTTGCTGGAACTGGGTATGTCTAGTTTAATGAAAAGAAGGACCAGGGGAGACATGATAGCAGTGTTCCAATATCTCAGGGGCTGCCACAAAGAACAGGGAGTCAAGCTATTCTCCAAAGCACCTGAGGGTAGAACAAGAAGCAATGGGTGGAAACTAATCAAGGAGAGAAGCAGCTTAGAACTAAGGAGAAATTTCCTGACAATTGGAACAATTAATCAGTGGAAAAACTTGCCTCCAGAACTTCCAACACTGGAAGTTTTTAACAAGAGATTAGACAACCATTTATCTGAAATGGTACCGGTATAAAGTTTCCTGCTTGAGCAGAGGGTTGGACTAGAAGACCTCCAAGGTTCCTTCCAACTCTGTTATTCTTCAAAATAGAATGGTTACTGTGGATTTTCAGCACTTACAACAACAAAAATAAGACTAAGCTAAATATAACACCAAATCTTACTCTAGACATTGATAAAAAAAATGCCATCATATGTAGGCTCATATATATCTCATTAATATAATTGTAAGGGAAAATAAAAAGTATCATTAAGTGTTATTTCCATATTCTTTTATTGAAGAGTCCTAGAAGTTTCTCATTTTTTAGGGAGAGTGTTGTCTTGAAAAGTTTAAGAAACTCATTGTTGGAATGCCTGTCATAATAAATTGCTTTTGCTGTCGGGCTTATTGCTGGCCTCCAATGCTACTGCAGTACTTTCTTTACTAATACTTTGTTTCTTTCTTCCTGACAAGGACCATTCTTCACCAATGTCCCCCTCCCCATTCTGGAGCTGCCTGCTTTCCGTAGCTACAGTATGTTGACATATGTTCTCTGCAACATCCTTCCATTTTCTGCAGCTCAAGTCAAAATTGTTTTGAAAAACGTTAACGCTTTAGCACCCATGTCCAACTGCATATTAGGAAAATATTGTTGTAGAACTATCTTTTGTTGTGTTTGGATACACAAGTGTAAGTAAAAACAGGAGCAACAGCTGGGATTCTTCAGAGTTATTTAAACACTGACATATCACCAGTGAAATGCCGCCCCTCCCATTCCCACTGCCCCAGGGTCTCATGTTGAAAGATTGTGATCTCCAAGTTCTATATTTCAAACACATTTTAAGGGGAAATTGCTGGTAGGAGAAGCAGCTGGCTTTGGAATCTTGCTCTCATGTAGTAGATCTGTAATTGCACCATGATAGGGTGATAGTAGGACACAACTGTCATCCAGCAAAAAAGTGGGAAATCTTCCAAATCTTGGCAATTTTAGGGGTTTGACAATATAGAAGGGAACTCTGTACATGCCTGCATTTCTAGAACATAGCACAAAAAGTGTGTAATTTCTCAAAGACTATTTTCCTTCCTGGTTAGACTGCAGGTTTATCCTAAAAGACAGGTACACAACTTAAGGGATCCATGTGTAGCCCAGGTGGTTTAGTCCTTATATAGGCTCATATTTACTACTGATTATATAGACAGCTCATTCTGATTCACCATTTTTGAGATCTGCCTCCCCTTCTTCCCATTTACCAGTCACTTGTAATACTACAGGCAGTCCTTGACTTACGACCACAATTAAGCCCAACATTTCTATTGCTAAGCAAAGCAGTTGTTAAGTGAGTTGTGCCCCACTTAACAATCTTTTTGCCACAGTTGTTAAGGGAATCACTGCAGTTGTTAAATGAATCATGCAGCCATTACGCGAATCTGACTTTGCTTATCGGAAGCCGGCTGGGAATGTTACAAATGGTGATCACATTACTGCAGGTCAGTTCAACCATCATAAATACACGCCGGTTGCCAAATGCCAGAATTTGGGTCATGTGACCATTGAGATGCTGTAATGATTGTAAATGTGAAATCTGGTTCAAAATCGCATTTTTTCAGGGCCATTGTAACTGGATGGTCACTAAATGAATGGTTGTAAGTTGAAGTTGAATGTATTTAAAATCATTTAAAATCATACCACTATTTCATATGCCAATCTTAAATGTCTTTAGTATTTAGTATGTTGTGATATATATTTATATATGAAACTCACAGAGACCTCCCACCAATCACTCTTCAGTTTAAGCTAACCAGGAGCTGAGTTAAGAAAGCAGGTAATAAGTTTCAGTCACTCCTCCAGGGGTGGGTTCCACTTACCTTCACCACCAGTTCACATCGCAACATTTTGTGCGCGCGCATCACCTCATGCGATTTTGCTTCCGTGCATGCTCAGTAGCAGGAATCAGCCCAAAAAACAGCTGAGGAGCTGATCAGCTGTGCTTCGGGCAAAGAAATAAAAGTCAGTATTAACCCGAGGGCGGGTGGCAGGGCCCTTTTTCGAGCAGCGGAAGAGGAGAAACAATCCAAACAGGGAAAAATTCGCCAAAAATTTCAAAAAAAAGATGGCGGCGTCCACAGACCGGCACCAACCGAATTGGATCCGTGACATCACCAGCGGGTCGCTACTGGTTCGGGCGATCCGGTCCGAACCGGGAGGAACCCACCCCTGCACTCATCCCCACTTATCCACCAGTGGTCAGTGAAATGAAAACCGGTTCTTCATTCCTCACAAAAGAAAAGCATTTTTAAATGATTTGATCCCATCCCCCCCCCCCAATAATGCATAATGTTCATCCATGTGTTCACGTATATTTCTGTCCATTTATCTAGTGGGTTGCAAAACATTACTCCTGTTACACTGATGTAGACCAAGACTGGAAATATATATATATATAAACAAATGCATTTAAGAAGCCAAATGCATTTAAGAAGCCGCCTGCTCGCTCTGCCAGATCAGCATTGTAGAGCAATCCTATTGAAAGAGGCATTTTAGTAAATCCCATTAAATGTGTTTTCCATCAAATTTGAAGGTTGTTGCATGATAGGAAACCATATGAGAGTTTCTAAAATGTTTTAGAAAAACTGCATTTAGTGGTTTATTCTATAATTTGGGATTAACAAGAAGCTAGCTAACTCTCAAGAAGTGAAGGATATGGAGAGAAAAAGGGAAAGAGATTTTTGGAGGTGTCACATACAGTCAATGGGATCCACAAAACACAAGTCCAGTCAAACCTCCATTGAGTATATTCTTACTGATTACATAGACATATCTGTCTAGAAATGCTCTCTGCCTCAACTGCCAGTATATCCAGGGTGTCCGGTTACATCTTTTTATCTTCTTTCTCATCGAAACAAGGTCCACCTTTTCCGCCTTTCTCTCCTTTGCTTTCTCTATGTTTACTCAGCTTGTCTCTTTCAAGTTTTCTGTATGTTCAATCTGGCTAATTTTAGATTCTTAACCTCTGAAATTGAGAATCAGATTATCCGTTTCTGTTTCCTGTGTGTGAGGCTCTGAGAGGGCATTAAAAGTTTTTGGTTTGTTTGTTTATATGCTTCTTATTTAATCCTGAAAGTAAACCGCAACATGAGGCAATGGGGATTGCTTAAGTTTGGATGTAAGTTAAAATATATCATTAATTTAAATTATTTTTTTTACTTCCACCTTTATTTTGCCCCCTTTGCAGTGTGGTCTCGACATGCTATAGATAAGCATTTTCTTTGTTCTAATACAATTTCTGAACTATTGTATTAAAGGATGCCTTTTAATGATTACATTGATTGTTGACCTCCTATTGCACTGGAGAATTTAGTTTATTTAACTTATTGAGTCATTGGGGCAGCTGTTATTGAATTACACATTTTACCTGAGCATATATTAATTCTTTTAGTTTCCTATTTATCATTCACTGCAATCTGTCTGGCTTAGGATAAATACTGTTTTCTTTGTATTGTATTGACCTTTAATCATTGGTATAATAAATGATACTAGATATCAACCTCTGTTACAAAAGCACATAAGAACAATTAACTCTCTTGAGATTTGCTATGGAAACTCTTCTTCTTCTTGGATACTCATTATTCCCTTGATCCTTTGGAAGAATTTGGGGAAGCAAGCATTCAACTGACTATCAACTTGTTTATGACTCAGTTCCTTGAAGCAAATCCCATTTATTCCATGCTTACCTCTTATTTACAGATAAGCATGCAAATGATTGCAATCTTAGTAAATCTTAGAAAACCAGACCTATTCAAAATAGCATACATTCATGCCAAGCACCCAGATTCATCTCTCTCTCCCCCCCCCATATACACCCATGCCTCTTTGAAAAATCTCTTTGCATGGTCATGATTTCTTCTCCATTGTGGGTGGAGCTAGCATTCAGAATGGGTTGTCCTCGTCCACTCAGAATGAGGACCGAGTCTGTCAATTCTGCCAGTATCCCAGCTTCGACTCGGTCCTCAGTAGGACAAGACGTGGCTAATTTTGCTCCCATCCTGATTGCCTTTTCATCCACCTTGGAGATCGCAAGTAGCGACATTGTGAGTCCCGAATCAAGATCTCGATTGACACCTAGAGAATCTAACAGTCGGCGGCAGGGCTTTGGCTCTGGCCATTGCGGTGGGTGTGCGCCGACCTCGTGACATCGATTGTGAGTGGCTTCAGCCTGTCCTGTCACTGGAGCCTTGCACTCCTTTAATCTCCCGTGGCGCTTGCACACAGGGGCTGGAGGCTCCGCTCGACAACACGTCAGCGGCCATCCTCCCAGCCAGTTGAGGCTTCGTCAGGCGCTTCAAGAGGGCTGTTCGGAGTGAGTTTTGATTGAGCCCAGCGCCGTCGCAGGACCTCTTCGCTCGGGCGACGTGGCCATGAGAAATCGCCCCTCTCTTACCTCTTATTTACATGCCAAGCACCCGGATTCATCTCTCTCTCTCCCCACACACACACATACACCCATGCCTCTTTGAAAAATCTCTTTGCATGGTCATGATTTCTTTTGGACAGTTTGGGGTGGTTCAGAGGAAATGATAGAAGGAAGTACAGAAAACTTTCTCTCCATCAACTTTTTAACATTATTCCACAATTTAATAGCAATAGCAACCAGACTTATATACTGCTTTACAGCCTCTCTAAGCGGTTTTACAGAGTCAGCATATTGCCCCCAACAATTTGGGTCCTCATTTTACCCACCTCGGAAGGATGGAAGGCCGAGTCAACCTGGAGCCTGGTGGGATTTGAACTGCCAAATTGCAGGCAGCTGGCAATCAGCAGAAGTAGCCTGCAGTACTGCACTCTAACCACTGCGCCACTGAGCCAAGCTGAATCATCTTTTACTTTTATCTTTTTCTTGTAGTTCAGACTATGTATCAGAGATTCAAATATTATTTTGTCTTTCTTCTAAGCTAGGCTTCCAGTTCTTGGTTATAAGTTTGTGAATACCTTATCTTGTGATAAGGGAATAAATAGCATTTCCAGTAGTGCAGAAAATATCAGAACAGATGCAGATTAAAAAGTCACAGTTTATATATTTATCATCTTTCATCTCTCCTTACTGACCTTGAAGTAGAGAACCATGAACTATAATTAGAACTGGCCAGGAATCACTGTTCTTACCAAAGATTAGAATAGAATATATACCTTACATGATATGAGATCTTGGCTCTTTTTTCTGTTCTGGTCTTTCTTTTTTTAAAAAAGGAAAGTATCATTCCTAGTAGAGAAGCCTCAGCTTCCTATTTTGTTGATACAGAGGTGAGCAGCACATCTACTAATGTATATGAGTTAACAGCAAATTAAACGAGACTCATAGTAGAGGGACAAAGTGTGGAAATAAATTCAATGCCAAAGTAAACTTTCAAACATTCTTTGGAAAGCCTGCTAGTCCCTTCTTGATTAGTATAGGTGTGAGTCATCTTTTGGTCATTAATTTATGAAAACAAGGGTGTCAGTTCTTAAACAGGCTTGGAAATCATCAATTCTCTGTCTTATTCACTTTCTTTCCCCATGTTCAATCCTGCTACATGGCTTTGAGACTGAGTGATGAAGAAATGTACTACGTATGTTCAGAGGAATTATGCTTTCCAGGGAAATGATATCCAGAAAAACAAACAAGCAACATTAAATTCATGATACCATAGACTGAATGCCATTCTTTACATTAGCAATGAAATCAGTTATCACATTCTAAGTAGTCCTCGACTTACAACCACGGTTGAGCCCAAAATTTCTGTTCCTAAGTGAAACAGTTGTTGAGTGGAATTTTGCCCCAATTTACAACATTTCTTGCCATGGTTGTTAAGTGAATCACTGCAGTTAAGTTTGTAACATGGTTGTTAAGTGAAGCTGACTTCCCTGTTGTTTTTGCTTATCAGAAAGTTACAAAAATGTGATCACATGACCCCGGTACACTGCAACAATCATAAACACGAACCAGTTGCGAGCATCTGAATTTTGATCACATGACCATGGGGATGCTGCAATGGTCATAAGTGTGAAAAACAGTCATAGGTCACTTTTTTCAGTGTCATTGTAATTTCAAACGGTCACTAAATGAACTGCTGTAAATGGAGGACTATTGTAATGAAGCTGGCACGTATACATTCCCAATTGGTTAGATTGATTTTTTTAGGCTGCCCAGACTGCAAACACTGAAACAATTGAATGTGAATGAGATTCTAGAGTGGATAGTATTGAATGTAAGTAATGTCTGAGTTTGAACTTAATTGTCCTTCTATTAACCTCTTCCTTTTTTCTTTGTTTGTTTTAAACATTTAATCATGCCCAGCTCTTGGTGACTTTATAGGCAAGTGCTTTCCATGCTACCCTGTCAAGCACAGATTCTTTCAACTGTTGGATGTTCAACTTTTTATCAGAGTTGGTGTTATCAGCATGTTCTTTGCTTGCATTTTCTTCTTGTTCCACTAACTATTGCCTTCTCCAATTTGCACGCACGACATGGACAAAGTAAATCAGACCTAGTCTTATGATTTTAGCTTCTAGTGATGGGTCTGGGTTTATATGTTTTAACACTTTTCTCTTAGTTACTTTGGCTGTCCATGATATATAGACAGTAATTTAAACCAGCACCATAGTTCAAAGGCATCAATTCTTCTTCAATCAGCCATTCTTAGTGTCCAGTTCTCACACCCATACATCATTATAAGGAAGACTATTGCTGTAACTATCCTGCTTTTTGTATTTATATCAATATTGTTAAGGAGTTATTGTGCTGTTAAGCACATACACAGCGAAATGTGTTGTAGTAATGGTGTTGCAGTTTGATATGAATGCTATTCAGTCAATAAACAGAATATCTTTAGTATGTACAAAATAGTTTTTACTTGAATAGTAGCAAAGTTAAATAGGAAGTCCAAGTCATACACAGTTATTCAGTCAATATGAAGTTTCTTCTTCTTGCCTATCTTTGTTTTAACTCACAAACAAAGATTACAGCTATCACTTAATTCTATACTATCACAGATAGTTACTCTTCTCTTCACAGCAATTCCACACAGTCATAAAGTAATCTACTCATCAGTAAATCAGCAGAGAGTCTTCAATCCGGAACACCACCGTCAAACACCACTCACCACACTAAACCACACTGAACCACCAACCACATTGAGCATGGTCTCTTGCTTGCTTATATAGTAATCATCCACAATGCATTTAAAGCAATATACACATAACAATGATTTGTGGCTTAATCATATATTAACACACCCAATCGTTTGAACAGGGTTCTAACAAATATCTCTGCTTTTCCAGAGATATTCATGTTGTTATTTTCCAGAGATTATTCATGTTAACCATTCCAGTGCAGCCTAAGATTATCCTGTGTTTGATTTCAGGAGTGGGACTGCCATCAAGAACAATTACAGATCAAAGGAAGATAAATTCTTGAACTAATTCAATTTCCTCCTTGTTGTTTGAGGCGTTTGGCAACTGGCTCATCTTTGCAATCAGTCGCAGTGTTCTGTGGGTCATGTGATCACAATTTTTTGCCCATTCAGAAAAATGGGTTCACACGATGAAGGAATTTGCTTAACGACCATGGATTCACTTAACAACTTGCAGAAAATCTTGTAAAATTGGGTCCAGTCACATGAGTGCCTTGACATACAACCATAATAATTTACAACTAGAAATTCAGTCCCAATTGTGGTTATAAATTGAGGACTCCCTGTATTGTATAATTTGAAAAGGAGTAATATGTTTATTTCCCTCTAATACAGCAACGTGCACCACTGTTTCATGTGTCTGGAACTTATGTACAGATTACTTGTGTTTCTCTACCTATTTTATCTACACAGTTGCTCTGAAAATACTTAGGCCTAATTTGCATGTTATCTTGGTAGGGTGAATTGAACCCAGTGGATTCCTGTTTAACTTTTTCTCATGTACTAGTGGTTATCTGGGATGAGAGGGTCCATATTTAACCTGGCACCTTCTGCTAGGTGCCTCCTAGAAATAATAACTGATGACATTTCCTATGCTGCAAACAAACAGATGTGCCAGAAAATAGGATACCCTCAAACATGTCATATTTTTATTATTCTACATATTATTTTCCTTGTTCTCAAAAGAGATATTCCTTTACATCCTTATGTTTCACACTGCTCTGTTAGGGGGCCCCTTTGCCTGTCTTGTCTTGTCTCTTTGACTTTGAGTTCTTTCCCAGAGTGGATGCATTTCTCTTTTTAAACAGACCACAGAGACTTTGAGTGCAATCTGGTAGCTGTGAACTATGCACCTTTTGGCAAGGTGGAAATCGGGTGAAAACAAGATTTTTTCCCCCTCTGATAATAAATATCTCTTTTTTAAATCAGTATTTACTTCTGATACAATTGCTTTAATAATAATGGATTCTAGAGAATTCTGACTAGGAATGTTGATATGTTAAAAATCAAGATCTTCTCTCCAGAAGACTTTTAACTATGCAAATCAGTGTTTTAAGTTGAGCCTAGAAAACAAAGGCACTTGGCAACCAGTTCAAGTCTTTCGTCATGGGTCTGATGAGAACTTGTGATCCTGCCTTGTTATTTCTTTTCTCCACCAGTTTGTGGCCAGGTATTTTCCTAAGAGTTGGGAAAGAATTCCAGATAGTATTAGACTTTGCCTCTGCATAGTGAACCAATATCAATTATGCAAAATTATGATATATAGGCAGGATAGGTTTATTTATCAGAAATAAAGCAACATTAAATGGAAGAGCATGAAAGGGATCTAAAGCTGAACATAGCAATAGTGTGGACTAGAGCCTTAATATTCCTGTTTCCTGACTTTAGTGTGGGAAGGAAAACATTTGGGTTTGATAACAAAACAAGGGTTGCTTTTTCTGGAGTTCATAAAGAAGTTTGTCTGAAATTCAGCTATTGGATAGAATAATTTGCTGTATCTTACCTTGCTTTATCTCCAATAAGATTCTGAGTGACCTTTAACCAGATCAAACCAGGAATTTGGTCTGTTTGCTAAATTAAAGCGTCTTTTGATGATTTAAATTGCCTTTAATAAAGCAAGCATTAGATTGAAAGTCTTGTCACAACTAGTTTAATTGATGACTTACCTTGTTGTGAACTGAAGATAAGGAATAGCAGTTTATTGCTGAGAGTTCTACAAAAGATTATATTAACCTACAGAGTACTTAATTTGCCTAAGGTAAAATTATATTATTAATATATCCACCATTAGAGTGTACTTGCTGAATCCATCTGATGCAATATTGCTATGTATTAATCTGATTAGAGATACATTTTCAGTTTACAAATGTTTACACACACATACATATATGCATACATATATATGGTGAACATTTGTAAACTGACAAGGATATCAAGGAAGCATCTTGAATATAATGTTTTGTGATCAGGATCTTATTCATCTTCCTAAATCTATCTAAACCATGTAGAAGCTATCCACATGCAAATAAAACCGTAGAATTTTCTTCACACAATTATTGTATATGTGCTCAACTTTGATGTTTTTTCTCTGTCAAGATCTAAAAGTTCATGAAAAAGACATACTGTATGTATGATCATGGTGCTGTTTTAAAATACTGCTACACAACAAACCAGTTAGAGGTTGTTGTTTCTTTTGTTCTAAGCCTTTTATCTATAATCAGGTCTTAAGTCTTCCTTTGAAACCATAATAAATGTTCAGGCATTTTATTTTTTTATTGTGAAACCTAAGCAGCAGTTAAGCCTGCATAGTTGCAGATAAAATTTTATTAGTGAGCAATAGTCTTGTCTGTCTGCAAGAGGCCCTGCATGACAGTACACTTGGTTTTTGTGTGCCTGTGAGCTGATATGTGTATTTTAATTAACCTCTTACACATTTGTTCAGATATTCAGGTCTGTTCATGTTGTCATCGACCTGCTATTCTGGCTTTTCCGGAGTCTGCTGCATGGCCCCACCGTTGATGTCCAAGGAGCTCAGCTTTCTACTTAGCTGTTGGGATTTTAATGCTTGAGTTCACAGAGGTTTTCTTTGGCACTGAGCTCCTTATTTCCTCTGCATGTTTTGAGAAAGGGGCTGGTTATATTTCTTTTCTATTCTCTGACACTGGACGTTGTGGAAGAAAGGGCACCATCCTCCAGTTTGGTGCACGTTTAGCAGTCTGTCCACTTAGCTGGCCCATAATAAGTCAGAAAAAAGTATGTCCAATAATTTGCTAAGATTTTTATTTAATATTTGGAGTTTTGCTGACTAAAAATATAAATAATCTTATTTATATTTTTAGTCAGCAAGACTCCAAATGTTAAATAGAAATGTCAGCAAATCATTGGATATACTTTTTTTAGAGTGGACAATTGTCGGGTTGTTAGATTTAATGTTCCAGTGCTGTGACGTGCAATATTCACTTAAGGATTATTGCTCATTAAGAAAACATTGAGCTAATTGTAGATAACTTCCTGAAAACAGTTGATTTTACTACAGTCACCAACATCCCAAAGTCACGATGTGAGAAAACATGTTAATCAATAAAGAAATGTGGTTCTTGTGAAGGAAATAGCATCCATAGACACAGACAAAATATATTTGATCACTGATCAATAAAAGCATTGGACAACAAAATTCCAATGACATAGTGCAGGTAGTCCTTGACGTACGACCACAATTGAGCCCAAAATATCAATTGCTAAGCAAGACAGTTGTTAAATGAGTTCTGTCCCATTTTAGGACCTTTCTTGCTGCAATTGTTAAATGAATCTCTGCAGTTATTAAGTTAGTAACACGGTTGTTAAGTGAATCTGACTTCCGCATTGACTTTACTTGTTAGAAGATTGCAAAAGGTGATCATGTGATCAGGGATATTGCAACCATCATAATACATAATACTTGGCATCCGAATTATAATCACGTGACCATGGGAATGCTGCAATGGTCGTAGGTATGAAAAACGGTTGTAAGTCACTTTTTTCAGTGCCGTTGTAACTTCGAACAGTCACTAAACACATGGCTGTGAGTTGAGGACTACATGTACAATAAAAACCGAATAGCAATTTAATAAATAATTGTGATGAGCAGCAGCAATTTTTAAGAATTTGGGGTAAAATAAATGGTGTACACAATCTATGGTAATAGGAGCTGTTAAAAACAAAATACAGGTACTCCTTGACTTACAACCATTTGTTTAGTGACCGTTCAAAGTTGTAAGAGCATTGAAAAAAGTGACATGAGGGTTTTTCACATTTATGACTGTTGCAGCATCCCCATGGTCATGTGATCAAAATTCAAATGCTTGGCAACTAGTTAATATTTATGATGGCTGCAGTTTTCCAGGGTCACGTGATCACCTTTTGAGACCTCCTGTCAAGCAAAGCCAATGGAGAAGTCATGTTACTAACTTAATAACTGCAGTGATTCATTTAACAATTGCGGCAAGGAAGGTCATAAAATGGGGCAAAACTCACTTAACAATCGTCTTGCTTAGCAACAAAATTTTGGGGCCCAATTGTGGTCCTAAGTCAAGGACTGCCTGTAAATGGAGCAAAACGTGCTAGAGAAATAATGGCATATTTTGAAACAATACAAGAACCAAACTGAGGAAGAAGTTATGCTTTGATAAGACAAAGACTTCATTTAAAAGTTTTTTTTAAAAAAGGAGAGTCCATGTAGGACAATTTAGCTTTTTGCTGATGCTGATCATAAGAATCCCAGTGAATATGGCCATACAGCATCTAATCCCTCAGGCCAAGCTTTCTTTGATATAAGAGCTTTTTCACAGCTGACTGTTACTCCTCTGTTAAGTCTCTAGTATGTATCTCTTGGTCCTCTATTTATTTCATAAATAAGTAAACAATGCCCCCTTTTTGCAATTTCACAATTGTCAGCCTGTATTTGTTATTACTTGAATCAATCATGATTTTGTACCTTGTTCTTACTGTGCAAATTCTGGAAGCAACGTAAGAGTTTGGATTATTTCAGATAGTCAGATAAATCCTGCAAATAAATATATAAACCTCTGACACTCTTGCAGCACATCATAAAAAATAATAGCTGAATCTATGATTTGTTTCACTTTATCAAATCTCTTAAATAATGAGGTTACCGTATTTTTTGGAGTACAAGACGCACCTTTCCCCCCTAAAAGAGGCTGAAAATTTGGGTGCATTTTATACCCCGAATGAAGCTTTTTCGAAGCTTTTTCCCCCCAGCCCTAACGAGGTGTTAACGATCTTCCCAGCTTGCAGGATTTTTTCATTGCTACTCCGAAGAAGTTTTTTCCCAGCCCTAAGTCTTTGCAGGCTTGTTTTCATTGCTATTCCCTCCGAAAAAGGTTTTTTCAGCCCTAACCAGAGGATAAAATAATGTGCTGAAGCTGACCAGACTAAGGACGCTAGCCAGATGAATACTTGGTAGGTAGATTTTCCCCCCTATTTTCCTCCCCAAAAACTAAGGTGCCTCTTATACTCCGAAAAATACAGTAGTTGAAAACTAGCTCATCAACATTATCTCAGACCTAGGACTAAATAGTACCAGGAATATCTGCATTTATTACAGGAGGTGACACTGCCAGATTAATTTTTTTCTAGGTATTTTTTTTCTAGGCAGAGGTTTCCATGGTAGTAGCCCCAGCCATCAGTGTAAGGCTGACATTTTATATGATGCCCACCATTTTTTATTTTCCCTTCTGTCTTTTATAAACATAGATTCCTTTAATTAAAAAGGGGGAAAGTGAGCCTACTATAAAACAAAGTGTGCCCCATAAAGCATTTTTAAGCATAAAAAATTATGATGGGGTCAAGGAGGGTGTAAACACTTTCATATCTTTGCCTTCTAATTGTTCCCACTATTTTGGCTCAAAAAAGTTTGAATCCCCTATTTATGATCTCTAAATTATATCCAGTAATAGAAGAATTAATAGTAAATGTATAATTTCACTATAATCTATTCCCTCCCCCCTTATTTATTCAAATAACTCAGAGTGCTCTACAACATATCCCATTTTTTCTTTAGAATAACCCCACCAGGATAAATTAGGATAAGACACAATGATTGGTCCAGGGACTTCTTCATTTAAGTTCAGTCAGGAATTACAATACCAAAGTAGGGTTTTTTTTAAATAGAATCCTTGCAGAAAAAACTGAACCAGCTTAATTTTTGCTCTCTTCCCATGTCAACACTATGACATAACATTTTGTTTAGAAATTAATTTGTTAGGAATGATTTGCAATCTATTTGAATATTTTTTTACTAGAAAAGCAGTTAAAATAATGTAAATAAACAGTATCCATTACTGTAACTGAGAGAGATTATTTTTGTATAAAGAAAGTAGACATTAAGGACTTAAAGAAATCTGAAAAGTCTAGCATTTTAGCTACTTCTCTAGCTAAAAAGCAGATCTGTTTTCTCAGAATTGCTTTTGTGACTAATTAAATGTATTCCTATATACAAATCTGTAATTTTGAAATGATTGTCAAAATGCTATTCAGATTATAACAAATAGTAATTGAACTGGAATTTGATTTCTTAAGCGATTTTAGAGCTGAAGCTAAAACTCACTGTAACCAGTCACATTAATATTTAGTTATTGTTCTTTTAGCTTTTATTTTGTATGTTTTATTTTTTCTTTTTTAAGTTGAATTCTGATAATTTACCATATTGTAATGAAGGACTGATCGACTGACTGACTGTTGAAGCTTTGCATAACTTGTATGTATGAAAATATGTATTTTCACTAGAAAGACTAGTATGTACAGTATATTTAATTTTGAATTGTCCAGGATTTTTTTCTTGCATTTTTCTTTTTCTGATAAGGAGTATTATGAATATAGCTTACATGTGAGAATGTAGACTATGGATGCATAACCTATATCCCCATGAATGACAAATGGCTCTTGATCACTTATTGTAATGGTATATGGAAATGAAGAACAAGGGGAAGAGAGACTGCCTAGGAAACAACCAGACAAGAGAGCGAGGAGCTCCTAGTGGCTTAATGGTTAGAAGAAATTTAGGAAGGACCTGCACTAATTGAACAGGTGGTTAAAAGTGACAGCAGGAGATTTGTACCTTTATACTTACAAGATTCTGTTAAGTAGCCTTACAATAAAATAAAATTAGCGCATTTAGTTGTGTTTCCCATCTGGCCTACCTGGAGGGACTGAGATTTACCCAGGATCAGATATATCTTCTCTCCTGGTTAAAAAAAAAAGTTTGGTATTATAGAACAAAGAGAAAAATCCATAGAAAGAAGCTGGAGTAAGGTAAGGAATGGGTTTTCTATCTCTCCAACAACCTCTGAGATCTTTAAGGAATTATATCCAGATAATTGAAGCGGAGGAACATTCTCAGGAGACTTCTATTTCTATGCAATATGTGTAGCTAAGAATTTGCACTAATTAAGGAGAAGGAGGAGAAAGAGTGTTATTGCTACTTTATGCTAAAACTCATATTTTTTAAAATCTCTCTGTATAAATTATAGAATTGTCTTCATCTTTCACTGATATTTCAGGTTGTGTTCATGTTCTTTTTCTTTACAATCTCTTGTGATCTGTAATAATATTTTGCAAACTGTACTTTTAAAAAAATGGAGGCAGAATGCTCTTCTGTTGTAGCAGACCAGCACCATCTTGTGGCTTGTTTCTTTCTTAACTAATTCATAAGCCTGTTTTCTAGGGCAATTTGTTGATTATCTCCTTTCATGTTGAATGCCTACACTTTAATACAGCAGTTCCCAACCTGGGGGTCGGGACCCCTTTGGGGGTTGAATGACCATTTCCCAGGGGTCACCCCGGCATCCTCAGCTCCCCCCCCACTGCCACAAGCCTGGCCATATCGCACCCCACAACCCGCGCCCCCACCGCGACCCACCCCGCTGCCGCCATTTGGGTTCTTTTACCCTCTGCGCATGCGCAAAGCGTTCTGCATGCGCAGAGGGCAAAAGAACTCAAATGGCGGCATCCAGGCGGGCGGGGGAAGCGGGCAACGACCGACAGCAAGAACGAACTGGGAGCATTTCACCCCTGCGAAAGACGTGTGTGACTTTGGCGGGGCCAGGACAGGCGGCTGCCCAGAGAGAGCCATACCCTTCGCCCCGAACGCTACAGGTAGATGGGAGAGACTCTACGAAGGGGGTGGCTCTCTCCACGTAGCCGCCTGTCCCGGCCCTGCCAAAGTCGTGCACGCCTTTCGCGACGGGGCTTGAAAAGCTCCCAGAGGCAACACGCAAAGCGAGCGGAGACCTCGGCCAGATCTGGAGACTTCGCCCGGACACCGCCATTTGAGTTCCTTTACCCTTTGCGCATGCACAGCACGCTTTGCACATGCGCAGAGGGTAAAAGAACTCAAATGGCGGCGGCAGGGTGGATCACGGTGGGGGCGCGGGGGCGGGTCATGGCATTAGGAAGGTTGGGAACCGCTGCTTTAATACATAAAAGTGTTGTGGGGTTTTGTTTTGCTTTGCCCCTCCCCTGATTTTTTTTAACCAAAATATTTCATTTTTATCACTTGCAAGATCTCGCAAGGTGGAAAAAGGGCTAAATCCTCTGATCATCAACCTCTTCACTATATGTCCAGGAGAGGGCACTGTAAAAATGATTTCAGATAGTGCATTTGGGCTTTTTAATTGGCAAAAAAGTTGCACAAGCTGCTACAGTCCTGTCTCTTTTGCACACCAAGATTAGGAGATAGACATCTGGTGAGGGCCCCCAGAAGATAAGTGTGGCAGCAGGAACTATGGTCTTATCTTTACCTCAAAGTAGAAGGTAGGACCAGGTTTGTGAAGAGATAGAGGGTTTCTAGGAGAAGATTGAGACCACTAACATTCTAGTCTGCTGGCCTTAGTGATAATTTAAATGAGTTTTATCATTGGATATTAAACTTACTGTGAAACTATTTTTGTTATGGATTATCTACATTTTTCATTCAGATTGTTGTTCAACAGAAGAATTACTCTTATTTATAGCTTTCATTTATTAATACAAATTGGAGGACTAGATCTCAAAAAAGTGGAGGAGAGAGTGAGGTTTTTTTAATTATTATTAATGAAGTATGTATGGAATCTTCATTGTTCCAAACAACAAAACGATCTGTTGAGTTTTGGGGACATGAAACCAGAAAGAATCGGAAAGTTTTTTTAAACCAAGATATTAAAATTGTTGTTTATGTCTAGCTTCTTGCACAGAAATATATAACCTCTCTCCACCAAAAATCAAGTCCAACTAGAATACTTCAGGTGGTTGGATTCTAAACAGTACTGTAGAATGTTGCTGTTTGTTTGTTATGCTGTTTCTGAAGGAATTCTTGTTCATATTAATTGTCTACTTAGAGAAACTATGTTCATCTGATTGGATCTTAACAAATAGTTTAAAAATGTAAGTGTGAAGCCTTACTTAAATCTAACTCTCTTTTTCAGTTACGAGAGTATTTTCATTGTTTATTTGAAAATAATTACTGTATTTTTCGGAGTATAAGATGCACCTTAGTTTTAGGGGAGGAAAACAAGGAAAAAAATACTGCCACTGCCTCCCAGCAATTTGCCTCCCAGCAAACAGCAAACAGTACAGATGATATACACTATTTGCTGTGTATTTCTGTGCATGTGTGCCTGACCCATAGAAATAGTAAAGAATTGGAGAAATGTACATTATGGCAGTATATTAATTAATGCCAGAAAGTTTTCTTAAATGTAGTCACACTAACTCCTCCCAATTATTTAAATAGATCTACTCCAAACATGACTAAGTCAGGGTTTAACTCAGCTGCCTTATCTTAATACTAAAACAGGACACTGTTACATTTCAGACTATATTTGTACAGATTCTGTTAAAATTGATGTGGCTTTCTGGAAGTATACATTATTCTCTGCTATTTAAAAGAAGATACAAAAGCACTGGGCCTCTTCAGAGCAAGCATTTATTTTAAAAAGCTTCTTCATTTTGTTAAGTTGTCTAGAACAATAATAAAGCAGTCTTTAAAAAATAAGTCTAATAATTTGAATATTCTACAGACATTTATAGTTATTGACTTACCTCCTTGCATCCAGTTTCAGCAGTCTGAATAGCACAAGAAAATAAAATTCTGCCTCTGCCTCTTCCTCCCAGCAATTTGCCTCCTTGCAGCTAGTTTCAGTTTCATTTTAGCAGGTGGCCTGGCCTGCTGCCTCACTCAGCTGAGAGGTGGGAAGCTGATAATTAGTTGCTTGGCTTAACAGGCTCTGTTCTGTTTGCTGCAAGGAGGTAAATTGCTGGGAGGCAGAGGCCAAAGGGTGGGGGTGGCTGGGTGGGGCTACATTTGGTGTATAAGACGCACCCAAGTTTTCACCCTCTTTTTGGGGGTAAAAAGATGCGTCTTATACTCCAAAAAATACGGTATACTGATTTTGTTCTTGGCAATTTTGCTACCTGCTGCTAAATATTATTATCGGTTACTATTTACTATCTGTTGTGTGAATCTGACTCATCTGAGATGTGATGGAGACAGAACCTATCCATTTACATTGTCTCCTCATTTTACATTGAGTGAGCTTCATTTTACATTGAGTGAGCTTCTATTTACCCATTGGTGAAGTTGAGTATATACATTTAAGAGTCAGACTGACTTTTGAGCGAAGTCAGAGTCTGAGACAAGGCTGGAAATCAGCTATTTAGAGCAAGCAAACTGGAACTGTGATATTCTCTTGCATAGATTGAATATTAGGAATCGAATCAGTAGAGCTAGGCATTAATTAGAGAGTCTCCATTGCTATACGGTGCATTTAGTTGTAATTAGTCTTAAGAAGTTTGGCTAGATTTGTTTTAAGTTTGGTGAATCTGCATTAGGTAATGAAGTCATCTGATACTGCTGCAACCTAGGGGATGTTCTTGACTCAGGCTAGTTTGGCTTAGTGGTAGATGGGTTAATCATCATGGAGTTTGCTAGTTTGTGACTTAATATTTGTATGAACTTACCCTATTGATGAGCTTAAAATTTTCTGAGAATTCAGTTATGATGTAGTAGATGGGGTACTGAAGCCATCAGCCAAAATAACAGTACTGGAATGTGCATACTGTGTTCTCCAAATCTTGGAGAGATTGCTGAAACATAGTTCCTAGCATTCCTCCCTATGCTTTATGGCATTGTTGGAAGATGATAATCAACAATCTCTTTGAAGGTCACAGTCACCCAATCTTGCTTTATTGAGAAAAAAAAATATTTTACTCTCTGGCTCCTAGTTTTAGTTTTCAAAAGTCTGGAAAACCACTATATAGTAGCAAACAGAAAAGAAAACATAAATTTGTTGTTGGTATCTCGTAGTCATCAGGATTTGGATTTTTACAGTCCAGCTCAAATAGACTTAACTTTGTCCAATGCTAACCATTTTCACTAAAGATGCTGAGAAAACGGCACTTCTAAAACACATCATGTGGAATACCAGTATTTATTTATTTTATTTATTTATTAGTGAGATTTATATACCTCCTCATAGTGCAAGCACTCTCTAAGCGGTTTACACCATTAAGCAATGTATATTTATATTGCCCCCAACAACCTGGTCCTCATTTTACCTACCTCGGAAGGATGGAAGGCTGAGTCAACCCTGAGCTGGTGATATTTGAACAGCTGAACTGCTGATCACAGTCAGCTAAAGTGGCCTGCAGTACTGCACTCTAACTGCTGCGCCACCTCTGCTCTTTCAAAGATCTTTCAGTATCTTTTCTAATACTCTGTAGGACAGGAAACACTTTGTTATTTGACAATTAGAAAATAAAATTAGAACAGCGATTCCACATGTGTTTCAGCAATGCCCTTCTCTATGCCAAAGTGCCATTTGCATGCTTACAAGGAAGCTTAATTGCACAAATACTCATTTGTTAATGCTAAAAATAGCAAAATGCCACTTTTTTGGTCATTTTAAGCAAAAATCGGTAAGAACTTAACCAAGTCTACACAGATCTGTCCTACATTTCATTAAAAATAAATCTTATCAGAAGGCGGAAGAAATAATATGGAATGTCAGAGACTGGCTTTATATATTGTTGTATTAAAAGGGCGATGTAAAATATGGCATATACTCGATCCGTCTGTACTAATTTTAGATTTGTTTTTCAATCCAATGCAAGTAGCTAGGGTTGAGCTAGAAAGCTTTAAAACAGTTTGCAGGTAGGATATTCGAAAGAACAACTGGTGTATGAAGTTGCCTGGAACCAGCAGATTTTATTACAGGTCCTTCTGTATGTTCCAACATCATAGCATGCTAAGTAATTAGACATATTGTATGTGACAAGGTCTTTTCTGTAGCATTTCTTCATCATGTTTATTCATTATAATTTATTACAGGACTTATATCCCAATTGTTTTAAAATGTAACTATTGTATTTCTTCCCTTCTGAGTTTTAGATAGTCAAAAATGATTTTGCTAGCCTTGTAAGACATTTTTTTTTGTCTTGGCTTTTTTTAAAGGGATGTTTTATTCTTTTATTCTTTTTATTTTATGTGTTTTTACTGTATTGTATTATCTTTAAAAAAATAATAGTAAGCTTCAGACTCTTACTATTTAATAATAGTAAGTTTCAGCCTTTTCATTCTCTTCTTGGTTCCCAAATAGATGTGGATGAGTGTGCAGAGGGGAACGGTGGTTGCCAACAAACTTGTGTCAACATGATGGGAAGCTATGAGTGCCATTGCCGTGAAGGCTTTTTCCTGAGTGATAACCAGCATACCTGCATCCAGCGTCCTGAAGGTTGGTCTTTAAAGTTTTTATTTATGCTTATCTGTCTCTGTTTTGGATCTCTAACTTTATCATCAGGTTTAAAGAAGAGATGGGCAATTACAGTTTCTTGTATTTGAGTTGGCCTTGCCTGTGGATGGATAAATAGAGAGTGCCATTTACAGTCCTGCTTTCAAGTTTTGGGATTAGCATTTCCCAATGTGTGATGTTCTCCAGAAGTGGGCCAAACTGGTTGATAATCTTGGTGATTGTCTCAACATGTTCTAAAGACGCCAGATTGAGAGAGGCTATTTATGCTCTCAGTTGGCTGCTTCTCAGTCCCACTTCAGACAGTGATCTCACTTCAAACACCCTATTATGATTGAAGTAAAATGCAAAACACTCACTCAAATTGGTATTAACTACTGTAAATAGAGTAGGATACAGTGGGTTTATTTTGTTAGTCTGACAACTGATTAGTGTGCTGATGAGACAAATTTCAATTCATAAGAACTGCAGGTTTCATTATCCTGATTCAAATCACTTTTCATCAAAGTTTTTTTTTTGTTACTGTTTCAAAATGCTCTTAATTAACATATGATTGTAGTCATAGTTAAACAATCCATCTCTCTTACTGGAATTGGTGGGCAGTGGACATTCCTATATTTAACTCTCATATTTTTGATGATATTTGTAATAACAAATGAATTTTCTGACCAGTTAATCTGCTAAACCATTTGGAATTTTTGAAAAAAAGAGTCAAGTTTACCTTAAGCATCAGGTGTCGAAAATTTCTTTGATATAACATTTTTTTAAAATGTTCAGAATTCCCAAAAGCACCCTAGATAATTTTTTTTGCTTAAAGACAAAAAAATAAACATTTATAACAAATTAATAAATAAAATGCGTGTAAATTTCAGAATTGACCTGCTTTTATTGTATACTTGCCCACCTTTCTTGCAAAGCAATATGTATTAGTAAATGACTGTTAGCTTGTTTTGACATATTCATACAAGTGTGCATGGAAGCTTAATGCAAAAATTTAACACTTAGAACCACATTTAAGAAAATATTTTTTGTTTTGCAAGAAGGAAAGATTTGAGCTCTATCCCAAATGTGACTCAATTTTATACTCTGTGGTGACTGGGAATAACAGGAATTGTAGTCCAACACCAAAAAAAACTGGAATATATTAGTTGTTATGCGTGCTTAGGAGCACCCTTCTTTTACTGGTGTTCTCCAGATGTTTTGAACTTCAGTTCCTGGAATTTTCAACCAGAATAGTCTTTGAAGTCCAATGGCGCTATTGTCCAAAGTAGCTAGCTGAAAGACAGCAAGCTGAAGAAGACTGATTAAGAGGAAATGTGAGGGGTGGGGAGGAGGATAATAGCCCATTTTAATGATGAGGGAATGTTACAAACTCTATCATACTATGAATATCTAGTTTAAAAAAAGTCCCATTAAATTCTGAAGCCTTCAATAGCATTCAGATTATCAATGTTGTTAATTGGTTAGGTATTTTTCCTTTATCTTGGTTCTGCATTACAGCTACCAGTTTGTTTAAGCATTTTAGAGTTCTGGTTCAGTGATTTCTTATAAAGAAGACATAAATCAGCTGGAATCGCCATCTCTTGTGCTAGATCACAATAATATATGGGGCTTATATATTGCTTTTAAAAGAATAACAGAGTTGGAAGGGACCGAGGAAGTCTTGTAGTCCAACTCCCTGCTCCAGCAGGAAAATGTTTACCTGCTAACAAATTGTAGGGTTAATAATATGCCTAATACAGATGCAGAAATTGAGCCTGACAAAAAGTGACATGTCAACCTCCCACACTGTTTTTATTGAGATTGGCTATGATAACAGAATTTTGTGAATCTGATAGTGCTGTACCCCTCTCTTTTCTTATACTCTTGTGAATTAGGGATCTATTTGTCTGAGCTGCTTATGATCCTATGTGCCCTTTATTTAAGATATGTTTTTCTTCTCATCACCCTGGTAATGGAACTCGTATATCTCTATCAAGGTCATTTTTTTTTACCTTGCCTTAGGCAAGGTCTCTTCAATAGGAAAATGTAACATTGTGGATCTAGGACTCATGTCTTCTCTTGGGAAAGCTCAACTGTGCTTCACTGATTGGAAGAGAGATAGCCTGAAGAAAGAATAATTCAGGGAATATATAAACCAGATGTATATTCACAGTGCTATATATTTTGGAAAAAAAGGTTTGACACTCTATGGGTGGTTTCTGAAGTGGTGAATCGATCCTTGTTATGAATTGTCATCTGAAATTCATTCTGGTCTATGCACTTTGATGAAGTGAACAGATGCTCTCTGTGCCACTTGTGGCTTGAATATATGTCTGTCTGGATTCTTTGGGGTGATTGGGAAGGGAGAGAGGCTGCACCCATGAAACTGTCAGTACCTCCTTAAGAGAGGAGGATCATACCTGATGCCTTAAAGGAGACAGTGGTGCAGCTCCTTTTGAACATTTCTTCCTTGGATCTAGCTATATAAGACAACTGTCATCCATCCTTCTCATTCTCCATTGGAGGTTGAAGCCACCATTCAGTGAGGGTTGTCCACAGCCAATCACATCAAGGGCTGAGTCTGTCAATCAAAACTGAGCCTCTGTCCTCCTCCTCCTTGGATATTGGCCCAGTTTAGACTCAGCCCTTCAAAAAGGCTAGACGTGGAATTTTTCCCTCATTGACTGCTGGCTTCAAACTGTGAGTTTACATCCAAAAAAAAAAAAAAAAAAAAAAGGAGAAATAGATATATCTCAAGGAAATTATTGTTTAAAAAAAAAAAAAGAAACAAAACAAAGGGGGGAGTCTCAGCCTCTAGGCCTTATTGGTCTTTGTCCCCAGGCTTGGCTAGGGCCACTTGTGGCCGCTAAAGCCTAAAGCTCCGCTTCTAGCCCTGTGTAACACGGGCAGCGACTCATCCAACGGAGCGTGTACAGCGGCTCAGGTGCTTGCATCCCCGCGGTGTACTGGAGGGACTGATCACCCGAAGTCCTATCTCACCGGAGATTGGGAAAGGGTGTCGGGAGAGGGGGTGATCCATTTATTCCCCCCTCTCTTCTCTTCTCTGCCGGCTAGCACAGGCAGCGGGTTCTAAGTTTCGAGCCGAGACGGAAAATTCAAACGGCAGTTTTCCCGCGTTTTCCGGCTCCGACGAGGCACCCGCCATTTTGTTTTTTGCTCACGGCACCAAGAGCGCGCGCGCAGCCCTAATTTGAGCAGAATCACGATGGCGGACACCAGAGCTCCGGCGAAGGCGGCAAAGAAGAACCCAAAGCCGCCGAAGGTCCCTGATTCTGGGGAAGAGATCCTTCCAGCCCCCGCAGAGGCAGGACAGGCCAAGTCAGCCCCCACTTCTAAAGCGGTCGAGCGGGATGAACGCCGGCGCGATCGTGCACTGCAACGCATGGCAGACAAGGCAGAGAAGCAGGTAGAGGCCATGGCCCCCCCACATCACCAATTAGTGGTGCAGGCCCAAATTCACAGCCTGGATTCCCCGGCTCCTGGACTTCTGAACCCTGATGTGTGGGGGGAAGGAGGCCTGGTCACCTCGGTCCAGGGAGGCACCCAGGATGTAGCTGCAGCCTTTGGTCCAGATTGCCCTGTGGCCTCTGTTCCCACTATTGACTGGGCCCAGGCAGCTAGGCCCCCTACAAGTGTGGCTTCCAGCTCCATGACCTCACAAGCAGGCCCCTCTCAGCAGCCTGAGCAGCCAAGCTGGCAGATGGTCATGGCTGCAACTGTGCAACAGTGCCTAGCTGGATTCCAGCAAATGCAGGCCTCTGCTCGACCTGTCTCATCCAGATCTTCTAGTCGAGCGCACTCTCAACCTCTTAGCGGAGCGGCTATTGCTGAGGATTCATCTGATGATTCTAGCGAAGACATCAGACCCACAACCTTGGAAGAAGGCGAGTGCGATCCCACGGCACTGTCAGAGGACGAAGGCCTCTTACCCGAACAACCCACTTCAGTGGGACTTTTCCCACCGGCGTTGTTCAAGTCGCTGCTTCACAAAGCCAGAAATGTGGCTGGGTTGCCTTCTGCTCCTGCACCACCCGAATCTACGCCTTCCACCTCCAAGGTCCCAGTCTTCGAGGAGCAGGTAACGGAGCTAGATGTCATCCCTGCTCCGAAGATTTTTTTGGACAACGTTCAGCGACAATTCGCGGCCCCCACCTTGGGCCCTATGCCATCCGCACAGGACAAGCGGTTTTTCAACACGGCGGCTGAACTGACGGCTCTACTTTCCCCTCCATCGGTGGACGTCCCAGTAGCAGCACTACACTCTCCAAACCCCATACCGGGGGAAGCGGAGGAGCTCCTCAAACCGGATGATCGATGGCTAGAACAACTGTTGCTGAAATTGCACCAAGCGTCGGCCTGGGCAGTTCGCGCCTCTTCTTCTGCATCCTTCTTTGCGAGATCCTCTCTACTATGGTTGCGTCAAATGCAAGAGATGATTCCCTCATCAGAACTTCGCATTCATCAAGACCTCAACAAAGTCATAGCTGCGACTCAATTTACTGCTGACGCTACTCTCAGGGCGGCACGCTTTTCTTCAAAATCCATTGCGGCCGCCACAGCAGGTCGCAGGGTGAACTGGCTCAAGAACTGGACTGCCGATGCTCGCCAAAAATGGCGCCTGGCTTCTAAGCCGATTGCGGGTCAATCCCTCTTTGGGGAAGTTTTAGATCCACTACTGGTGGAGTCTAAGGATCATAGGAAGGTCCTTCCAACTTATAACAAAAAAGGTTCCTTCCGCCATACCCCATATTCTAGGCGGCCCTTTCGATCGGCTGACCAGGGTTCCAATCTGCCCCGAACCCCAGGTCAGTATGGCCAGAGGTCCTCGTACCAAGATAGATCGGCCAGGGGCAGATCTTACAAACGTCCCTATAAGGGATGGGGTAACAAGTTTTCCAGACGAGGCAGATAACTTCTCTCAGGAATTGCCAATTGGGGGTAGACTAGCCAGGTTTGCTGATACCTGGGACTTAACCACGCAGGACGCGTGGGTTAGACAGACCATACGTTTTGGGTTATCAATAGAATTTTGGTCACCACCTACTCCAAGTTTTATACCCTGTCATAGTTCTGGGGTTCCAGAAAAACGCCGGTTAATGGAACAGGCCGTTCGTCACCTCCTGGAGATTAGGGCCATTGAACCGGTCCCTAGGGAACAAAGGGGAACAGGGGTCTACTCGATACTTTTCCTGGTACCAAAACCCTCCGGGGACTGGAGACCTATACTTGATCTCAAAAGGTTAAACCAGTTTGTCAAATATCGTAAATTCAAGATGCAGTCTCTACGTTCCATCCTCAGGGGTATCCATAGGTCTGACTATCTAGTCTCCCTAGATCTTTCCGAAGCATATCTTCACATTCCCATAACACCTGCAGATAGGCAGTTCCTCCGGTTTTGCCTTGCTGGAAGACACTTCCAGTACAGAGCACTCCCCTTTGGCCTTTCCTCCGCTCCCTGAGTCTTTACAAAGATCTTGGCGGCATTGGAGGCTCACCTTCGGTCCTTAGGGGTTCGGGTTCAGTGTTACCTAGACGATATTCTGCTTCAGGCCTCCTCTGCATCCTTGGCAGAGCGTCATGTACAGGTAGTGCTGGAGGAGCTCGACCGACATGGCTTCTCGGTCAACTACCATAAGAGCTGTCTGGTCCCTGATACCTCTATTCTTCATTTGGGCTCAATTATTGATTCCCAACAGTGCAAGGTTTTCTTATCCCCCGAGCGACAGGACAGCATTAGGGTCATCATAGGTAATATCAACCGCTGTCCCTCAGTTTCTCTAGCCCTGTTAGCCACTCTGCTGGGAAAAATGATATCTTGTATCGATATCGTGCCCTGGGCACGGTTGCACTCCCGTAGATTACAATGGTTCTTACTTCCTCTCGTTCCCCCGGGGCAGCCCCCTCCTACAGTTTGGGTTCGTTTGCCCTCTCAGGTTCGACAATCCCTACTTTGGTGGACATCTTCTGCCTTGGAAGAAGGTTCCTCCTTCCTTTTACCGGATAGAATTACAGTAACCACAGATGCCAGCCTCTCAGGCTGGGGAGCACATGTTCAGGGCCAACTGGCCCAGGGTACCTGGTCGAGGGAGGAATCCGAATGTCCCATTAACCTACTAGAACTTCGCACTATCCGTTTAGCGTTAAAGAGTTTTAAGAATAGAATAGAAGGTTCTCATGTGTTGGTACTTACCGACAATGTTACGGCCAAAGCCCATGTTAATAGGCAAGGGGGAACGCGTTCAGCAGCCCTGTTAGAAGAGGCCTTGTCCCTGGGTTTGTGGGCAGAGAAACATCTGATTTCCCTTTCAGCGGAATATATTTCTGGGGAAGCCAACAAGCAGGCTGACTGGCTCAGTCGTCGGGATTTAGATCAAACCGAGTGGCAATTACATCCAAGAGTGTTTCAAGATGTTGTTCATAGATTTGGTTTGCCTTTAATTGATCTGTTTGCTACCCCACAGAATGCACAGCTCAGCCGGTTCTACTCTCGCTTCCCGACGGAAGGCGCAGAAGCAGTCGACGCCCTCCGCTCACCTTGGCCCCAGGGACTCCTGTATGCCTTTCCTCCTCTCCCTCTGTTATCCAGGGTCATCCAAAAAATAATGAAACACTCCGCGGAGGTGATTCTAATTGCCCCTCACTGGCCACGCAGGGTTTGGTTCGGGGATCTCCTTTTCCTGTCCCGAGGCCACCCATGGAGACTGCCCCCCCTACCGGATCTGCTCCAACAGGGGGAAGTGGTTTACCCGGACCCGCAGTGGCTACGCTTGACCGCATGGCGGTTGAGCGGGAGGTCCTAAAACGACAGCACTATGATCTCGACACCATTGAGGTCATCTTGGCCTCCAGGCGTCCTTCCACTAATAGAGTGTATCAGAACACCTGGAAGGCTTTCTGTGAATGGTGCAGTCTGGAGGGTATTTCCCCCCTTTATGTGCCCATTCCTCTCCTACTCCGTTTCCTCAAAAAAGGACTAAATTTGGGGTTGGCCCCCAACACCCTTAGACGCCAACTGGCTGCACTCTCCACCATTCTTTCTTGCCCAAATTGCACGTCTCTGGCACATGTGCCCACGGTGCATAGGTTCCTTAAAGGAGCCTCCAACATCTGCCCACCAGTCGTGCACCGTTTTCCCACCTGGGACCTACCGCTGGTACTGGAAGCCCTGACCGGCCCCCCTTTTGAACCCTTAAGAGAGGCGCCCCTCAGCCTCCTATCTTACAAGGTAGCTTTCCTCGTGGCTATAACATCAGCCAGACGCATCTCCGAGCTCTCAGCTCTCTCTATTCGGCAGGACCTTTGTCTCTTCCATCCGGACAGAGTGGTCCTCCGTCTAGACCCTTCCTTCCTTCCCAAGGTCAATTCCTTATTTCACCGCTCCCAGGAAATCGTTCTCCCGTCCTTCTGTGCCCACCCACGCCATCCTAGAGAGCGTCAGTGGCATACGCTGGACGTGAGGCGTGCCTTGAAGGCCTATATCAACCGTACTTCGGCTTTTCGTAAGTCAGAGGCCTTGTTTGTTGCCTTCCTTCCCCGTTCCATGGGGCTTAAGGTTTCTTCCCCTACCATTGGGAGGTGGATCAGAGCCACAATCACTAGAGCTTATACCTCAGCTGGGAAGCAGGTACCGGAGACTATCACGGCCCATTCCACCCGCAGCGCCGCCACGTCGGCTGCATGGAAGACTAGGGCTTCCCTTGAGGAAGTGTGTAGGGCAGCTACTTGGGTTTCCCCTACTCAGTTCATACGCCACTATAAAATTGATTCTTACGCTTCTACAGAGGCGGCCTTCGGCAGGCGAGTGCTTCAACAGGTTGCTGTGCCTCTGTCCTAGTAAACACTGGGGAGGAGTGGTTGCTTAGTTGCCCTCCCTCGGGACTCGTAGCTTGGGTATGTCCCTCACTGAATGGTGGCTTCAACCTCCAATGGAGAATGGGCGTTTACTTACCTTGATACGCCCGTTCTCGTTGGTTGAAGCCACCATTCAGGCCCTCCCTTAAGTTCTCTGGTTCTTCTGGACTTCGTTCTATACTGTTCTTGCACCTTACTTGTTGTTTTTTCATTAATAAATCTGGTTTTGTTACTTACTGCCGCAGTCTGAGGTGTGATTTACTTTCCTATTGACGCAGTGTATTGTATGGTTCGGTTAACACTGCTTTTCTCCACGTCGAGTCTGTCTTTCAGCTTCGTCTAAACTGGGCCAATATCCAAGGAGGAGGAGGACAGAGGCTCAGTTTTGATTGACAGACTCAGCCCTTGATGTGATTGGCTGTGGACAACCCTCACTGAATGGTGGCTTCAACCAACGAGAACGGGCGTATCAAGGTAAGTAAACGCCCATTTTAGAGAAAGTTATTGACCAGGTGTTGGGCTTCAATTACAGAGTACCCTGGAGGAAGCGGGTTGTCTGAATACCTGTCTTTCAGGATTCACATCTGGACGTAGGATGGAAACAGTGGTGAATGATCTTTCTTGAGACTTGGATGGGACAAGTGTACTGGTCTAGGTCCTATTTCGCTTTCTGCCATGTTTGGTACATCAGCCATTACACAAACTATTGCAATATACTTTACATGAGCTTATCTTTGTAGTTAGTAGCAAATATATCAGCCTTTGATCTGGCAAATCAGAACTGTTGCATGTAACAATATAAACACCTGTGTTGGCTTTCGAGTATTTTCAGGTGGAAGCAGCCCATCCTATGCATTTGTTCTGGTGGGAGATGCTTAATATTATCCATATATATATAGAATGCAGGTTCCACTTTATGGGACTTTCCCACTCCCTTAGCTCAGTTGGCATCTCACTCATATTTTTCAAAAAGCTATTAAAATGAAACTTTTCCATAGAACCTTTCAGAATTAATATTGCTATGATTAAGTAAGGGTTGGCACTAATGTTTGTTTTTTTTGTCTTTGCTTGTTATTTTTACTTCTATTACTTCTATGTTTTTATGGGTTTTATTTTTATATATTTGGGACAATTTAATACTGACAGCTTACTTTTTATTATAAACTAATCCTGATTGTGCAATATGTAAGTGTAATAAATACTTAATCATCCCTTTATTTATGGATGTACTTCGGAACATGGATCTGCCCTCCCAGAGTTGCATCTGCTTGGAATCTTACCTAGATTCTGTTTTTCTTTCTGTTTCTTGATTAAAGAACCAAGAAGACCATGACACAAGAACCCAGCCAAACAGAATGACTTCTTAGCTCTTCAAATGTAAGAAAGCTCAATGGCTATCCTGTTTGGATCCTTCCAGCCTGGAGCATTAAGTATAATTATGATAGAGCAGAGATGGCGAACCTATGGCACGGGTGCCACAGGTGGCACGCGGAGCCATATCTGCTGGCACGCGAGCCGTTGCCCTAGCTCAGCTCCAGCGCGTATGTGCGTGCCCGCCAGGTGATTTTTGGCTCGCACGGAGGCTCTGGGAGGGTGATTTCGACCTCTAGAGGGCCACCGGGGTGACAGGGAGAGTGTTTTCGCCCTCCCCAAGCTCCAAGAAAGCCTCTGGAGCCTGGGGAGGGCAAAAAACGGGCCTACTGGGCCCACTGGAAGTCGGAAAATGGGGGAAAGGGGGGGTCGCACACGCATGCGCAGGGGGGTGGGGCGAGGGGGGGGGTTGAATTATGGGTATGGGCACGCACGCACGTACGATAGAGACGTGCGCACTATTTCGGCACCCGAGGGAAAAAAGGTTCGCCATCACTGTGATAGAGTCTTGGTATTAAACTTGGTATGGATCTGCACTTTGTTCTGGAGTAAAATTTTACTCACCTGGTTCTACCCACAAAAACTCCTGACCCCTGAATTTCCTAATATATAAGTTAGTCTCAATTGCTGTGCTATAAATGCTGTGGGAAAGCAGCTTCTGCTTAATACAAATTTTCTGGCAGACAGCCCTTTGCTATAGATTATTATGTCATTTACAAAAGTTGCAGCAAAACCAGACAAGCTTTTTCATCCAGGCATCAAAGATCTTGTGGGTCTCTTTCAAAATAACGCCAAATAGAGGCAGCTTCTGAAGTAGAAGATACTAGAGAAAAAAAAATCTTACAATAACAATCCAGAAAGCTTGCCTTTTCTTGTCTCTTCTTGTGTCATCTTTGTTCTCTATCCTGCCCCGCCCCCAGTGTTTGTTTTCTGTAGTTTTAAATAACCTCCTGAAAAACAAAAATAAAAAAAGAGGCTTTGTTCTTGCCATTAAATTTACTTTGGCTGTAGAAGATCTTGTTTTGAATTTAAATCCTTTCTGTTCTTCAGTCCATGTGTTTTTCTCCAGTGTAGTTGTTTATTGTGGTAACTTTGTTCTTTTGAGTTCTCCATCTGTGCACCTGCATTTCAGACTTCAAAGTAGTTTTAATTGATTGATCCATGATAAATTTGAAGTGACAGGCAATGTTATTGAGCTTATTCTGTGGTGATAAGGGCAGTGAAACCAAATCACCTTTCTGCTTTTATTATGTCTCTGCCAGTTTTCCTTCTAATAAATAGCTGCTCGGCACATCACAGTTAGTTATTAACTGTACGTCCTGGACATATGCATCAAGCAACATGTCTTTAACCATCCTTTATTGGTATATGCTAAATATATCGGGGGGGACCTATCTTTTTAAAAAATAACTGACTATGTTTCCTGTATGGTCTTCCAATTTTTATGGCTAATTAAGACGTCAAATTGATGCTCATCAGATTTTGCTCTAAATTATTGTTCACTTTCATTTCCATCTTTACTTTATTCCCTATTTGTCAACATAACTTTTTAGTTTCCTCTTCATCTTGTTTTTCTTTCTTGACTTTAGACAGTACTCTAAGGTTGCAAGAATGATAAGTACAGCGTTTCTTAAATGCATCCTTTCTCTTTTTACTGATTCAGCTATAAATAGATTCAGTCTCCCATTGTTTCCCATTCTCCATAGTAGGTGGAGCTATCATCCAGTATGGGTTGACCTCGTCACCCCATACTGGATGATAGCTCCACACCTACGAGAATGGACGTTCAGGTAGGTCCAACTTTCCATTCTGATTATTACTGATGAACAAGTAATGCTTTCATTTCTAGTTTTCCTATCCAGTTTAAATCTGATCCTTTTCAAGTCATTCAGTTCAGTTTAGTTCAGTTTTTTAAATTGGGGCATATTACATCTATATTTTTGTTCATTTTTACTGCCTCCCTTTATTGTCCCATATTAAGTTTAGACTCTTCATAACCTTTAACTTGTTCATGATCTTTCTCTTCCCACATCCCCATTGTTTTCTGTATTTATTTATTCCTGCTATTTATCAAATTCTGAGCATTTTATGATCCCTTTTCATTATTATCTCTTATAGTTCTTTATGCATAAGAATAAAAGATGCTTTGATATTTACTTGGCCTTTTCCTTGGTATCTTGTTTTGATTTAATGTCTTAATTATTATAAAATTATAATGTTATAACTATTGTGCTTTTAAAAAAAATCTTAATTTTTAAAAAAAACATTTATTTTGTTTTATCAACATAAATAAAATACAAAACAGAATAACAACAACAAAAAACCCATATATCCAGTACTAATAACAACAAAAAAGAAAAAAAAAGATTGGTGTACAAAAAAAGGGGGGGAATGACTCAAGTATCAAATACATTTAACATTAAATGTATAGAATCTATATATATATAAAAGCCAAATACCACTCACGCATCATCATGAAATCTCCAGAACCGTAAAGCCTACAAACTTTAAACTTGGCACATATGTTCCTCTTGGCTTCTAGGTGCTCGCTAAGAAAGGATTTTTCAAAATTATCATCAGATCATTAGTTATTTCTTATATTATTATTAATATGCTCTGATGCTAAGGATTTAGACATTCTACTCCCCCTCCCCACCTGAAAAGAACTCTGTTCCAACTGCCAGTGGGCGTGGCCAGCACTTGACTCATCCAGCCTACGGGCTGGGAGTTTGGCCCACTCCAAATATGATATGTTAGCAGCCTTCATATCCCAGGGTTTCAGATTCAACGATCAGACAGAATTGCAGGAACATGTGGTAAAAAGAAGGGAGGAGGCTTATGCTTATATACTGTATCAACAACAGCTGGTCTCAGGATATAACTATAATATATACATTCTGTGATGAAAACTTAGAGTCTTTACTTGTCAACTGTAAAGCATTTTACTCTTCACATGAGTTTTCATCATTTCTACTAATTGCTGTGTATGTCCTGCCACAAGCCTGTGTAAACAAGGCATTAAGAACTCTAGCTGACCAAATTATGGAGGCTGAAGCAAAATACCCCGATTCAATGGCCATTATTTTGGGAGATTTAAAGAAGGCAAACTTAAGGAAAGAGCTATCAAAATACTTTCAGCATGTCAATTGTCCCACTAGAGGCAAGAATACTTTAGACCATTGTTACATAACACTGTAAAAGATGCTTATCGGTCTTTACCACGATCAGCTGTGAGACACTCTGATCATTGCATGATTCACCATGTACCTGCTTACAGGCAAAGACTTAAAACCACAAAACCAACAATTAAATCAGTGAAGACTTGGACTGAGGAGGCAAAGTTAAAGCTACAGGCTTGCTTTGACTGCACTGATTGGAATATTTTTGAAGCACAAGGAAGCCGTCACACTGGTTCTGCTCAAATAATATATTTTAGTGCCACTTGGCATGAAATAGTCTCTATTTTTTTTTTACTCTTGTGTGTCTTGGGATAATGATTATCCCTTTGATTAGTTACTGGAATCTTTCAAGTGTTTTCCACTTTACTGAAATGTTCTTTACATTATTAAGTTGGAATACATTTTCTCAGATGTGACTCCAGATGGTCTAGAACAGGGGTGTCAAATTTGATTTCACATCTAGGTTGTGTTTGACTTTGGGGGGGGCGGGGGGCGGTGTGTGTGTGGCCAGCTCAACATCACTCCTGTTTGGGGCCTGTGGTGGCCCGAACGCTTTGCCAGCGAAAATAGGCTCCTGAGCTCCGTTTTCGGCTGCCATGGCCTCCTGCAACCCTCTGCCAGTGAAAACGAATCCTGGGAGGCCATTCCTCCCAAGCTCTGTTTTCCCTGACAGAGGGTTGCAGGAGGCTGTGGCAGCCGAAAACGGAGCTTGGGAGCCCATTTTCTCTGGCAGAAGCACCATGGGCTGGTCCTTTGCTGTTTCCAGGGTGGCCCCGTGGGCCAGATCTAAGTACCCCGCTGGCTGGATCCATCCCCTAGGCCTTGAGTTTGACATCCCTGGTCTAGAATATATATGTTCACTAGGCAACTATGAGTGTTTGATACCTTGTCTTGATATAAAGACAAGGTATCAAACACTCATAGTGTTTGATCAAGCTAACGGGCAATAAAAATATGTAAAAAGAAAATGTAATAAAAACAACCACATGAAACATAATAAAATATCACTAAAATTATTCTAAGACTGTCTCTGAAATGAGTGTCTTTCTACATCACAGATTGACTTTACTTTCACTCCTGTGGTAGGTCTGATTTACTCAGAAATACTTTTTATCTCATTAAGACCCTAACATTTGCCTTGTGCAATGAAGTAGGCAGGCCTACTCCCTATGGATCCTAGTATTTTTCAGCATACTCAGGCCATGATGCAGAGGGCATGGCCCTGTTGGCTCTGCTTGCTGCTTATAGTGGGTGGCCAATATGAAGAGATGGAGGCTAAAGCCCAGAACTTGATGTCCTTCAAGTCCAAAGAAAGCATAAACAATCTAAGGATGTGAGTCAGCAGCACCCTGTTTTGTTCGCAGCTTAGATAGGTCAGACAGCAATGTTTGTAGCTAATGCTGCTTTGGCCGATTCCCATTATTGAGAAAGCCTGAGAGGCTTTTTGACTCTGCTGAAGAAACAACACTGGAGCCTGTAGCATCATTGATCGACAAATCAGGAATTTTGACTGAGAGTTTCTGGATTGCTGGTATGATAAGGAGAAGGCATAGGCTAAGGGACATAATAGGGAGGGTGTGACAGAAAATTCATTGCTCTGAGGGTAGATACATGATGAGACAACGACATACCAAGGGTTGGGCATAGTAAGATATTATACTGGTTAATCAGCTCTACAACACACATGATATCTCACAATTTTAATTTAATAGGTCAATTAATATCTTGAAATTATGGCATAACGTAGCTATAATACACCAAACAATCTCTTGGTGAACTGTTAGGAGGTAATTTTCATTTTTCTTTTCTATTTCCAGAAATTTTCCTTTAAGGCAAGATTTCCAAGGGATATGAATTGACCACAGGTCATTTTTATCTTTAAATCAGGATATTGTGTTGTATTCAATATATGTTAATTCATATATCTGTAATGAACTAAAGTCTTAGTTGTTTCTGAAACCAGTGAATCTTAAGAGTTCTAATTCTAAAGAGTTCTATTTTGAAGGTAATTACAGTCATCTTAACAAAATGGCTACAGTTGTGTGCAGTTCCTTGAGGGTAAATCCTATTGAATTTATTAAAATTTGCTTTAGGTTGATAGATAAAGAGGTTAGCTAAGCAAGAATGAACTGTCATCATTATATTCTTATTGCTATTTCTTGTTTCTTGTGACGTCTGGGTAGCTTTTATGTTGCTTCTTTTCTCTTTTAGAAGGAATGAACTGCATGAACAAGAATCACGGTTGTGCACACATCTGCCGTGAGACCCCCAAAGGTGGCATTGCCTGTGAATGTCGACCTGGTTTTGAGCTCACTAAGAATCAACGAGATTGCAAATGTAAGTGTTTACCTTGGAAACCTTTGTGAAAGAAGTAGCAGTTGGTTGTTTTAGAAACACTAATATAGAAATAATGGATCTTTGCTAGAAGTGTACTTTATCATAGAGGAGGACATCATAGAATTATAACTGCTAACATTACTTTGTGTAGTTGCACCCATACAGCCAGTAATACGATGTTCAGATGAAAGAGGGACAGTTTTCTCATAAAAGAAACCTCAAGTCTGCAAGACTTACCTTGTGATGAGATTATATATGGATGCTGCTAAAATAAATAAATTGACATGTTTGAACTTTTGTGCAAATGCACTTGCTATTTTAAATTCCACTAAACTGAAAGGATTATGGCAGGAAAGAAAAAGTTAAATGCAGTGTACTTCTTTAAAAAGTTTTCATAAAAAATACAAGAAATGACATAGAAGCATCATAGCTTGACTATTTTTGAATAGAAAGCATTTATAGATTACTTTTCATCATTTCCACCACCACCCCAAAACTAACATCTATAGCCGTGATGGCGAACCTATGGCACGGGTGCCACAAGTGGCACGCGGAGCCATATCAGTGGGCACGCGAGCTCAGGTAGGGCTGGCTGATTTTCAGGCCTTCTGGGCCCACTGGGAGTCAGGAAACAGGCTGTTTCCAGCCTCCAGAGGGGGTGGGGAAGGCCGTTTTCGCCCTCCCCAGGCTCCTAGAAGCCTGGAGAGAGCAAAAAATGGGCGTGCCATTGCATGCTGGGAGTGGGGGGGTCATACGCGCATGCGCGGGGGTGCATGGAATTATGGGTGTGGGCACGCACACACGTGATCCCACGCATCCCCCCCTTTTTGGCACACGAACCAAAAAAGGTTCGCCATCACTGATCTATAGGATCTGTTTGCATTCTGATCTATAACATATCACTATCATACCCATACAGATTTTCAAAATCCCAGCATCCCGTCATTTCAATTTCATCCCATATTATTTTTTCTGCTGTTGGTATTGATCTAAGGTTAATCATGTTATACTTCTGGATGATTTTATGAGTGATTTTGAAGTGCCTAAAGTTTTATATTAATCCAGTAATTCTTAATTATTTCAAGAAATTTGGCAGCTTGAACCTGTTTGGGCTTTGTTTGCGTAACACATTAAATGCAAACCAGACTACAACATTTTAGCCTAGTGTGATGTATGAACCCAAGCAGCTGAATTCATTCTAACTAAATCAAGGTGATTTAGTTAGCTCTGCATTATGGTATTGTGCAAACATAGCCTTTTGGTTCAGCAAGTGTGATAATGTTTGGAATTATTTCTTTCTTCTTCTCTTACACCTCTCAGTGACTTGCAACTATGGTAATGGAGGTTGTCAGCACACCTGTGATGATACAGATCAAGGTCCAAAATGTGGCTGCCATGTGAGGTTTGTGCTACATTCTGATGGGAAAACATGCATAGGTAAGTGACAGCTACATAAGCTTTGCTTCAAAGCAAGTGTGTGAAACTATAATTTAGGGTATCTTAGATTAAACAACTTTAGTGTAATATTACTGACAACATTTCATTCAGATTAATCAAAAACATTGTCATCATAATTCATTGCCTCTGATCCTCATAAAGCTATTGTGCAGATAGAAGATAAGAGGGAAAAATATCTACCCATTAAAATAGTACCTGTGATGCCAGATAGTAAAGCATCATTGGACCAGGCATCTTAAATTGATAATTCATGGTCTTTGATCCACCATAACTTGTTGGGCTTAACAGCACAATAACATGATAGACATTAGTTACTTCCGCCATCTCGCCCTCCATCTTTTGCTAGTAATGGCTTTGCCCTCTTAAGAGTACAAGAGTTCCTACTGTTGGGTAAATCTGGCAGTGAGGAGAAACAGAACTGAGCTCAATCCTTCTCTCAGTCCAGAAAAGGTTGCCAATTTTATATTGTGTACTTTTATTGGCATCCACTTTCTCTCCCTCTCCCATACATACATTCAGACAGAGAAAATTCTCCTGATGAAAATGATAGACCAAGATATATCATTTGTTTTATTTCTAATTTTCTACTATAAATTATACAGGGATGGTATAGGATAATTTCTTTAAAAAATCTGGCCTGCTCACAGGCCAAACAAAATGGTGGTGAGAGTACTCCGCTTCTTATTCCACATAGAAAGACAGACATCCTCTGGGCACCCTGGGAGGAACTTTTCTCCTTAACTGGCCACTATTTAAATGTACATACAGTAAGTATCTTTATGAAATGAAATAGACAAATTCAAGATCTGTGTGAGTTTTATATATCTCCTTTGATAAATCTAGTTATCCTATTTCTGTATAAATAAATTATTGTAAAATATTTATTTTATATGCACTGTAAAATACGTAATATATTTTGCAGTGTTTTAAAATGAAGAATTGCATCATAGAATTCAGAAAAGTGCAGAATCAGAAGAATTATTGGGAACTGCTATTTCAGTCTGAATGGTTGAAAGGAAAAAAGATAATCCAGATTGGCTTCAATTTATGACTACTTGCTTAATGACAGTTTAATTAACAACCTCCAAAAAGGTCAGTTATGACCCTAAATTTGAACTCAAGACTTTGTCCTGTCCCTATGGTGACATGATCATAATTTGAGCATTGAGCAGTTGGATTGCATATATGACTGGTTGTAGCATCCTATGGTCATATGAATGTGATTCATGGCAAAAGAACACCATTGGTTAACAGGATTTGCACTTACAACTGCATAACATCGACTTAAAGATGTCATAAAACTAGTCATAAAATTAGGTCCAATGACAGAATGATTTGGCTTAAGACTGCAACAACTTATGACAGAAATTCCAGTCCCAATTGTAGTTGTAAGTTGAGGACTACTTGTATACAGTGTCATTTTTATCATATGTATATATTTTAGCGATAAATGCATCAAATGCTTATTCAGAATTGCATGTGCATGCTTGCTTATTCTTTATTTCTGCTTTTCTGAGCTGGGCTGCAAAGAAAACATTTGTGTGATATTTGTTGAGTTTTAGTATATTGATGTAGCACGTCCAGTTCTCAACAGCAACATAAAATCCATGTTGAATTGCACAGACCTATCACATAGCAGATGTGAGGAATCCCGATGGTGGAATGACTGATAATAATCTCTACATGGAGAGTTCTTTAGATTGATTCCCTTTTTTCAGTGTTTGTCATGTATCCTGTTGAAATGTCAGATTGACATTGCAGGAGGCTTTTTAGTACAGTACTGACTTTTGCTGTTCCAATTATTTGAAGTTGAGTGCTCAGAGGACCAATTCAGTCATGCTCTGTCTCTAAGAATCAAACAGAAGAATGATGAGAGCTTCCATTGTTTTTAAGAGCAGAACGACAACTTTTAAATCTGTTTTTTAGTTGCCATGTCAAGGGAGGGGAGTTTAACACTTTCCTCTACGGTATTTTCTCACTGGAAGCCATTTCTTTTCTCCTATTACTCTTCCCCTATGAAGAAAAAAATAAATGTGCAAACTGTAACTTATACAAAGCATTTTTAATTCATCTTCAAAAAAGGAAACATCAAACTGAGATAAAGAGTTCATGCAGGTGTATACATACAGTAGCAATATATGCACACTACATACCTCTGTATTCTGTCCTTGCAATATCTGAATATGGGATTAAAGTTCCATTCAGTTTATTGAAACTGGTCCCCAGGTAAACTAGTATAGTAAGGTAACTTTATGGTGTTTTTTTTTTAAAGCTATAAATATGAAAATGTCATCATGGATCTTGCACTGCTGTATTTAACTAAACAGATAGGGCATCCCTGGAATATTTTGAACCAAATCTTCTAAATGTTTTTACAGAATTGGCCTCTTAGCTGGGAAGAAGCATTCCTACTTAGCTCTGCTTCAAATTTCACAAACAGAATATAGATCCCCCCCGTTGGGAATATTAGCAGATGGGATTGTGCTCAGTGGGTTTAGGAATTATAATAGGAATTATAATAATGAACATTTTTTTTAATTGGTAACAAGAGTTAGTTGAATATTCTGCACATTTGGAATTTATAGTTCGTATATCAAACTGTTTTTAAAACAGGTTGCTTCTTATTTCTCAGAGCTAACAGAGGGGTTTCAATATGAGTGGGAGTGGACTGTTACTAGCCCTTTCTTTACGGATAAGTCCCTCAGTGGGAAATTGCCACTAATGGCTATCCTCATAGATCTAGTTAACAGAAGTCTAGATGTAAAATTCTACAGGTTCAATCAGGTCAAACTGGATTTGACTTGATTGAGCAAGGGAAGAAAATCCTGCATCCATCCTTTCTTTCATTCCAGGTGCCTGATTTCTAAAACATTTTTTTTAAAAAATACAGTATAGTTCCTATGCATATGACTAATCAATAAACATAGCTTAAAATTATTACATTTGTATTTGTTAATTTCTATTTCACCTAATAACATAATTGATTGCATTTTCTGATTTCTCACAAATGTATTCTATTATGAATACTTACATCAAGAGAATCATAGAATTGTAAACGTATTGAGTGACGTCTTATCATGTTCAAGGATACCATGTTCAAGGTACTATCCTGGCTTGACTATAATATCCTCTGATCTCTTGGAAAGAGTTGGAAAGCTATTACTAGAATAAAGCAGCCTATTCTAACAAAAAAAAAATGACATCATAAAGGTTCAATCTGAGAATTGTTACAGTAAAACAATATGATTGGGTACTTTTGTATGTCTTTTGGAATAATAATACTGGAGAGCACACATGAATCTTTTACCGGCTTCTGATGCCTATGCATCTTAAGAGATTACTTTTATGAAGTCCCACATAAAAAGTGATCAAAACATAAAATACTGTAAATGTTTCTCTTTTTGTTCTGTCTTAATTGACTTGAAAACAGTTCCCTTCAACTGAATCTGCTGTGTGGTCTGAGCCTCTGGAAAAATGCATAATTTCTGTAGCAATTTCTTGCTGCAATCTAAACCCAAGTCAAGCCAGCCTACGTATACTCTATCCCTTGATGATATGCAAGAACCACTTTTACTTAACAATCCATGTAATTGGCTCGTACTTAATTACACTAATCTTGCCCTGAAGATTAGAATAATATAAGGGCTTCTCTGTTGAAGTAGCTGGAATACAGCTGGCTTATATTTCAAATCATTCATTTAGTACTATTATCCGGTTGCATAGGGACAGTTTTAGTCCAGAAGAATTGTCACCTGGATTCTAAACAAATATATTTGGAAATAAATCCAAGTAATTTGACTCGACCAAATATAAATTTAGAATGCTGTCTGAACGATCTTGAATATGGGCCAAGATTCATTTTCAGTTTTCTCCTATGGAGTAATGCTTAACTTTTCTGTTTCCTTAAATGAAATTCTAATATTATGTGCTTCACTGCTTATATTGTGTTTGAGCCATTCCTTTCTTTTTGGCCATGTATTATTATTATTATTATTATTATTATTATTATTATTATTATTATTATTATTATTATTATTATTATTATTATTATTATTATTATTATTATCATTATCATCATCATCATCATCATCATCATCATCATCATCATCATCATTATTATTATTATTATTATTATTTTGTTTTGCATGTTTCTACCCACAAAATATTCATTGGTGGCTCTTATTTTACATAAACCATCCACTTTGAATGCCGTAACGGAGTTCATACTAATGCTAGCAGACAATTCCTTTCATTTGTTCTGCTTTCAAGAGATTCTGTATCAGTGCCCGTTTCATTATACTGCTTATTGTGTTTGCTTTCCAGATATAGATATTACAATGCAACAAATGTGCAATTGTAGCTCATTTTGAATTGCTTATTCTCCAGAGAATACCCATTCTTGGTTCCCCCCCCCCTTTGTTGGAATAATTGGCAAAATGAAAACTGGAGTGTGCCCTTTGTAAAGGTGGTTTGATGACTGATTAGTACAGTTTTCGTTCCTAAGAAGTAATCACCTCAGATTAACAGAGTTGGAAGGATAATAATTGTTTGTCAGGTTATACTTCACTTTATGTGAAAAGTATTGGGCAATTGAACTTCTTTGTGCTTCCTTCATGAATAAATGAACTCAATTGGAAATCTGACTCCTTTATAGCTTAACAGGATATCACCCACATGCTGAATAACTTGGAAAACACTTTAAGCTGATTTTCACAACAAACTCTGGGAAAAGCCCTCCCGCAGCGCTGCAAATGTGAAAGTCTTAATTTTCCTGGAGTTCAGATTTAGACCCAGCAGTCATGGATGGTGACCTCCAGGGTTTTTAAATAAACAACAAAGATGCTTCTGGTCGGTCTATTCTCTCCGAATTGGATATGGAGGGAATTTGCCATCTGGGACAGCTCTTCATTGACCTGAGAAGCTGGCTACATAATTTGAGCTTGTCTTCTGATTGGTTTTTGCCAGCTATATGAATGCGAAGGAAAGAAGTAACAGCCGAAGCATCCCATTCATGTGTACTGTAGTGTATTTTCTGCTCATAGCTGCTCTGCATGGAAAACACTGTTGAATTGTGCAGTCAGGGGTTATTAACAAACCTCCAGGCTCACTTTCCTAGGAGGGAAGCACAGGGATAGATTTATAGCTAGGCAAGGGGTTAAGATACCTCTTCGGATATTTATAACTGCCCTTTTTCGTTTAATAGCTATAACTCCCCCTTCATTTCCACTGACAGATTTCATCATTTCACAAGGAACAAAGTTTCTAAATGCAAACTCACTCCCTTGGCCAAGCACTTTGAAATTGAATGTGGTGTATTTGAAGGGTTGCCCTGAACAGGTTGTCTAATACCGGTCCCCTTCAGATCACACCAAGGCAGGAAGTGCAATCAGCTTCCTTGAGTGACAGTTTCATTAGGTTGTGGCTGGCATTTTTCATTCCTCCGCCCAACTTTTTAATGCTGCTTTTAAAAATGTAAATAACGAGTAACTTTCTCCTTTTAGGCAGAGTCAGTCCTAATGAAGGTTGCCTTATCCTTAGGGTCAAAGTCTAGAGAAGAGCATACTGCCAACTTTTAAGTAACAGCTATTTATCTTTTGTAAAAATTATTAGGGAATGAAGTGCTGCACATTCATTTTGTAGACAGCTAGCCTCACATATTGTACAGCAGAATGGAAAACACAAACTTATAAGTGTTTCATATATTGATGGTACTAATGCTTCTTTCATTGAATGAATTTAAATCATGCCTTGTCAGGAATAATATTTGGGATTGTTAATAATAAAATGTAGATTAAAATGGAATTAAAATATAAAACAAATCAATTAAAACAGTTAAAATGTACTTTAGCAAGCAAGTCAGCTTAAAAAGCCAAGAGTCAGTCTGCATAAAATTAGCTTTGCCTGTTAAGCATAAAAAAGGAAGGAAGGAAGGAAAGAAAGAAAGAAAGAGAGAGAGAAAGAAAGAAAGAAAGAAAGAAAGAAAGAAAGAGGGAGGGACAGACAGACAGAAAGAAAGAAAGAAAGAGGGAGAGAGAGAAAGAAAGACAGAAAGAAAGGAAAGAAAGAAGAAAGAAAGAAAGAGGGAGGGAGAGACAGACAGAAAGAAAGAGAAAGAAAGAGGGAGAGAGAGAAAGAAAGACAGAAAGAAAGGAAAGAAAGAAAGAAAGAAAGAAAGAAAGAAAGAAAGAAAGAAAGAAAGCTGGCCTTGTCTCACTTCCTGTGGTAGCAGCATCTGGAGCAACTGGTGGGAAGGTCTTTTCTCACAATCTCAATGACAAAAGATCTCCCAAAGATCTTAAAATCCAATAGTCTTTCAAAAATAATTATGTAGGGCTTTATAGGTTATAACAGAGTGAGTTGGGTCTCAGAGTGGATCTGAGACCAATGAAACTATTGTTTTAAAAAAAGTCACATGTTTTCTATAATTAGTTCTGATTAATAGTCTGGCTGTAATAACTTGGACCAGATGAAGTTTTTGGACATTTTTAAAAGGCAGCTATATATAGAACATGCTGTAGAAGTCCCAAAAGGATGTAATTTTAAGACATGTGTCCCCATGAGTCGATTTGACTTATCCAAAAGTAAGTGTTTATGAAGATTCTCAGTCATCCAGGTCATAGTTGTATCAAAAGCGGTTTTTATTTTTGAAAAGGCAAGTGGACTGATTTTTGGAGGAAGAATAAGACATTTCGCTTCCTATCCTTGAAGCTTTATCAATTGTATTGGATGGTGTGGGAGGTGGAAGGACAGTTATTGACAGTATAAAAAAATCAGCCTTTTCAAATATAAAAACAACTTTTGATATATCCAAAAGTAAGCACACACTCATCTGCACTATGCAGGTATATTTTTAGTCAGTATCGAAACCTGGGATTTGTGAAACATAAGTTTAAAAACAAGTATAATTACATCTAAAATAAATTGAATCTTCCGTATTTTAACAGATCAGAAGAAGCTCCTGCCTCTTTATGAATTTTGACTTTGCCCTATTCTACTCCATTGCCAATTCAGATGCTTTAAACCTTGAACAATCTTTTTTGGGGGTGGGTGGGATTTAGATGATAATAGTTTGTATCTGTTGGATGTCTTCAGTAAACCTGTGTCTTCAGGGCAACTTCAGGGAAGTTTTCTTATAAGCTACAGCTAGCTAATGATTTATGCTCACATGCATGCCAAAGTCAGCCTCAACTCCTGACTATTGCCTGGATAAGCCCATGCAGTTTTGTTGGCAGCATAGTTGGAAGTGGTTTACTATTACCAGTTCCGTCTTGTCCAAAGACACCAAACAGATTTTGTACCTAGGGAAGTACTAAAACATGTGATCTCCCAGTTTTTAGCCTTGCATCTTTAATCACTAAATTATACCAAACTGGGTCATCACACACAAACCAAAAATGATATTCTTGGTAAATAATTTTTGGCCAATCACCACTTGCCTCTTACCACTTAATGCAATAGCTTTTCCAAGAAGGATCAAAATTACCATAATAAAGTGCCTGAAACAACCTAACCATGCTATGATTATGGCACGAAATGCTTCTGAGATAACCTGCATAACTGAATGACACACATTCAGTTCTCAATATAGTTGATCCATAAAGATGATCAAAATAATATGTTTCATGCAATCCTGAGATCAGATTAAGATATCTTTTAGATTTTGAGTCATTTGCAATCCACCGATAAGAACTGAATTTCTTACAGTGCATCAATTCATACGCAATAATTTTGTAAACAAAATTATTAACTAATTGACAATGCCCAGAAAAGTAGTTATATGTTCATAACATATGACATAATTTCTATGCTAGATTGGTGATTATACTGGAGCTAGAATGCTGTGAAAGATGTACACACAAAAGGCAGGTGATGTACACCCATAAACTAGAAAAGGAATTGTTTTCTGGGAAAACTGACCACATAGAAAACAGTCTATTCACTTGTGCAAAAGAAAATCCTCAAACAGTGGCCTACATTTCTTGGGAGCTAAGAAAGTAAGATCATTAGCAGTATGATGATGAGCCCCCCCCCCCAAAAAAAGTTATATTTACTAAGCACATTAGATTTTATGAAGCAATGGAGGGTAGAATATCAGTGTCCATTTTTCCATTTTCAGGGAACATCTGTCTTTTCTCCACAATGTTACTTGACTCTGGGATTTGGTTCTCATTAGATCTAACAAGCCTGCACTCAGACGCTGTGACTCTCTTACTCCCTTTGGAATAATTTGTTCCACATGCTTGTTTTGCACCGCTTAGTTGCATGCTCTCTTCTGCTGCCAGCTTGTTGAGCTGTGGGTTAGGCTTGTCCAATTAGTTATTTCTCTGTGGACTTTGCAAGTGTAAAGCATTAATGTGGGTCATCCCTGAGATGCTCCAGAAATGGCGGATAATTTCATGAAGTTGGTCTCCGATTGCTGCTGTAAACATCACTTCTTCATTAATTGAAAACAGGATAAAACAAATAAAATAATTAGATCTGCACAGGTTCATTTCTTAGGCGAGTATTCAAAACACTCATAAGAGAAGAGAGAGCCCTTCCCTTCCCTTCGCTGCTATTGAACAAATTCAAGACATATTTGGCCTTTAGTTCCAACAATTCCTGAAACCAGGATTTGGGAATATTTGATTGAACTTGCTATGTGTAAATAATCATAGCAGAGCTGCTGGACATATTGCTTTTGTTTTTACCATATTGACACGGTGTTATTGAAAAGTGATGGTAATTTGGAAACCTATGAAAGCCTGTTCATCATTGTATTATGGATCATAGACTACCTTACTAATGAATAGTCTCTAGGAATCAGATCACTTATCTGGTATATGCAATTCTCAGAGAAAATATATAAATTATCTACTAGAAACAGATACCTTTCAGAACTCTTAGATGAATAAATGCATGTAGGTCCAACTCTTTAGGTGTACATCAGAAGATCTAAAGCAGGGGTGTCAAACTCGCGTCGTCACGGCAGCATCACATGACGTATTGGGACTTTTTCCTCCTTCGCTAAACCAGGCGGGGATGGGGCCAGCACGCATCCGGCCTGCTGGCCGCGAGTTTGACACCCCTGATCTAAAGTAATGGTGATTTGCAAAATGTGTTCCTGTCCTTAGAAACTCTATTACAAAGATTAGATGGGCTATATTAAATTCATTAAGGCTACAATTCTATATATTGTATACTGTGCAGACTTATTAGAATTAGGTTAGAGTTAGAGTGTAATTATTCATTTAGAATAATTAAATTTGGTACAATTTTTTTTGAAGGAATAGGTTAGTAAATACTTTAAAATATAGTGTAGCTGAAAGTTTATGTAAGTAGCCTTCATTTAGCAACTATAGACCTTTGCAGGTCTGTAAAACAATGGAAAGCTGAAGATCATACGCACAATTGTGGTTTTACTGTGTGACTGCTTAACTTAATGACCAATTATGTTTGATAAAAGAGAACTACCTGTATTTATGTTTGATTAGATTAGATAAATCAATTAATTTAGCTTGCATCTAAAGAAATAAAGCATTGTTACTAAGTGCTATGTGAATTCACTTTCTTCCCTTTTCTTATCATTCTTTTTCTATTGTTCTTTTTTATTTTTGAGTCTTCGGGTAGAAAACCCATTTTAAACTGCAGTAGGAGCTTTTTTCAGCTGATGAATGTATTAGAATTCTATTTTTTAGGACTACCATGTCCTGTGTCTTTGGACTGCTGCTTAATTCACAAACTGAATTTGGTTTGTTACTAGAGGCTTCATAATAATTTGTTCACTTTGCTATTGTGGACAGTCAAATTTGTTTTACATGCATGCTGCTTTCTACCCACGGGTATTGATCTATCTTCAGATAAAAAAGAGCTTTTTCAAAGCTGCATTTACATTTAGCTAGAAACTGCATTTAAATACTAACAGTATTGAATACTAATTTCTGTCTCTTGTCTACATCTTTTTCTTCTCTGCATATACACTATAAAACCCCACTAGATGGTTTTTAATAAATTGAAAATTTACACTAGTGAACAGAGAGGAGAAATATATTGTTGGTGAAAAGGAAGGAAACCATTATGAAATTGATCCATTGGCCAAATGACTTAGTTTTAGCTAAAATTGTATGTGAAATTGGGGAACCAGGGAGGGGTATCATTGAAAATCTATGATTCAACTGTTCTTTGCGAATATTTACATTTTTAAGAAGCCAAACTCCTTGCTGGACACTGTTTCTAAACCACTTTTTTATAATGTTAAACAGGGGAGAGGCACCTTCAACAGCACGTTACCCCCCCGACGTTTTCTAATGGTAAATATTTTTGTTCTATATCTCTTTGAGGAGTTTTAACTATAGCCGCATCTTCTATTTGGGAATAAAATAACCAGGCACCGCTGTCTTACTAACCTGCATGCCTCACTTCACGTTGTGGAGAATAGGTGGCAGCTGCATTAACCAGAACAGCAGTTATTACTAACTATTTAACCTGCCAGCTTATGCCCTCTCTAAAATCCATTTTTACTCTTGAAATCTGCATGGCCCCAGCTATTGAGAGAAATATAGATAGGCCTGGAGTTGTCCAGACAACAGAGAAAGAAATACCCAGCTAACAGGATTATTCAAGAAGGAACAAACCAATTTTGAAATGGGAGGGGGGGAGCTTTAAGCAGTTGCTTGCTTTGCTTGTGCTCATAGCTATTCTTTTGCTAGAAATTATAACCGTGAGTTCTTAAAAGCTAAGGATCAATGAATGTATTATATTACTTGCTTCTATATTGTAGGATCTGTAAAACCCATTAAAAAAATCAGTTATTCTCTTTCATCACTGCAGACTTCTGTAATAGAAGAATAGACGTTATCATGCCATTAACGGGACCAAAGCATTAATAACATAAATGAAAAGAAGTCAACAAGGGATCAGTAACTATATTGAGAAATTGCATTAGAAATCACTATAGCTTTACCTGAGAAAGTTGCTTTTGAGCATATACTTCTAATTGTTATGCTTAAACTTAATATGAGATCTGTGGCAGGTACATGGGGAAGGAAGTCCGTGTGACCTGGCCTTCAAAACCAAAAGAACCTTCAAATTTAGATTTTTTTTTTCTTCATTTCACACTTTCAGAATGTAAGAGTTACTTATTCCTGTAACTTGTGTTTCTCTTTTTCTTTGTATCTAACTGCCAAACACATACTTTTTTTAACCAACCTCCAAACCAACAAAATCATGAAATCACATATTTCCTCTCTAAATCACTTCCCCTCACTTTATGTCTCTTTGTGAATTATCTTCCTCCCAAAATGCACCCTTCCCTCCTTTTCCCCTTCCCTTCCCCTTCTCCCTTCCCCCTTCCCTTCCCTTATGATTACTGCAGATGCTAAAAGTCTCTTAATTTTTTTCCTACTCCCAGGCAGCATTCCTGAAAATAAGATGGAATTACACTTGATGATAGGTAGTTATCTTTCTTACAAGTTGGCCATGTTCCATGTCCATAAACCTTTTAAGGATTGTCTTTGAAATAACTGTCTATGATAGAAGGCAGCTAATCCAAGTCTCAAGTATTGGTAATATATTGCTTTAGTTATACTTCCTGAAATTGAAATAGAGAATATGTATAGAATATTAATTATGAATGAAGGCGAATATACGTGTCCCAGGATAATGTTGCAGGATCCAATCTGGGTTGGTCATTGGGATCAGAGGTTTTGTCTTTCGAGCCTTCATACTCCTTTCCTGAGGATAGGCTCTAGCATGCGTCTGAAAGCTCGGAAGACAAAACCTCTGGTCCCAGTGACTGACCCAGATTGGATCCTGCAGAATATCAATTCTCCGTGTCTGGTATCACTGTAATAACTTTGGGTCTTTCTTAGAGATATCCTGTTTTCTGCCATGACCATTTTATCCCTATCCTATGAGTGCAATAGAATTAAATCATCTTTGGCTGTACAGTGTTAAACTGATATTTTACTCCTTCCATCAAATGTATCCAACTATCACTACAAAATGTGTGAATTCTATTGTGCCTTGCTTGCCATCACGTCAGAGGCACATTACACAAGTAGTGTGGGGGAGGGTTAGTTGTTTCAGTGCCTTTGGTAACTTATCAGCCTTGTCTGCCATCTTTTTGATACTGTCTCTCTAAAGATCTGAAAATAGTGATGCAAGAAATGCAACAAAATTTATTTGCAGGACTTGCAATCTGAATGGAAGCAAGGAATCTGGAATTTTGCACTTATTGCGTACATAAATGAAGAAAATGAAGTGGAGAAAAAACAATGAATAAAAGCACTGTTTTGACTGAGCTCTTTTCACGATCCCAATGTATTTATATTTTAGTTTATTCAATTTGGATTGACCTGATGGGGTATAGAGAGAGGGGGCATAGAAAAGAGCCAAGATATGACGAACAGACTGTCTTAAGCCAAATCCTTCCCCTTCTGGATGTGATACTGTGATTGGCTGATGTTTTTCCTGCCTGCTTGTCACATGCAGAAGCAAAGCACAATGTGAACCAAGTGATCTCTTCATTGTACCAGTCTGAGCTGCCTAACTTTGCTGCTGTATTGGTAGTTACTTGGACTTCAGCTTTTGGGGATGAAAATTTATTCCTGGGAAGTAATACACAAAAAAACAAAAATAAAGAAAAGTGGCATCAAACAAATAAAAAAAATATCTTTTTGCCATGTCTTGATCTAGCCTTGAGTCCTGGATTTCCCAGGTGGTCTCCCATCTAAATACTAATATATTTAACTTTGCTTAGATTTCTAAATCAGTAAGGAGCAACCAGGTGCTGCTGCTTGCTAAGGTAGTATGTAAGAGAGAGACATAATAAAATCAGTTAAATGTTTTATTTCTGCTTATGATTTTGAATTTTATACTGAGATCCAGAACTCTACAAGACTTTAATGGCTATACAAAATTAACAGAACAACAGAGACCTTTGAGGTCTTCTAGTCCAACCCCTGCTCAAGCAGGCAACCCTACAACATTTTAGAGAAATGGTTGTCCAATTTCTTCTTAAAAACTTCCAGTGTTGGAGTATTCACAACTTCTGAAGGCAAGTTGTTCTACTGATTAATTGTTTTAACTGTCAGGAAATTTCTCCTTAGTGCTAGGCTGGGTTCTCTTCTAGATGATTAGTTTCCATCCATTGCTTCTTCTTCTGCCTTTGAGTGCTTTGGAGAATAGATTGACCCTCTCTTCTTTGTGGCAGCCCCTTAGATATTGGAATACTGCTATCAAGTCACTCATAGACCTTCTTTTCATTAAACTAGACGTACCTAATTCCTGCAAATATTCTTCATATGTTTTAGTCTCTAGCCCCTAATCATATTTGTTGCTCTTCTCTGCACTCTTTCTAGAGTCTCAACATCTTTTTCACATTGTGGCGACCAAAACTGGATGGAATACAGGTAGTCCTTGACTTACAACAGTTTTAGTGACTATTTGAAGTCACAATGGTGCTGAAAAAAATGGACTTATCACCGTTTTTCACACTTACAACAATGCAGCATCCCTGTAGTCATGATCAAAATTCAGATGCTTGGCAACTGGTTCATATTTATGATAGTTGCAGCATCCCATTTATGATCTTTTTCAGCCTTCTGATAAACAAAGTCAATAGGGAAACCATATTCACTTAACAATCATGTTAATATATTAATAACTGCAGTGGTTCACTTAACAAGGAGGACTACCTGTTCCAAGTGTTGTCTTTATAAAATGGTACTAACACTTCACGTGATCTTGAGTCTATCCCTCTGTTAACTCAGCCTAGGATTAAAGTGGCTTTTTTGGCAGTTGCAGCACATTTTCTTAAAGTACAAATCCTGTGTACTTTAGTTGTACTACATTCTGAAGCAAGAACATGCACTGGTAAAGGCAAGTATACATTAGTTAATGAAAGGGTATTCTTCACTTAAGCATCAAATGAAACAAACAAAAGAGAAGAATCAGATTAGAAAGAGGTTTAGTATGGTGCTAATAGTAATTACCTCTGCATTGTTCTGTTAATCTATATGTTATATTGAGTTTGTATGTCCTTGGTGATTATGTAATCATTTGCATTGCTCAGTCCAAAATCAAATGCTGGTGATAAAGAAATTAGAATTTAGAAATCTAGTAAATCTAATTATGGACATATTTTGGAGTAAGGAGTGAGCTAACAGTGTGTTTACAAAATTGTATAGCCCTAGAATTTGGCATACATGCTAAATTTCTACAAAATTTTCTTTTTAAAAAGCTAGTCAAAACTCTATTAAGGATTATTGTTTATTTGTTCCATGAATGAGTATGATCCCTATTTAATAGAGCTAATTTAGGAGAGAACTGTTACAGAATGACCTAAATTTAGAGACAGTTTCAGTGATCAAATATTTGGGGAAATACGTAACTAGGTGAGATGTTTCTTATAAGACTGAACTACTTTTATGTGGTTTAATGAGTACCCAATAAATGTATATAGGGATCCCTTAATCTGAGCATTAGGGTTCAGTCCATTTGAATATGAATATATAGCAGGAGAAGCAACAGCCAATGTTTATAATTTATGCTGTAGATTTTGAAAATAGATAAATCTAGACTAGAATCTGAGAAAAGAGACAGTAACAATGAAAGACTCCATTGTTCTGACATCTCTTAAAAAAAAATCAGTCAAGACAGAATTACTAGACAGAATTTCTTAAACAAAAATCTTTGGATCCATAAGAGTACAGGAGAGTTTCATACTTCTCAAAAATAAGATATGGGGAATATAATTGTATAACATTTTAGGAAAAGAGGGAAGAGATTTAGGAAATCAAGACTTCCTAATTTAGGAAAATTGAGAATTTTTCATTTGGGTGAGAAAAACAAAAAAATTCAAAGCAGTATCGGGTAACTCTAAATACAAAAAGGATCTGGATGTCTTAATGATAAATCGAACATGATTCAAAAGTATGATCTAGTTGCAAATCTGACAGGGATTCTGTAGTCATGAATTGCTAAACTAAGAGGTTTTAGATTAGATGGTTTCCAAGAATATTTTAAGATTCTATGAACCTGAACAAAAAATGCAAATGGATGTAGAAGCTTTGTTTTAGGGATAGGCCTCTTTTAAAAAAAACCATAATGCAACCCTTTCTTTCTATTCTCAAAATCAAGGACATTCAATCTGTCATTTGTGAAACTATTATTTAATGGGGTTCTGTTCCATCATTGCATTTTGGAATAAGAGATTATATATTTAATAAAAATTTATGTGAACCATCGATACCCAAATCGTAAACGCTTGCTATCTTGATGTGGATTTTTGCCATTGCAAATAATTGGGACAGGCTTAAAAAGGGGGATCTGTAATTTTTAAATCTCAGAGAAGGTGTAATGTATGTATATGTGGATGGCTAAAGAAAGAAACTTAGCAGTTGTTCTTTTGCCCTGCAAACATTGTCTCCACATTTGCTGGGAAGATGGGGACGGAAAAGCAGGCTTAAAAGGTAGAAAGTAGGTCTGATTTGCTTCACCCCTCCTGTGTCCTCCACTTTTCTCCTCAAAAAGCCTCTTCTGCACCACTCTTTGTTCAAGTAGATTCTCTTCCAATATCATAATCTAGAGGAGAAAAAAAATACTTCTTAAAAAATCGAGTGTCGACATTGACTTCAATGAAGAGCTCTAAGGGAGATTTAGTAGATAAGTGAAAGGATTAATCTTTTTCTCCACACCCAACAATTCTTCCTTGAAAATATCAGCCCTCTCATTGGCTGTCCTATAACCCAGCTTTATACCCTCCAGACGTGTTGCACCCCAGCTCACATAATCTCCGAACAGAAGCTTGATACAATAACTCCATTTATTCCTTAGTAAAATAAGATATTATTCAAAGCTCTTTGGGCCCAGTTATAATGATAGAGCATATTACCCAATTGAACCTGAACTTACGGTCATAAGTCATTCTGGTTGTTAAGCAGGTCACCATGTGACCAGGCCCAAGTTTATAACACTTTTTGTGGTCATTAAGAGAATCTATTATGTCCAATGGACTTTTTTTTTTATGGAAACCAGAAGTAAATACCAGAAATCAGGAAAAAAAAACCACCGTAAAAAATTGCATTACTGTGACCACAAGATGTTGCAGAGGTCATAAAGATAAATAAGTTGCCAACCATCCCAAGTGCGATTACATAACTGTGGGAAGGAGTGCAGCTATTGTTGGTTCAAAATTGGGTCATAAGTACCTTTTGGAGAGTCTGTCATAAGTTTGAACAGTCACTAAGCAACTGGATGTAAGTTGAGGAATACCTGATTGTGCACCCCTCTACCTGTCTTGGAAAAATCCAGGCATTCATTCAGAGTAGAAGTGAAATATATTTATACTTTTATGATAACTATATTATGAAAAACTTTAAAATATTAATTGAATTAATACATTTTATTCTATTAAAAGCTTTCACTTTTCAGATGTTTGGATTTGAGTCTAAGTGATGTATTCAGATTTTTTTTTTAATTTAAGCCAAGGAGGTTTTCCTCTAGAAACAGTGCCATCATTCCATAAAACCAACTCTTAAGACATGTCATTCCTATATTAGAAATCTTTGTAGAACTGCATATAACCGATGTTTGAAAGATCTTTTCAAGATTCTGGAAAAAGTCTTAAATGTGCATATGCTTTAAAGTAATTCTAATTGGCTTTTGATCTTCTTTCAGAGACCTGTGCTGTTAACAATGGAGGCTGTGATAGCAAATGCCATGATGCAGCCACAGGAGTACACTGCAGCTGCCCCATGGGATTCATGCTTCAGCCTGACAGAAAAACTTGCAAAGGTAAGATGCAGCCAAAGTCTTTATCCAGTAAATGGTTCTGATGCAGACAAAAGAATACACCTGTGTCCTTCAACTGGTATTAATTTTGCATTGAGAAGAAACTGAGGTTTGTAAGAGTCATGGTGGTGCAGTGGTTAGAATGCAGTATTCTACCCACAGTCAAGGGTTCGATCCTGACCGGCTCAAGGTTGACTCAGCCTTCCATCCTTCCAAGGTCAGTAACATGAGGACCCAAGTTGTTGGGGGCAATATGTTGACATTATAAACCGCTCAGAGAGTGCTGTAAAACACTGTGGAGTGGTATATAAGTCTAAGTGCTTATTGCTATTGTTTCTAAAGAACAATTTGGAAAAATTTGCTGAGAAATAAGTGAGACTTCACAAATGGATGGAGTCTGTGTTCTGTCTCTGGCAGTTCCAGGGAATGTGACCTTAGTTAAAAAACAGCCCTCTGCTGAAAGCTGTCTAACCAGCTTACTGATTCCAGATCCCATTTGTTTCATTATTATTTTTCAGAGCTCATTAACTCTAAGATGTTGGAGTTGCAGGAAAACATAATGCCCCAGAACTGTATTCTCTGTGACTGGGACTTTATTACTGTTCAGAGCTATTTTATTGCTAATACATTTCAATGATAACAACAATAACAGCATTGACAATTCATCGTGCTTGCTGAAGTTGCTTGGATTGGGGCAAGACAAGGGAGCAATTTTCGATGATGTCTGGCTGAGCTTGTTTTCTGGGATTCATCAGCTTTTAACAAACCATTTCCTAGCAGTAAATTTTCTGGCATGTGCTACAAGTAAAAATATTTCTTTATAGATAGTAGACACTTTATAAGAGTTTAGGGAATTAAGCAAGGCAGAGAATATGTTCTTCCTACCTTTTTTGGCAAAACAATTCTAAAAATTACAACTAAATTTAGAATATAACCATTTGGCTCTTATTTGAAATTAATTTTCGGAGCGATAATGCATTGATTCTTTGTTCATTGCTATCTTGTGTTATCCATCTGAAAAGGATATAGATGACAATAAATGAGGGGCGTTATTGTCTGTAAATTCTTCCTTTGTAAATTATCACAGCCTATTCAGTGGATCCTTTCAATTGCTTTTGAAAACTATCTTTGAAATCAAGCTTTTTCTGGCTTTTAAAAGTGGTGATTTCTTATGTTGCTTCTGCTTTAAATTATTTTAATTTTTAAAAGGTATATTGTTTCATTAATCTTTTTGTGATCTTCACTTAACTGTTATAAATTGTCTAAGAAAAATGTGATGAATATTGCAATACATAATTATGTGTAGTCACATTTGTATAGTCTACAAAACTATATATTTACATTTTATTATGATTAAAGCTTTCCCCCCCCAACATTAACTCTATGAAATATGTTGGGTTGAGAGAGATTGAGAGTCACTCAGGGAGTTTCAATAGTTCATAGAGATTTGAACCTGGGTCCTTCCAAGTCCAGGATCACCACACTCCTATACTACAGTCTCCTCTCTTTCTCCTCTGCATTTCCTTGTGTAGAACAAAATTATGAATTCTTCCTAAATACAACTGGCCAGTGTTCTTATAAATCCCCCAAACACTAAAGCAGTTTCAGAAAAGCTGCATTTTGGATTTAATCTAAATTAAAATAATCTGTCTAGGTCAGTTTAACTTGGTTTGGAAGTTAACCAAATGGAGTGCATATCTTTATTTGAACTATCATAAAATTCCAAGCAGTTTGAGATGATTGGGTAAGAAGCATCTAATCTGTAAGTACTGAACAGCACAAGGAATTATAGAGAGACCTCAGTTTACAACCGTTCATTCAGCAAGTGTTCAGAATTATGGTGATACTAAAAGAAGGGATTTATCATTGGTCCCCAAAGTTACAGCTGTTGCCGCACCCCTGCAGTCATGTGATCAAAATTCACCCACTTGGCAGCCCGCCCTCATTTACAACAACAGGGGTGCTTCGACTCTTCCCCCATCTATCCCTCCCCATCTATATTCTTGTTCCTGCTCCTGGCCAACCATGCTTAGCCTGGCTCTTCGCAAAGCAGCCTGCTGGCCACATGAGGTTATTTCCCCCCCTCCCTCAAGTTGCTGATGGCAGTTTCCTCATAAGACCTGGGGAAGATAGGCTTATGTGGTCAGCAAGTGCCTCATAAAGGGCTCATACCTCATCAGCAGTGGGAACAAGAGGAAGGCGAAGGTCAGCTGTGGCAGTGGAGCTGGGGTAGGAGCAGGGATCACAGGACGGCAGGGATCTCGGAGTGTAGAATGACAAAAGGTGACTTTGGCTGGAACTGGGCTGGGGTGGCTTCGGCTTCACACCACTCTGCTGGTCCAGACTGGGGCTGTGCTTTGTGATGTGCTGCACTGCAGCTCAGGGGCTTCTTGCAATTCCAGAGCCTTGGTGCACCAAGAAACCCTTTTGCGCTGCACTGTTGGGCCAGGTTGGGACTGTGATTTTGAGCTTCAGGGAGACTTGGGCTTCTTGTAGCCCCAGGTTACAGCACACCTGGAAGCTCTTGAGCGGCAGCATGTCAGTCAGCCCCTGAGCCATGAGGTTCTGGGACTGTTTGCTGCCCCTTAAGGCAAGGTAGTGATTTGCCAAAAGGCCAGAGTTGTGGAAGGAGCTAGGTGGGTGGGTGTATTTGAAAAGGACGCAGTCCCATACCTTTCCAGGATTTGGGACTGGGAGGCACCAAGCCTGGGAATGACTTGGATTGGGGTGGGTACTTAAATAACAACTTGTTATTCTTGGTTAATGACAGAAGCAAGGAGTCCTAGGATTGCTGGCACTAAGTGATGCAGTCACATGACATCATGCTTTATGACCGCATCACTTAACAATAGAAATTTTGAATCCAATTATGGTCATAGGTCAAGAACTATCTGTATAAATACACATCAAAAGTAGCATCTAAATTGAATCTGAACTGAGAAATCAAGTCATTTGACCTGTTCCTCTTCTGTTGAATCCTCATTTGATGACTATATGGCATTCATTCAGTTGTCACCTTTTTTTTGTACCTAAGCATATTTTGCTGTGTTTTTTGCCTCCTTATTACAGATATAGATGAATGTAGATTGAACAATGGTGGCTGTGACCACATCTGCAGGAACACAGTGGGCAGTTTTGAATGCAGTTGTAAAAAGGGATATAAATTGCTTATCAATGAAAGGACGTGCCAAGGTAAAGTCTTCTCATATCTTGCTGGAAATAATAATGAAGCAGTTATTTAAATATGAAGATAGAGCTTAGTCATATACGAAGCACTCTTAATTTAATTTCTTTTTTGATAGTCAGCATATGAAATCTATATCTATGAGGCTTGGACTTCAATGTTTCATAGCTTTGACTTTGCTATTTGCTATTTTATATAATAGTAATGTAAGAATATTAGATTGGCCCTACTGGATCAGATCAATGCTCATCTTAGTTCAGTATTTTGTTTCTTACAATAGCCAACCTGATTCCTTTAGTCAGTGTGTTCACAAGTAGGAGATTTTTTGCTGTTTTACAACTTATTATTTAGTGATAGAGTGCTCTCAACCTGGATGTATCATTGAATCTTTATAGACTTGTTATGATAATGTCCTTGTCCAAATATTTATCCATTCTCATTTTAAAGCCATCCACGATAGTGAATTTCCTAATTTCATAGGGAAATTATGTTCTGTGTAAAAAAGTGCTCTTTTCAGTCTGTTCTAAATTTACTTCTAATTGGCTTCATTGGTTGACCCCTGAAGCCAATATTTTGAAAATGCTATCTGTCTTCTCCATGCCATATATAATTTTATGGACCTTGATCATGTCCTTTTCAATCATTATTTTTCCAGTCTAAAGAATCTTAAATATGTTTGCCTTTTCTCATAGGGAAAATATTTGACCCTCCTGGTCCTTTTGGTTGAATAATGGTTAACAATGTTGGCAGTTTTATTTTCATTCTCATTCGTAATGAATGTCCCATTGGAATTTGTCTTTTTCACAGTTGACACACACACTGAGTCAGTATTGCCATTACTCACTGTAACCCCAAGACTTTTTTCCAGGTTATTTAACAGACAGCACAGACTTCATTGGTGCATATGTAAAGTTAGGATTTTTTCCTCAGCATACATCATTCTGGAATGATTATTCATCTATTCATATAATTATCCTCGGGACCCCTTCATGGCCACTTTTTTTTACCATCCTGAATATTGGAAGTTTAGAAGTTTATTGTATATCCTTACGTCAAGATCATTGGTAAATAAAAAACACAGATCCCAGTATAGTCTTACAAGGCTTCCATGTCCCCCCCATTGAGAAAATAGTCTGTTTATTCCAACATAAGCATCTTTTTCATTCCTTTGTCTAATGCTTTTGCTTGTTTTCTGGTTAAAATATAAAGACCTTTTTAATGTTTCCCCCTTAATACTAATAACAACCACCCTCATCCTCTGTCTTTAAGACATTAAGGAGATATTTGACCTTACTAATTTTTCTTTTCAGACCACATCCATATAGCTGTTGGGCCTTGCTCCCCTCCTGTCCCAGAGCCAGCAGCAAATGGTGCTGCCCCTATATTTTGCTGCCTCCACAATACACTCTCATCATGAATCGGTCCATACTGCACTGCTGTCCTGAGAGCTTTCAAATGCAACATTCTAAAAGCCATGAGGATGGTTCCCTCAGTTGAAATTCCATCCCTTTCCATTGTCATCTATCATGTGAAAAGCCTCTTACACTTGGCATGCACAATACTTTAGTTACTCTAAGCCCTGCAATTTTTAATCAATTGTTGATTGACTGAACTTTATTTTAAAAAAATCCTTTATATTTTAAAAATACTGACTACTAAATTCTGGCAAAATGTTACAGCATTTTGTATCCCGTGGCTTCAACAGAGTACAGGCAATGTGTCCTTTGAATGATCCTTCTAGTTATGTTCCTTAAACCAGGCAGAAGCTATTCGGTTTCAAGGCTTTGTAGTCTCAATGTTGCTCATCAACGTGGCCCTGCATTATTGCCTACATGCCATTGTAGCAGGGTAAGAGGGAAAACTGTTTCCAAAACAGAGGCCAAAAGCCAACCTTGGATTCCCTCAGGTGCAGATGGATGATGAGATAGGAAGACATATACTTTGGATATGGATAGAGGGCTGTATGAATTTATGTATGAATTTGCTCTCAGTCTTTTTTTTCCCCACTAGATTTTTTTCACCAGTTCCTTTTCAGAAGTTTATCATTTCGTAGTCAAATGTGACTGTGTTGGACCATCTTGGCAGTTTCTCATTTGCACATACTGTATGCTCAGTGCAGCAGCACTGATATTATACCCATTTGGTTTATAATATACTTTGTGTCTATCACAGTTGCCATTTAGGATTAAATTTAGGATTGAATCTTTTTGGCCAGTTGCAAAACCACTGTTCCAAGGCATATAGAGTTAGGATACCCTGAAATTGGCTTTATTTGTTATGGCCCGAGCATAAATGTACCCAACCTACATCAGGGTGATTGAAATCCTCAATTATTAAAACCTCTCCATTACATGCCTCCATGATTTCTTTTACCACCTCAGGACTTTTAGAACTGTGATAAGATAGGCAATAATACAACCTACATCTAATAGCGGTTTTAACCAGAAATTGCAATCAGTAATGATTTTGGAACTTAATTTGTACCCTTATTTTTGGGCTGAGGGGGGGTCAAAGAAAAATCATGCTACCAAAGTAAAGAGTTAATTGCTATTAGAATGACATTTCTTCCTAATGTTCTCCTAATCCTAGGCAATTTGGCACAGTTTCACACTTTCTGGTTAGTAAAAAAGCAAAATAATCCCATTCTCCCTCAAGATGGATATAGCATCCAGGAGTGGGTTAAATCCGTCTGCTCTGTGATTGGACTGAGTCTGTCAAAAGCTGTTCAGGTCCCGTCCCTGTTACTATGCTAGACAACTTTTTCACTCAGTCGCTCAGCGAGGACGGTGGTGCCAAACTATCCTCCTGTCACCTATTAACCTATTCCTGGGTTTTATATACACCTTGGTAGCCCAGTCAGACTAGAGTTCACAATCTCTTTGTTTTTAGCCTGGTGTCTTAATCACTAGACCAAACTGGCTCTCATTTATTCAATGCAGCTTATGCTCTGTTTTCCTGTTCCCAGATATTGATGAATGCTCCTTTGATAGAACTTGTGACCACATCTGTGTAAATACACCCGGGAGTTTCCAGTGCCTGTGTCACAAAGGCTACATGCTGTATGGACTCACCCACTGTGGAGGTATCAGTGTGATAGATGGCGATGTATGGAACATTATCCCAGTCATTTTTTTGGTACCTCTTTTGTGAATCTTCATCCTGCTGCCTCTCCCAATGAGTAACATCTCCTTTCTTCTTTTAGGTGGAGCCTAATACCTCTGACATCCAAAAAAACCCTTAGTTCAGTTTGTTTGGTTTAGGTAGACCTGGAACGTGATTATGCATAATATATTTGGAGAACCATGTTACTCACAAATGTGTCTATTAAAAGCTTTGTGCTGCATAGTTAATATTTACAAATATAGTATTTATCATCAGAAGACTTTGCTATTAGCCAGGATAGAAAAGTGGATAATAGGTTATAAAATTTCAATAACAGATTTAATAACAATTACGCAAATAGTGTTGAATGGGAGTGGTTGATCATGTATTAGAGAAGACTTCAAGAAATTGGGCTGAGACTGTGTGTTCATTTGAGGCATTTGCTATGCATATGGAGTAATATTCCATACTCTATATTCAATGATCCAGGACTTCAACAAACTTCTTGGTATAAGATAAAGAGAAAGACAGAGCACAGAAACGCTTGTTGACCTAGAGTTTTCTCAACAACTTCATGTAAAGGTTAGAAAACTCAGGGGACAAATAGAATCTCAAAGTATGCCATAAGTCAGCTTTCCAGAAACCAAACAACGGCGCGTAGCACAATTTTTGGGAGCATTTAGTCAACTCCCTTACTGACTAAACATCTCAAAACACTGTGATCAATAGCCTGAAAGCTGCTGAGAAATCAGCACAACTAAACCATGATTAATGCCTGCTATTTAGTTGCCAGAATAAATCATCTACTAACATGATGAATGAATTCCTTACTACAGCCAAAGATCATAAAATAGTCTACAAGATCTGAAATATTCAGACAATAATACATACATAATAAAACAGACAATAACATAAAGTCAGTAAGAGATTATATACGACAGCTGGAGAAAAAGGTGGATTCCAGTTTTGTTAGGGTCCCCTTGTTATCTCTTGCCACAGTCAGTGTACTGATGGGGGGGGGGAATTCTACATTTAACTCACAGCAGGCCTCCAATCTGCAAATAATGGTAAAAAAGGTGAGAAGGAATTTGTCTTAGAAAAATTACTGAAAGGGTAATAATTCATCATTGTATAAATCCCTATAAAATGCATGGCATCACAGAACATGCCAACTGTTCCACTTTTACTTGAGACACATGATTAGATCTTATCAAAATAAAGTATATAACTCAATAAAATATTTATTTTGCCACGCCCATTCTCATTTATATGATTTATTCTTTATCAGATATTTGCAGAATTGGGGGGGAGCTGAAATGATAACGGTAAGTCTGGAAGGGAAGGCATTATTGACTTCATCGGCTTAGATAGTTTTAAATAATTTTAAATAAATTAGGCAAATTAAGGATGATGAAATTATTATCACTGAGTACTGTCTAGGTCAGTGGTGGCGAACCTTTTTAGGTTCGCGTGCCAAAAAGGGGGGGTGCGCGCGCTCGCATACCCACACCCATTCCCTCCCCCCCATGCATGCGCACAACACCCCCCCATGCTGCCCCCTGCACATGCGCACCCCCCCCCACCCCCGCGCAAAGGCCTTACCGGAGCCTGGGACGACGAAACGGGCAAACCGGAAGTGCGGAAAAACGCACTTCCGGTTTGCCAGTGAGCTGTTTTTTGCACTCCGGAGGGTTCAGGGAAGCTCCCTGAAGCTCCGGAATGCAAAAAACTACAAAACGGACAAACCAGAAGTGCGGAAAAATGCACTTCCGGTTTGTCCGTTTTGTAGTTTTTTGCATTCCAGAGCTTCAGGGAGCTTCCCTGAACCCTCCGGAGTGCAAAAAACAGCTCACCGGCAAACCGGAAGTGCGTTTTTTCCGCACTTCCGGTTTGCCAGTGGGCAACGCTCGCGTGCCGTCTGCTATGGCTCCGCGTGCCACCTGTGGCACGCGTGCCATAGGTTCGCCACCACGGGTCTAGATGGATGTGCCCCCCCTTCTAGCAACTAAATTGGCAGTGCTGAAAGTCCTATAATGAATTAATTAGCATCATATACCGTAACTATAGATCTGAAAGTTAAGAAAAAGTGTACCTTCAGAGCTTATCAATACTTTTCTAAATTATAACATTTGACTAAACTAAATAATTTTTTGGCTGCTCTAATGAGGCATTTTTAAGGCAGCATGTTTCCCCTTTCCTGTTGTTAATGAAAGATTGTTGTCTACTACTGAAGCTAAAACTTTTCTCTCTGATTCTAAATTCAGAAGAAAGCATTTAGAAATTATTGGCTATTTTTCCTGTAGCTGAAATTCTGTGGAGCTATGATTTATTTATAGCTCCATAACTGGCTGCATTCATACTACAGTACATGCATATTGCTAAGCCAGATATTAAGCCCAAATATTACAGCATATTGGTTGGGTCTAGCTAGTATCTATTAAGCCTTCACAACCTTCAGCAAGCTTGTGAAATGTGAAATAGCCTCTTTACTAATTAGCAAGGACAAGATGATATTCTGAATTTAGGACTCACTTGGAGTAAGAGAAGCAAGTTACATAAAAGAGCAAGAGGGGATGGAGCCAAGCTGAAAAATGCCTTGACAAAGACATATGAGTCAGCACTTAGCCTATTCCAAAGAGCTGGGAGCAAAGCCGTGACCTGAATGTGCCACATTGAGTGGGAATATGCTCTGGCAAAGCTTGGAAGGAAAACTGAAATACTTGTATGCGAAGCTTTCAGAACAAAGTGGTCCTTTATGGATTTTTTTCTTTCTTTCTTTCTTCTGCTGTCATTGTGTTGATGTGTATTTTTCCGTGTCAGACCTTTAGCACTGATTTCCATGGTTGTGAAATTATGTGCCGTAAAGTAGCAGGAATGTTGAAAAAAGGATAGCATTGGCTGGCTGGCAATTTGCAGCTGTTTTTTTTTGAACTTCAGATCTCGTGCCATTCTATTTTCTCTATTTTTCTCTGTTCTTCATTACATTCGATCTCACGAGCGACGTTTAAAGTGGCTAACTCATCATTGGTTCCCAATTCTTTTTCTTGGCAAAACCAAGGATGGCACAGGTCAAAGCGATTATCTACAACATGGTTTCTAAACCTTGACAACTTTAAGATGTGTGGACTTCAACTCCCATAATTCCTCAACCAGCATATGGTTGATATATCTTAAAGTTGCCCAGGCTGAGATCTACTGTATTTTCCAGAGTATAAGACGCACCGGAGTATAAGACGCACCTAGATTTTAGAGGAGGAAAACAAGGAAAAAAGTATTCTGAACCAAATGGTGTAGTAATATATTATTTAATAAAATACCAGTGTAGCAGAATACTTTTTACAACCATGTATACTTTTTACAACCATGTACTATTTTACAACCATGTATACTTTTTACAAACTTCAAACTTGACAGCTTTAAGACTAGTGGACCTCAACTCCCAGAACTCCTCCTCCAGTCATGCTAGATGGGGTAATTAGAAGGCACAAACACCCCAATTTTTGCAAAAAATGGCCCGTTTTTTGCAAAAATGGGTTGCGGGGGCGGGGCTTCAGGAGGCCAAAAAAATTGCTGTATTCGGTGTATAAGACGCACCAACATTTCCACCCTCTCTTTGGGGGCAAAAAGGTGCATCTTATACTCCAAAAAATACAGTACATTTTTAAAATCCTAACCACTACATTGATTAATAGGAACATGTTTTGGTTGTTAGTTCGTTGGTACTTCTCAAAACTTGTCAAAAGAACCCTGAATTGCCTTTAAAATATGCTTGTCTCTCCTTCAGGTTTAGGGTGCTGAAATGCTAAAAAAAGATAGGACTTCTGAACCAGTAATTGTGGTATAGAAAAGTAAAGAAAAAATGTAAAGAAAAGGGAATATGTGATACAGTTTGCTTGAGACAGGAGGATTTTATAGAAAATATAACTCCTGCAAGCAAAAAGGGTAACAAGAATAACTTGTAGACTCACCAGATGCTAGGGAGTTCATCAGATGTTCCTTCAGATGTTTCTATGTGGACACAGTTGCATGAGAAGGAGGTACAGAAATATGTAACAGTGAGTTCATATTCCTAAAGCCCTTGGATTAACTTGTACAACCTCTGAAAATATTACATTTATTTTATTTATTAATTTATTTTATTTAGGATTCTTGTGTGCCGCCCTACTCCCTGGGGACTCAGGGCGGCGTACAACATTTGAAGAACCACTAAACAATATAATTTAAAACAATTTAAAATACATTTTAAAAGCATATAAAATCTTACATACATAGGGGAGACCAAGATGAAGTTGTCTCAAAACATTCTGATATTTTGATGACAAGATATGTTGTCTAGTATTTCTGGGGGTCTTACAGTTGGGAAGGGTACCCTAGATGAAGATCTCCTTTTCTTTCATCTGCTTTCCTCTATTTATTTGTATATGAACTAAAGGCAATAGTCTTCTGAACAAAGTTTTCCACAAAGCTCTAGTTTGGCCTGCCAAATTAAAACATGGTTTAAAAATGTTTCTCTACCAGTTTAATCCTGTGGTTTTGTGCTGCAAGGCAAAAAGTAGAAAGGATTAAGTAATATTAGGGTGAAGACATAAATCATGGGACCAATTTAAAACCACTTTCATTCCATCTAATCTAAGGAGGACATACAGATTCCTATTACCTGCACAAAGTCTACTGTGGATGATAGGTTCTTGAAATGATCTCAAGATGCTTCAAGGCAATCCTTATTGCCCCATATTATGTAGCTTCCAGAGTAATTTTGTGATTAAGATGAAGGATGAATTTTCAGCCTATATTTGAGTCTCTAGTCATTTAAAGGCTAAGGAGAAAGGAGAAGCATTTTATTACCGTGTTTCCCCGAAAATAAGACCCTGTCTTATATTTTTTTGAACCCTGAAATAAGCGCTTGGCCTTATTGCCATGCACTCAAAAACCCGTTTGGGCTTATTATCAGGGGATGTCTTATTTTGGGGGAAACAGGGTATTATATTTATTATATAATGTTTTCACTTTCAGGTTTCATGGGGAAGGAGAATAATGAAGAAAGAGAAGCATGGAAATATGGGCAATGCTAAACATAATCTGTCCATTAGCTTTCTCTAACCTAATGTCCTCCAGATGCATTGGGCATGACTGTTGCTAGAATTCTGGAGGTCATCAGGATAGAGAGGGAAAAACTGCTGCATATAAACGCAGTATACAACACGTATAACCCCTTAGGAAGGCGGAGGAAGTGTTGTACAACACATTCATATGTTTGGTACAGGGCCACATGTCCCCTGATCAGTACTGAATGCAACAACCATACAGTATACTAAATCCCTGTAAATTCATCAGAACCAGATACTATGGCAGATATCCAAAGGATTGTCTTACTTCCTTATAACAATTTGTAGTAGCAAAACTCATAGCTGTAGTTGTCTCCATTCCTCTTGTTAACTTCCTGTCCTCTGTTTCCAATTCCTTATCAGTCTTGTGGGTATCTTGGAATAAGGATTATTTTGCTTGCTGTTTTTATAAAGTCTCCTGTACGCTAATGGTCCAGTATGTGTAATCAATTAAGTAAGCAGCCAGACCTCTTCTGAATGACAAATTGAAGCAACAACATATAGTTTCTTTCTTGTAGTTGGTATTGTTTCACCCCATTTTTCTTTCTCTTAACCTCAATAATTCTCTTTGTTCCTCAGTTATAGTTCCTGGATTAGATCTAGGAATCATAATGATTATTCCAGTTAGAAAGTTTGTTTTATGGATTTCAAATAGTTTTTCTAATCATACTTCTTGGTCTTCCTACAGATGTTGATGAATGTAGTGTCAATCAAGGAGGTTGCAAGTTTGGATGTGTAAATACCCCAGGTAGCTACGAATGTACCTGCCCCGCAGGTTGCAGACTTCATTGGAATAAAAAAGATTGCATAGGTGAGTACTATATAGAAATGGCTTGAAATCATACTGCCCTCTAGTGGGAAAATTATTTTCAACAGGCTAGATTTTTAACTAGAGAGAAAATTACCCTAGCGGAGATTGTTGTAAACATTGGTGATCTCTGAACACCTTATCCATTGCTGTTTAGAATCTTTAAAGTATTTAACACTTGAAACAGCACAAAAGATAAGTAATGCATGGCATTAGTCTCGGATTTGAGTGTCTAAAGCTTAAAGATTATCAATAATGGAATGGATATTCTATACAGCAGTTTCAGATTGATACCAGTAAAAATAGCTTATTTATTTGCCAATTTAGATACCACCAATCAGGAATTTTTGTTTGCTCAAAAGTCCTATTTGTTTTTTTAATGGATTAGATGGATTTAATGGATTTTTCTTTTTCCAAGCCTATTGCAACAACAATTTAAATGAAAGATAAAAATATGCAACCACTTTTGTGTTGGGAAATTCTAAATTTCTAAAGTTTCTACAATTTGTAGTTCAGGGCCAGCAATGCATTCTTCTAGAGGTTACTACCTCAGCCATGAGCTGAATGAGCCAGAGCTCAACATGAACTGGACTTGTTGCCATAACCCATGGCAGAGGCAAGTGGAGATAGCAATAGTGCACTGATGCTTATTTGTTTCTGCTGGAGATTCAGGTGTGGCTCTGCACTGTAGCCATCCCAGTGGCAGAGTCTGGCTGCTCCTCTGTGAATTGCACTCTCATCTGCATAGTGCTATCAATTGATGCTTGTTCTTCAGAGCTGGAGATTTGTTTGGCTGGCACAGTATCTCCACGAGCCATACTTACCTGCAACAAGAATGGCAAGAAGGAAAGCTGCTCCCTCACCTGTGCCTCCAAGGCTCGTTTTCTGCCAGGTAAGTACTCAGATTCACACACACACACACACACACACACACACACACACACACACACACACACACACACACACACACACATCACTGTCATGTGATAGCTTTGGTGCAAGATGTTTTTAGAGCACTATTTTTCACAATTAGGACTCCTGTGTCATACACGTACCACCTTTTATTTAATTGTTGATGCATATACACTACACCCATGTCTCCTTTGTTTTCATTTTTTTTACTGCAGTTAGAACAGCCTGTTCCATACCTTAGTTTTGTGGTCTCAGGGCTTAATAGTTTTTGCAATAGTTTTTTGAGGTTTTCAACTGATGTTTGGTTTATAGCAGGTACAAGAAGTTGGTCTTATTGTGTTAGTATCGAATGAGATCTATAGGTAGTGCCTGTGTCAGTATTTGTCATCCTTCAAAAGTTGCCAAAGTATAAAATGGCAACATGATTCATTGCTGTCATTGGTAATGGAAATGGCTGAGACTGGGAGATGTCCACCACTTTCAGTTTCCCACAGTATGCCCAGCAGTGCTGTGCTTATACAGTGCTCACCTGATACTTAGGATGAGCTGACTGCCAGTTTTCTATGGCCTGGATAAGAGAAGATCATACATGTCTATCTCAACTCAGTCTGTTTCCCAAAGAAAACGCAGGAATATTTTCATTGCCCTATCACTATTTTCAACCTAAAAGTATTAACTGAAAGTGCAGGCCCTGAAACTCTGTTAAGAGCTGTGCAGAGAAGCATGAAAATTGCTTTCTGTGTATTTAACGCAGATCCATCCTTGTCTTGGCAAGCATTGTGATCTGACTCATGAATACCCTTGATCCTAAGGCTATAAGCCCTGGGAACCTGTTCAGGTTTGAACCCCACTCTGCCAGTGGTGGAGAAGAAGCTGTACTTCTTTTATGTATTCTTATTACGCCAGGCTCTTTGGAGCATTGTTTAATAATGAAAATAATATAGTTATGAATCCTGGGTTAAATTGGGCTACAATCATCAATGGGCAAGATCAGGCTTGGGATGATATTTCGAAACGTGTGGGGTTTGGGTTAGGCTGGGCTAAACTTGCAAGTATAGATCCATGCAACAAGTGTTTGAAATATCTGACCCTAGACCTCCACACCTCTAAAGTATTTTTCTTTGCAGAATCTGACAATAGCTACACTGTGAGCTGTGGGACCCCAATTCTGCAACAGGTACCTCAACCAAGATCCAGTAATGGTAGCCATCCCTGCATTGGTAAGCTTGGAGTCTTGAGCTCTGAGAGCTCCTCTCTAATACATTTGACTCTCCAAACTTAGCATCTGCCTTTTCTTTTAGAGGCTGTTGCTGCTCCAATCAAACAAAAGGCTTCTTTTAAAATTAAAGATGCTAAATGCTATCTCCATCCGCACATGAAAGGCAAGCAGGATGATACTGGCAGGAATGGAGGACTAGGTGAGGTATTCTCTCCTCTGTATGTCTTGACAGAATCTTCAATTGGAATTATTTACAATCTTAAGTTTTATGAAACCAAGAACCAATTTTTCAGTGACCATACCTACACAATGTTTCCTTGGCTCCCTAAGCCAAAATTATGAGGAAAGCAACACATTAATACATACATAGTGCTCCATGGATCTTCCAACCCCTGTAAGCAAATAAACCATAGAAGGAGCGTTTGCAATCTATTTATTGTCTATTTATTATAATGTCTAAACTGAGGTTTTCCACTTGTGGTTTATTCTGTACTTTAACCAGTGGCGGGTTGTTGTCTTACTGGTGCCGGTGCGCTGTGCATGCATCTCCAAGTTTCGGGGGGGGGGCGTGCTTGCTATGCGCACGCGCCCCCTCGCATGCACAGAAGCAAAATTGCGCCAAACTCTCACGAGGGGACGTGCGCGAGAAAGAGATTTTGGTGCGATTTTGCTTCCACGCATGCGCAGAAGCAAAATCGCCCAAAAATTAACGAAAAAAATGGCGACGCGCGCAGTGGACCAGCAGAGAGGGCTCCAGAGTGGTCACGCACAAATTGCTCCGGTAGGGAGCGCAAATTGCGCTCCCTACTGGAGCTGTGCACCGGGCAGTTCCGGCAAAACCCACCTCTGACTTTAACTTGTTAGAATTGGATATCTCAATATTTGTTTCCACTTGTGAGAGGAACAAAAAGAAGTGATTAGTTTAAAAAATAGCAGTACTCTACTTATTTCTAATTAAGGCAACATTCTTTGAATTCTGACAACGCAATATGCATTTATGGCTAGAGTCTTGTAAAACATTGTCCCAGCATCGGCATTATGACCAGGAGACTATGCCTTCTGTGTTATAATTAATTACATAAAGCACTAATTAAAAAGCAAAGGGAGAATGAGAGTGAGATTGAAGCTTGAGAAATCTAGATTTCTCTTGCATGGGGTCTTGCTGAAAATAGTTCCAAATGCATGGTTTAAGTAGAAAGTTGTTGAGGGTTTCCTTCACCACAGACATATACTGAGAGATGTTCGCTAGAGCTCTGGGGTCCATTAGATGCCTTCCTACGTCTGTTTAGTCCTTTCATCAGGGGAAGGAAGAGACATTTTGCTTAGTGTTCATAGAAGAATATGCCTGTGAAGGTTTTATTTGTATGTTCCTTAATATTGTATGTTCCTTAAAGAATACTGACATTGGTTCTACTAGGCGGATCAGCTCCTTGCTCAGATTGCCAAGTGTCTTTCGTGAACCTAAAGTGTGATTCATCAAAGAAAGGCAAAGGACGTCGGGCTCGCAACTCTCCCAACAAAGAGGTGACTCGCATCACCCTGGAGTTTGAAGCTGAAATCAAACCTGAAGAGATCACAGGTAGAGTAAGTGACAGAAAAGACTGGGAAATGGGGAGGGGGAGTTGAAAATTCACTTGGCATCATCATCATCATCATCATCATCCAATAGTAGTGCATCTCTAGAGATGTAGGTGCTTTTATCACTATTTTCCTTTTTTTTTTTTAAAGGGCAGGGATTTGTTGTGAACACGGACAGATCAGAAGCAGGAATCTTATCACAATTCAGCACAGACAATTCACCACATTTCACCACATCACCTTTGTGATGAGTGGAATTTCATGACCAACATGACCAACAATCAATCTTATTATTAATACTAGTTCATTTTTAAAGAGGAAAACGGCCTTTTCTTAGCAAACCTAAAATTATTTGTAGTCACTATCACTAACCGTGTTGAGAAAAGAACATGGAAAATCTGTGTGTGTGTCTAAACTGCTTCAGTCAAGGCAATGCTAAGCAATATACAAATGCAACCACCAATACAACAACAACAACAACAACAACAATAATAATAATAATAATAATAATAGTAAACAAAATACAAATATTACTATTAAAGTATTACATTATGATGTTATGCATTCTTTCTTCATAAAGAGTAATCAACAAAATATCAAAAGTCAAAACAGCCTGGATCAAAATAAACTACACAAGAACTGCCTAGTTTAGGCGATTATGTGTTTATATATGCATGCACTTGTAATCTGGAAAAATAAAATTTAAACATTCACATTCAATATTACTGTCTAAAATCATATATGTGGGTGTAAATAAATTCAGAATTACTTAATTGATATTTACAACTAAATGAGAGTAAAATAATGTTTGATGGAAGAGATTTTTTTTAAATGTTGCTACTGTATTCATTTTCCAGCCAATGCTATTTTCCATATTTTTTAAAAAAATCTATTGGTCTAAGAATTTTTTTTAAATTTTCCATTGTTTTTGTATACTAAACTATAGTTACTTCATATCATTTAGCCATTGCAAGCCAAATTGAAGAAAAAATACACCCAGCCTAGAATTAACAATCACAGCTTATTGTATAATTTTTGTAAAATTTCTAAAAAATATTAAATCAAAAGAATAATTAAATGAATACTGTCACCAGATATGGTAATACATATCCATTTGATTACAACTTTCCAATGCAATCTAGAAAGCCTTTGATAACTATTGTTCAATGTTTCCTCAACCTTGGCACCTTTAACTCCAGAATCCCACACTTCTTCAAGCTGCCAAGATTGAGAAACACTGCTAAAAATACTGCTAATAGTTAAATGTTAAAATAATGCATAGCTTTATGAATTATTGTAAAGTTCTTTTACTGACATACACGTGTTTGATAACTGCAGAAGTTCCTTGATTTTAAATGAAATAAATTTACAACACTCTTGTATATGTTCTTGATTTGTGAGGTTTTATGAGCTTTAAATGTCTTCCAACTCTAAAACAAGAAAAACAGTGTGACAAAATGGGAAACCCCACAGTGATTATTTTGAATGGGTCCCGAGCTTCAGACAGCCCAGCCACAACCACTATGAGACATCCAGTGAGCATAATCGGATATAGATATAGAAAAAGACCAGTAAATTGTTTCCACTATTCAGTTCAAACTGCTAGACTGAAAGACAGAACCTCAATATCTTCTGAATGTTGTTGGATTGCTGTTTGCTGTTTGAAATCAATAGCAAACACCACTGAGCCATGGTGGCGCAGTGGTTAAAATGTAGTATTGCAGGCTAAATGTGCTGAGTGCCAGTAGTTCGATTCTTACCAGCTCAAGGTTGACTCAGCTTTCCATTCTTCAGAGGTCGGTAAAATGAGGACCCAGATTGTTGGGGGCAATGTGCTGACTCTGTAAACCGCTTAGAGTGGGGTGCGAAGTACCTAAGTACTAGTACTAAGCACTATTGCTATTGAATGCAGAATTTGCCCTATGGCTTTACTGTCACCCTTTCCCTGACATAAGATTGCTATTGAATGAACTGATATGAGGAAAGAATACAAAATTATCTTCAACATGACTTTCCACGTTCCACTGCTAAAAGATGATTTAATCTCCTTCATTTATCTTTAGCTAGCTGCAATCTGAACTGTGTACGGCAGAAGATTGAGAAAAAACTGAAGTTAGCTATCAAAGCCTTGAAGAAATCCATAAACCAGGAGCGATTCCTCATTCGTGTCTCAGGAATGGAATATGAGGTGGCCCGGAAGCTGAGCTTGTCTCCTGAGAGGCAGGAGAATTGTGGGCCAGGACAGCAGAGGCTGGGATCCAAGTGTGGTAAGGGAAAAAAAGAAAAAAGAAAACAGCTAAGGCAGTAGGGAGTGAGGAAGGAAAGAATTGAAGAGCCACTTGCAAATTAATTACAAGCCTTTAGTGCTACTGCTGCTTAAATATCCTTTTTTCAGCTTTTAACATCTATGGCAACTGCTTGTTCTTCTGAAGGAGAGCTAGAGTTCTTATGCTCATTCTTTTAAAAGCTTTAGCTTTATTATGGTGCACTAGGCACTGGGGAGGATAAGGTGCCTTCCCTTCAAAACAGATAAGTGTTAACTTGAATATTGTCTTTTTACCTATGTCACTAGTACATTTGCCTCTCTCTTAGTTAGCTGCCTGCCAGGAACATACTACCATGGCCAGATGGAGCAGTGTGTCCTTTGCCCTCCAGGGACCTTTCAGGAGAAAGAAGGCCAGCTCTCCTGTGACCTTTGCCCTGGGAGTGATGCTTATGGGCCTATTGGAGCAACAAATATAAGCGCTTGCGCAGGTACAGACATGAGCTGCAGTAGACCCTAAGATTAGAACTGAAGTTCAAGATCCTAATACATGGGAGAATTTGTATAACAGAAGTGCCAGGAAGAAGGGTTGTTAGTGACATTATTACAATCCCAAGAGGTGCAATACGTTAATAGTCTAATGATGCTGGAGGTGGTCTCTGCTCCAGCAGTTCAAGTCCTAGCACTGTGTGCAGTGGTGAAATGCTGCCGGTTCGGTCAGTCGTTGCAGAGCTGATGGAGCTGGCAGCGGTCGCGGCGTGGGGCTTCTCCCGCCCACCTGGACGCCACCATTTGGGTTATTTTGCCCTCTGCGCATGCGCAAAGCGTTCTGCACATGCACAGAGCATAGAAGAACTCAAATGGCGGCATCCAGGCAGGCAGGGGAAGCGGGCGGGAGAAGCCCCGCGCCACGACCACCGCCAGCTCCATCGGCTCTGCAACGACTGACCGGCCCTCCCGAACCGGCAGCATTTCACCCCTGACTGTGTGGCAGGGTATGCTCCTGTCACTTGCCTCAGCTTCTCTCCACCTAACATTCTAAAGCATGTTCTGTGCAAGTAGATAAATAGGTACCACTTCGGTGGGGAGACAAGCTAGAGCTCTGTACAGGTAGTCAGATTCCTGCCGGCTCTGAACCTTCCCAGTTGCAGCAACCTTTTACAAGGTGACTCCAAGGAAGAAAAGGAGCCAAAGATGCTGCTGCAGGAAGAGCCACTCCTTTTTCTTTCTGGTGTGAAGCCAACTTGCCCTCCTGTGGCACAGCTTGGGAAGTACACAAGTATGTCCTGCAATAGAGCTGATAAATTGGCAACCAAACTACTACTCTGCAATAGCATTGTGGTCTCCTGGCTAATGTAACACCAGCATACGCTAATAATATCAATAATAATAAAGATGCTTAGAAACAGTATTGTAAGAATGCCTTCCACACTAATAAAAAACCTTAAACCTTTATGTTATTTAAGAAATGTATCCCCAAAGCTTAGAATAACAGCTTTTGCAATTACTTAGCACTATTGGTGTTGCAAGCTTGCACAATATCTCAGTATCACCTCAGAAGAAGGACCAGAGGTGGGAGTCAGCAGGTTCTGACCAGTTCTGGAGAACCGGTAGCGGACATTTTGAGTAGTTCGGAGAACCGGTAAATACCACCTCTGACTGGCCCCACCCCCATTTATTCTCTTCCTCCCGAGTCCCAGCTGATCGGGAGGAAATGGGGATTTTGCAGTAACCTTTCCCTGGAGTGGGGAGGGAATGGAGATTTTACAGTATCCTTCCCCTGCCACGCCCACCAAGCCACGCCCACAGAACCAGTAGTAAAACATTTTGAATCCCACCACTGAGAAGGACTCTCAAAGATAACTGTTAAATCATACAATTCGCTTTGTCTCCAGCAAAGTGTCTTGCCCTGGAGTTGATAGTGTGAAATGCTTAATTCACAAGAGTCTATTCATACTTTTCCACATGGTGTCCTGATTCTCTGAAAATGGACAGAAAAATAATTGTTGCCACTAGATGCCCCTAGAAGAATAACAGGGAGGCAAGATGTGTGGTAGGAATCAGAGCATCATTCTTTTCAAATAATGAATGCATTGACAACAAAGCAGTCAACAAAAGCGCTTGTGAAGCTGAGGCAGCCAAATAACTATTAGCAGCTTAATAACTATTTTGTCCAAATCACATGCAGGATTTGGATAAAAAGCTCTGATAATGGCTTGTCTCCTTACACTGCCATTATCCTGATCCAGCGCTGAAGCATAGAATTGCCGTAGGTAATTTCTTGGATGCTGGATGGCTCCCTTAGTCCTGTGTATGGTTTCATATATTATAATGCCTCTTGCATGCAGCTGATTCATCACATTGCAAGCCATATGTGGAGAGAATGTACTTCATTTAGTGCAATTCATGTCTTTTTCTCCTAAATGCTCATAGGTCAATGCCCTCCTGGACAGTACTCTGTAAATGGCTTTAAACCCTGCCAGTTGTGTGTGCGTGGCACCTATCAGCCTGAAGCTGGCCGAGCATTATGTTTCCATTGTGGTGGAGGGTTGACCACCAAGCATGATGGAGCTTTTTCCTTCCAGGATTGCGATACTAAAGGTATGCCTGTGACAGCATCAGACTTTAGTTTAACATATTTGTTTTTCACTTAGTATTGCTTCTGGATTCCTCCTCCAAGGTCATCTCTTTAGATCTCTACACCTTTCTGCATGGGGAATCCATGCCCCTCCTGGCTTTTTCAGGTGGCTAGATGGCACATGAGTGATTGGTTCCAGGTGGTTTTCAGTGCTTCTTGAGGGAGGAGGTGTTTGGAACTGCTTTGAAGTAGGTGGTTGTGGACCTTTTTTGAAGAAGCTATTATGGTAGACTGATGACATTAAATTACACATTGTGATTCTGGGATGAGCCAGTGATGGCATGAAAGCCTTAAACTGGTGTTGGAAGCTGTGAGGATCTGGTGGAGCAAAACAAGTCTAATTAAATCTTATCAATATCGAGTTTCTAGTGGTCAATACACTTCTGGGCAATTAAACCCAATAGTTATTCTAGACAAGGTTGTGTTTCTCCCTGGTCGTTTTGGAATTTTGAATCCTGCCCAAATAGCAGGTGGAAATCTTGGGCAGGAGGACCCTGGTGTTCCAGTTATATTTCTATCTGGAGCAGAAGGCATTGGACTAATGCAATGCACCTTACATAGAGCTGCTTTTGTAGAAGATCTGGTAGAAGAAGCTTAATTGCATTGGTTGCTAGTATGTTTCTTGGCTTCATTTAAAGTGGTGGTTCTTATTTAAAAACCTTGGTGGAGTAACACTGACATATATTGGACAATGCTTGTTAGAATTAAAACAGCCTGTTGGGTCCCATCTTTGACAGAGAGACTATTGAAAAGTCCTCTTCTTTCTAAGGCAGCGTCCTCCAAGCTTTTGGGCATCAGGGCCCAGTTTAATGGAGAGAGGTTTTTCCACAGACCAGAAGGAGTGTGGTTTCATGTGCTGCCTGCATCCCGCGGATGGAGCTTTACTTGTTTGCGTGGACCGATTGCTGACATGCTGCGGACTGGGGGTTGGGGACCCCTGTTCTAAGATATGTGGGGAAAATGATATGCTTTCTCTATAGGAGCTGTCACATTGTGGATATCTCCTATCCCCTATGCCCGTGATGGCGAACCTATGGCATGGGTACCACAAGTGGCACACGGAGCCATATCAGTGGGCACGCGAGCTCAGGTCCGGCACGCATGTGCGCACTGGCCGGCTGATTTTCAGGCTTTCTGGGCCCACTGGGAGTCAGGAAACAGGCTGTTTCCAGCTTCCAGAGGGGGCGGGAAAGGCCCGTTTTCGCCCTCCCCAGGCTCCTAGAAGCCTGGAGAGAGCAAAAAATGGGCGTGCCATTGCATGCTGGGAGTGGGGGGGGGGTCATACGCGCATGCGCAGGTGTGCATGAAATTATGGGTGTGGGCACGCACACACGTGATCCCACGCATCCCCCCCCTTTTTGGCACGCGAACCAAAAAAGGTTCGCCATCACTGCCCTATGCCATCTCCAACTTTCTGTAATTCCTCAAAAAAGTTAAATATTTTATATCACTGTACCAGCTGACTGGTTGTGAACATCTATTTACAGGGGTATTATACTTTTCTGATACTAAATTTGAACTAGTTTATTATTATGTTCTTGTTTTATTTTTCTTTGGTATGGTATGCTTCCCGGATTCCTTTTGGTTTGAGATAATTATAAGTTTACTTTACTTTATTGTCATTGCACCTCATACAACAAAATTAAATGCCATCTTCAGTGTACATTATAACTATAAAAATAAAACAGAAACACACATCCTTCACATTCTATACAATTGAATTGAAAACCCGATATTGCAATAATATTGCACTATAAAGTTCAATACAGTTATTGCCCTGGGATAGAAGCTGTTTTTCAGCCTATTTGTCCTTGTTTTTATTATCCTGTACCATCTGCCAGATGGTAATGGTTTTAAAAAAGAGTGCCCAGGATGAGATGGATCTTTAAGAATGTTTTGAACTTTCTTAAGGCAGCGGGAGCTATAAAGCTCTTCCAAAGAGGGGAGAGGGCAACCAGTGATCCTCTGGGCAATGACGTTAACCCTCTGGAGTGCTGTCCTATCTGCCACTGTGCAATTGGCAAACCATACACAGGTGCAGTAAGTTAAAATACTCTCTATGGTGCAGCGGTAGAAGGTCACCAGCAGTTTTACATTCAGTTGTTGTTTCCTGAGAAGTCTCAGGTAGTATAATCTCTGCTGGGCCCTTTTGACCAGTGCTGCAATGTGAGTGCCCCAGGTCAGGTCCTCTTTTATGATAACACCCAGAAACTTAAAACTGGCCATTTGCTCCACTCCGTCTCCATTGATAAGCAAGGGCTAGATGTCTGATCTATTCCTTCTATAGCCCACTATAAGCTCCTTGGTCTTATTGGTGTTAAGGACCAAGTTATTGTCTCCACACCGCAAAAGCAACCGGTCCACCTCATCTCGATAGGCAGACTCATCCACCACTGTCGTATCATCTTCAAATTTAGTAATAGTATTAGTAGCATGAGTGGGAATGCAGTCATGCACATAAAGAGTATAGAGCTGTGATGGTGAACCTATGGCACGCATGCCACAGGTGGCACGCAGCACCCTCTGTGGGCACACGAGCCTTCGCCGTAGTTCAGCTCCACTGCGCATGCATGCACGCCTCCCACCGGCCAGCTGGTCATCAGTTCTCTGCCCCGCGCGCATGCACGGAACTGGGTGTGTGCGCATACATGGTGTACATGCAGGGGCACATGCGCATGTGCGGGCCGCATGTGCAGGGTGCATGCAGGGGCCGCGTGCGCATGTGCAGGGGGCGGAGTGCATGTGCAGCGGCTGCACGCACATTGCATTTTGGGGGTTCACGCGTGCACGCGCACTTTGGGCACTCATTCTGGAAAAGGTTAGCCATCACTGGTATAGAGTAAGGGACTCAACACACAACCCTGTGTTACTATAGAATACTATAGTACTATAGAATGAAGAAAAGGAGAGAAAGAGAAGGCATTCTGTTGTTGTATTGTATTTACTGTTGAAAGTGACATTTTATTTAAAAATATACTTATCCAATTAATGTTTTTTCTCTTATATTTAAACTGATTTTTAAATTTTTTTGTTTAATTTTCAGTTCAATGCTCTCCAGGCCATTATTACAACACCAGTGTCCATCGCTGCATTCGTTGTGTAATAGGCACCTATCAGCCAGACTTCCGTCAAAACTATTGTATTGCATGCCCTGGGAATACTACGACAGACTTTGACGGCTCCACTTCTGTAACACAGTGCAAAAGTATGCTTTGTCTTGTAAGATTTGCGTAGATTTTGGAAGATTTGTATAGATTTGTAGATTTGTATAGATGTGACTATCTGAAATTATCTGTTTTCTTGACTTTCTATTTTTGTGTATGTTACAACAACACACACACACACACTTACATTATATTACACTCACAAGGCAGTGCTGCAATCTCCTTTGACCATCAGTTTCTCAGCTGATATCCCAGTATTTTTTTATTTGTTTCCTTGCAGACCGTCAATGTGGTGGGGAACTGGGGGAGTTCACTGGCTATATTGAGTCTCCCAATTACCCTGGAAACTATCCTGCAAATGTGGAATGCACTTGGAACATCAACCCACCTCCAAAGCGCAAGATTTTGATTGTGGTGCCTGAAATCTTCCTGCCATCTGAGGATGAATGTGGGGATGTCCTGGTGATGCGGAAAAACTGTAGGTAACCCAATGCTTCATTGGGACCATACAGAAGATAGCTTTACAGGATCAGCTTTCAGCAGATCCCTGTTGTAGGTGTAAATGTAGTACCACCATCCTTCATCTTCACTGGAGAGGAAGTAACGAGCAAACTAATAGCTGATTCTTCTAGCATGTCCTAAAGAGTTTAGTGTTTGGGTCTTTAGTCTCTACATTGAAACTGATGCCTTAAAGAGAGGTCAGCCTTCCAGATACTGATAGTCAGTATCTGATTTTTTTTCTGAATTGGAATACTTGTAATATATAGTACTTAACTTATATAGTTAAACTGGGACTATAATGACATTTAAAAAATGTATTTCAGAGCAATCCATGAGTATAAGAAGAGTTACTAATTGTCATTGTTACTCAGAAAGCCTGCATCCTTCAAGGGGATTATTGTGGGAGTCTCTAAGTGCTCCAAGTTCAGAGGTTCTCAGACAAGATCTTTATTATGTAGTATTTGTCCCTTGTTTACAAAATTCTATACAAAATGCACACATGAACTTTGATTTGTAATCTTTTTGTCCCCTTCCTTCCGTCATTTCCACACACACACCTCCAGAAAATCTGTTAAAATGGGAAGGACAAAGCAACTATACCATATTGTGTTTGCATGAAGGGTAGTTTGCTGTTGTACTAAAAATATACATACCCAAATTTGAAACTTTGTGGTATTAAATCCCCAAAAATGTCCTCATGTTAATGGGTCTGCCCTTATTTCAGATCTAAATGGCCTTTTAAAAATTTCAACTAAAGATGATACAACTTGGTTAAGATACGCTTCCTTTAAAAAAAAAACTGGAATTCAAACATATCCTCCCTTTAATCTCTCAAGGAAAGGAAATCTCTTTTCTTTTAGCAAAAGGAAGAAAAGCCTTTCATTACTTACGTATCTTCCTTCATCCCTGAAGATGTTTTAATGCTTGATGGTGTAAGAGCTCTGATTCTTTTTTTTTTTTGTAAACGTTTTTTTATTTTTCATTTTCAAAAATATAAACATTTCATCTTTCCTTAAGCAGTGTGTCGTCTGGGTGTAAACATCTGTGTGCAACATCTTTCACCATTTACAACGTCATTCACATCGATATTATTTCTCTAAACTTAAAGTTATGATATATTAAACAATTCAACATTGTAAAGCTTTTCATTTTCTTCTTAATATCTTCTAGAGATAATATCATATTAACATTGAACATCATTATTCTCATCATACATGTACTAACAGTTTTCATCTTATTTGTATTTCTGTCTTAATATATTTTCTATTATTTTTTATTTTTATTTTTTAATTCTACTTCATTTCCAAACTCCTTTTTTTATTCTCCAACCATTTATAAAATACTTCCCATATCATATAATATTCTGTTTGTTCTTTCTCTTGAATTTCTAATGTTAATCTGTTCATTTCTGCACATTCTAATATTTTCCTAATCACCTTCTCATCACTGGGAATCTCTTTACTCTTCCAATGTTGTGCAAATACAATTCTAGATGCGGTTAATACATGAATAATTAAATATACATTCTCTTTATTATAAATTTCAGGTAAGATTCCTAACAGGAATATTTCTGGCTTCAACTCAATACATTGCTGTATCATCTAAGAGCTGTTGTGATTCTAAACAATGTATGAACATGATCTGCTTTCTTTTACAGCGTCTCCATCCTCCATCACAACCTATGAGACATGCCAGACTTATGAGAGGCCTATAGCATTCACTGCAAGGTCCCGAAAATTATGGATTAACTTTAAAACCAGTGAAGCTAACAGCGCCAGAGGCTTCCAAATTCCTTATGTCACATATGATGGTAAGTATGAGGAAGTTATAGAGCTATGCTATGAAGTCTGATCTTTTCAGCATATAGGTATCTTATGGACCTATGCTTCCTAGTCCTCCTTCTGATGCCATTTGGCCCCAGGCCTTGATGTTAAGCATGGATATTACCTGTATCTGAAAAACTTTCACACATACCCACACACATCCAAATAGCTTATACATTTAAATCTATTCTTGCAACATACATGGATACTGAAAAGCATGGGTGACAAAATTGGGACAATTCTCCAAATAAGATTTCTGGCAGAAAGATGATATTTCAAATATATATAAAAAGTTGAGTGCTTCAGACCAATGTATCAATGTAATTAATGAGAATGAGTGTCCTTCTAGCCTTTTAATATTTGGAGGTGGGGAGTAGGGGGTATTAATCATAAAAGTAAACAAAGCCAAGGTCTGTTGTCTTCCTTTTAATTTTTAAAAATGTCTTAGAAATCATAAATGTCCAATAGTTATGATATAATTTTCTTGAATTGTGACAGCTATATGGCAAGAGTCTTGAATTGAAGTTCATGTAGCAAGCAATACAATAGCAAGTTTCCCTCTATTTCTAAATATCTAGTTAAACCTGCATTTATAAATAGCTGTTACAAGCCTAGGTTTTTTTTTTGCAAAAAAAATAATAATAATGCCAGAAGGAGGTTCTCAAGCAGTTAGGTTGCTGACCCATATACATAAAAAATGTTAAACTGATAAGATTCTTATTATCTCTTCCTATGGTCTCAGTAACTCTAGAATTATGTCTAGAACTATTATCTAGTTTTCTGCACCATTTTCCTTCATCCATCTTTCTCTTGGCAATGCTGGTCTTTGGATCTTGTAGATGAATTTATTAATGTCACGTTCTCTTTCTGATAACAATGATTTACCATGAAATGAGTTCCAAATCTTGCGGAGCATATGGAAGACTTTGTCCAGGATGATATGTTTCCAATCCAGTTCTTCAGGTCTTCCAACGTGCACCTATTTCTGCTCTAATTTATCCTGTGCACTTTGCTGCTTGTTGTTCTTCTTTGTTCTTTCCTTTAATCTTTCCTAGCATTATAGATTTCTCAAGAGAGCTAAATCTGCCAATAATGTATTCAAAATATAATTTCAGGCTGCTCACTTGTCCACGAGTGAAAACTCTGGATTGATTTGTTGTTTACGTGGCAATCCAGGGTCTCAGAACTTTTTTTTGCAACTCCAAAGTTTAAAAGGACAATACTCTTTCTATTCTTCACAATCCAATGTGCTTCCGTAGGGAAGTGTCATAGGGAAAACCATTGCTATAATATATCATGGCATCTGAATATCTTCCTCATTGCTATTCTACAAACTGCTAGTTAGAGGTATGTTTCTTTATTCCTCCTTCCCTCCAAATTCCTCGAGGCAACTCTGGAGATTATCAAAATCTTTTTATGATGCATTATACAGTATGTATACAGTACATTGCATTTTAAATAAATTTACTGGCTGCTTTTCTTTTCTCGTATCTTCCTGACCATTTTACCCAATAATGCAGAGGATTATGAACAGCTGGTAGAAGACATTGTCCGAGATGGCAGACTCTATGCATCTGAAAATCATCAGGAAATATTGAAGGTAAGGCTATTTTTTATTTTACTGATAAGGACTTGAGTCATTGGTATCCTTTAGCATCCATATGCTTATGTGCATTGTTTTCTATACATCTCAGATTTAAAACATATTTGAAAGTGGGACTAATGTTTTTTTTTATTAGAGAACTTAGTTCCTTGTAATGTGAGGAGAAATATAAACTGTTAGCATAAAAGCCAAAAAGCATTTTGCTGAGTGTACATTTTAGAAAATGGCTTTCAGTTAGTCTTCTCCCTACCTCTTTTTTTCAGATACAGCTGTAGAAGTTTTGAATGCAAATCCACATTAAATTGTGTGAGGAGGGGCTTTAATGATTTCCTTCCTGCTCCAGCTTTTTGCCAGAAATTGTTCCTTCCCCTTTGGGGAAATAGTAGCTCAAGTAATTGAAGAAGTTATAGAAATACCTCTGTTTTTACTTAATTTAAAATATAACAGAAGGTACACTTGTAATAATGGAATTGCACTTATGCTTAACATATGTAGCTGACTCTTCTCCCCCACCCCCAATAGTATACTAGTGGGAAAACATAAGGTTGGGGGATGTGGCAATTTATCTCCTTACACACAGTTTGAAACTGAACCATATTTTTCAAACAGAATGAAAATACTTTCTATTCAGAATGAAAATATTTTCTTTCAGAAAACTTGTCATTCAGCTATGCTTTTCAAGCTTATCACCAGAGCTCAGAATTGGGGAGTGTATCTATCTGCATTTAGAATAATTTTGCAAAGCTTTCATGGAGATCAGGAAAATTAGCTAGTTAATATGTAATTAAAATACTTATTCCATTTGTAGGCTTTTCTCCACACTCATGGATGTGGAGAAAAAAAATAGATATACATTGAGAAAAATTGAAAAAGTGGGGAGCAAATTAATTTTGTATTCTTGGACCTCACAGAAACTCAAAATACCTTAGCACAAAACCCACACAAGATATGCTCCCCTAAGCTGGCTACAACTTGTAAAAAATATATAAGGCAGCACAGCAAGTCACAAAACATGTCAAAAACCAGTCCATTGCTGCCACATCAAAATAATTATAAGAATGACCCCTGAATTAATTTATTAATACTAGCAGATACAGGGACAACCTCTGTACTACACAGAAACAGATGGAGTCTATTATCTTCCATATTTCTCCCCAATAATATGTTATTAAAGAAATGTGTGCCATAGTATTGTCACATAATGATTCTATATTTTTTCTAGCTACACTATTAGACATGTATTAATAGTGTTGTAGCTCACTATAACATACAGTATGGGTCTGGATGGATTCCATGGATTTTCTTGCTGCTTGGTTTGGAATGATTTGATGTATATAAAACAATCTATTGGATTAGTGATTCCACTATTGATTTCATTCTCAACCTTGCTAGTTATATAGCAAAGGTAGTACCAGTTAGACTGGGTATCTATTTGTCAAAGATTCTATGGACTATTACAATTCTTGTGGTTACATCTAAAGTTGTCATTTGTTTCCCTTGCAGGACAAGAAGTTAATCAAGGCTTTCTTTGATGTGTTAGCTCATCCACAAAACTACTTTAAATACACAGAAAAACACAAGGAAATGCTGCCACGCTCTTTCATCAAACTCCTCCGCTCCAAAGTTTCAAGTTTTCTTAGACCTTACAAATAGCCTCATATTTTCACCAACCTTCCAGGTTTCTCGACTGCCAAGAAAACTTTTTTTCTTATGCTTATTGTTACTTTTTGGTGAATTTTTTCTACAAATAGAAACCCGCCATCTTCACTATGCAGATGCATCTTACACCTGGTCATTCCTTGGCTTTTCTTCGAATCAAATTTACTGATGATTTGGCCATGGAAGGAACAGCTAGCCACAAGGAACTAAATCCCCTCCCTTGTGTTTCCATACTGAAGTCTCAGCCTGTTGAAATCACCCATTTCACTAAGTGACACACTCTTCACCAAAGTCCTCTGCTGGGACCCGTATCTCCCAGTCCAGCTTTCTCACATATATGCCATTATGTGTGGCCCCTTGTGCTACCAGGCAGCTGCTAAAGAGGCTGCTTGGGTACGTTTCTCTGCATGAACTGTTTCTAAAAAAGAAATGCTTCTGCTATCATAAGATGCCTCTGCTTCTGGGACACCAATGAAATGGGAAGACTCTGAGCAACTGCTAAGCAATGGAATTGATCCAGCTGAAGACTTTTGTAAAGAACTGAGAGTAATGGGACACCTGGAATGTGGAAGGTTCTGCCTTATTTATCAGATTGTTCTGTTTTTAATTGAAAAATGAATCAAGCCGTCTTGCAGAGAGGATCAAACAAGATACATGGGGGAGGGGATACAATGGATATAGATCATACAATAAAAAGGTGTGTCGCAGAAATGTGAAAGGAAATTGCCCTTGTTGGGAATGGCAAGTTTGGTGACTAGAAGAGCATCATTTCAAGATGGATTTTGGTGTTGAAAGCCTAGCCTAGCCACCTACTCATACAGAATAATGTCTGGAAAGGGGGAAGGGGCAGCAGGGAGCAGAAGTTGGTGAAAAGTGAGATTTTCTGATAAGATTTCCCCCACAGACGTTTGTGCTGAGAGATCAGACTTCTTGTAAGCTCTGCCAAAGAGTAACTCAGTGATAAGAAAGCAAGTGGTGTGAAGGGCAGGAGTAAGTGAATGTGCACTAGGATGCTCTCCTTTCTACCTTTTTTCATATTATTAAGTGCAATCATTTTGAGTTGTCTTTATATTATTTAGAGGGGGGTTTTCTACTAGAAACTACAATATTTATACCTGCCTGAGAAAAGAGGATGTGCGTGTACAAGAAACAGAAAAGAATCCAAACATGGAATTGGGAGAATGATGACTAAATGTAACTACATTTTCAGCTCTTGGAATTTTATTTTCTTCACTACAGTAAACTCCAACATAACTCCAGAGTTTATGTATGTGAAATTATGCTTTGATAACAAGCAACTCCTAAAAGTCAATTCAATTCAAATACTATCAAAGGCATCTTTAAAGAATATATCAAGAATCATATACTGGAATCTGTCCCCATATTAAAACTCTTTTAACACATTCACCATGCTACTTAATCTCACTCTTTCTGAAATTTAGCTTTGTACAGGTTCTAACATATTATACAGAGATCACTAGGTTCTCTTTCTGATGCTCCAATAAACTGCAGGGTCTATAAAAGGGTCTGGGGTCTTTTGGGAAGTCATAACTTTTAATTCAAATGTTTTTTTTTCCTTCCTAAGGAAAAAAAATGTAGCTATGGATTCTTAGTGAGGAGGGAAATGTTTTCTGCACCTACTCAGAGGTACTCTTGTTTTCTCATGCTACAAAGCTGAATCCTGCATTGAATTTGTTTTTTAGAGTAGCTCTTGTTGATATGAAATCATGTCGAGTGTTTCTTCCTTGTCCATTTCAAATTACCGTATATAAACTGACAGGGCAAGCTACCCTATATAAAAAGAGAGCAAACCCCACTCCCTTCTAGCACTAAGGATTAAATGTCTGCCAGCAAACAACCAAGCTCAGAGATCATTAAGGACTCCGGAGTTACATAAACTGTCAGTCAAGCACTGATTCATATTCAAGTGCAAATGCTAATGCTAATGATGAAAAGCAGTCTTAAATCTAAATTAGCAATCAGAATTATGGAAAGTGGTATGCAATTATAACCAGTTCATATATATAATACTGCCAATTTTCACCAGTATTGCGTGCTATGGGTTTTCTACTTCTTATTTTTAACCTGATCCAGAATCAAGAAATAGTTCTACCAAATTCACAACATTTCAGCCATGAAACAGAATGTAGTGGAACCACCAGGAAAGGGGCCCTGCCAGGGGGAATAAAGAGACATTCCATCTTGGGGAGGCGGGGGGGGGGGAAGGAAACATTTAAGATCAAACCCTTAGATCTATATCTGCCATTTCCCAAGGGAAGGCAGGCAATCTGGCGCAAGATACTTATAGGTGATGAACAATAAAATATCTGGTTGGGCATATCCACAAGTGCTTTTGGTTGGGCCTATCCACAAGTGCTTCTGGTTGGGCCTGACACCAAAGTGATTTTGATGTAAACACAGCTGTATTTTAGGTGAGATTCCATTATTATAAATACTAATTGGATGCAACATTTTCTTGAACTTACAAGCATTCGTTTATTTTGTGGAAGAGGTCAGAGATAAACCCTCAAGTCGGTTATTTACTTCAGAGAAAGATAATAGAGACATAACCAGAAATGGGGGACAGCTTTGAAAAGAAAAACTGTGTGTTGAATTTTGCTTTGGATTCTACCTGGTTTCTGTTATGAGATCTATTTTGCGTGTATCAATATGTAAAAAGTAAAAAATTTGACAAGCAGAAAAGTCCATCTCAAATAGAAAATATAACCATATATAAGCAATAAAGCTAAATTATTTAAGTTGCTGTGCCATATGCCATCATCCAGTATCCCTTGAAAAATAATGAAAAAAGGTGTAGTTCATAAAGTTATTTGCACTTGATGAAAAATTGTATCTGATTTGTAAAAATAAAAGTTTGCATTTCATATTGCCCATTTAAATTATTAAATGGAATTTCTTGGTGTTTCATTGATCATCCAGATTTTTTCCCCATTGCTTGTAAAATGGCTAATACATATTTATTGCTGCTTGGAGTTCTGTTCCTTCCTCCCTTTTTGTTCCTTTTTCTCTTTGGAAATCTGCCAATTTTTTTTACACTAGACAGTTTGTAGTCACCAATAACTATGGGTTCCAAAGCCTAGACGTAGTATTTGCACTGTGAAATGCATATTATTGCCTGTTATGCATTTCTGCTAAAAAATAAAAAACGTAACTCCTTTAATACAAAAGCAATTAAAATTGTATAAAAATAGTACAAACGGAAAACATGCCAATAGCATGAATGAAAACAATTATTTGTCTTTTCCTGTACCAGGGATGGAGATCATTTTTAGATGTTTCTAAGCTGCAACTCCCAACATTATTCACTGTTTATAAAGGCTGGAGGTAGTATGAATAACAGATGTTCAGCAATGTTTTCTAGAAAGAGAAATTGTTTTTTTGGGGGGGTCTTACTGTACCCCTCAATAGTAGCTCATAGGAACTTTACAAAGCCATTTGAAGAGAGAGGTCTGGTAGAAGGGTTGTTGGCCTGCACTGCATATTCAGGGGTCTATGACAACTCACCACGGCCAACTTGCCGGGGCCAACTCGCTGCGGAACAACTCACCATGGCCAACACTCTGCAGGACAAGAATTACACTAATATCAAAGAAATAGTGGAATACAATAATTAAAGAAAGGATGCAAAAGGAGGGGCAGAACGAAATGTGAATGACAAAACTTCAAAAAAAAGTATTTTGAATAATTAAATTGAATGGTTAAATTGTCCCGTGGCAAGTTGTCCCGCAGTCATGTAGCCATGGCGAGTTAGCTGCAGTGAGTTGGCTGTGGCAAGTTGTTCCATTCCATATAGGAGGGACTCTTCAAGATGTGGTGCTGAGCCTTCAAGAGGATTGGGATACTTTAAGAGCCGAGGTGGCGCAGCGGTTAGAGAGCAGTACTGCAGGCTACTTTAGCTGACTGATCATTTGAGTTCAGCTGTTCAAATCTCACCGGCTCAGAGTTGACTCAGCTTTCCATCCTTCCGAGGTAGGTAAAATGAGGACCCAGATTGTTGGGGGCAATGTAAATATATACATTGCTTAATCGTGTAAACCGCTTAAGAGTGTGCTTGCACTATGGGGCGGTATATAAATCTCACAAAATAATAAATAAGCACCAGTCAGAAATATATTTTATCTGGCAGCCCTTGTTTTGCATAGTTCTGGCAATTTATTTCTGTATGAAAAGCTGAATACTTTTTAGACAAATTTGTGATGGTTAGCATTTAGAACTACTTTTACTTTTATATGATGTATGTGGTTTTAAATGGATACTTCATATCCATTTCTCCCTGCTAAAGTATTTGGAGCCTTTTCTACAAAAATGAACATAGGAAAAACATGCTGGGTAACACCAAGAACATATTTCCTCCAGCATCCTTTTTCATAATGCTCAAGCAGAAAGCTTTAGGAAACTAACAAGCGGGATTGAAAGGCAATAACATTCTTTATTTCCCAGCAAGTAGAATTCAGAAGCATATTAATTCTAGAGGTTGGATGTAATTATAATGACTTGGGATTATTTGATAATACTTTTAATAACGTTGATAATACTTTTCTTTTACAATAGCATTCTGTGTTTTCCAATAACTGTAAATCAGAAGTACATTATTTCTAGAGGCTGGATATAACCATCATGATTTGGGACTATTTGACCATGCTTTTCCTCCATTGATCTGAAGTCTACACACTTGTCAAAATTACTTTCATTTGGCCATCCCTTCAAATTCTATATAGTCTTTACTATATACAGTTGAATCATGGAGATAAATTCTGGATCTTTTGCAATTTCTACTCTTTGCTATCATTCTAGGCCATTTTAGCTGACACTGATCCGCAGGTCAGCGGTTCAAATCTCACCGGCTCAAGGTTGACTCAGCCTTCCATCCTTCCGAGGTAGGTAAAATGAGGAGCCAGATTGTTGGGGGCAATGTAAATATACATTGCTTAATGGTGTAAACAGCTTAGAGAGTGCTTGCACTGTGAGGCGGTATATAAATCTCACAAAATAAATAATAATTCTTTTATTATTTCATTGCTACAGTGCAAAGTTGAACTATTTTTAAAAGCTGAAGGATCAGTTAGTTGCAAAAATATTTCTGGCTAAATAAATGATTGGGGACCTTATTGCTAGTATATTACTATACTTACCTCTTAGTCAAAAGTGTTTGAGTTTGCTGTTCTGGCATAACAAATTGCTAAAATATGCAGACTATTAGAATCATGGGGCAAAAGGATCTGCTCCGTGCGTACATACTAAGAAATAAAGTCCATATATTTCTGAAATCTTTTGGGTATGGTTTGGAAGAGATAAATTTCCTCCTATATTGTTATTTTTCAGATATTTGTGGTAACTGATAAGTAGGGTTGCTTCTAATCAAAATGGCATTAGTGTTTCACATTTCTTTCTCCTGGGGTTATTGTTAGCATTACATATTTTGATTAAAAAATCTAGATGAACACTAGAGTAAGTACTGAATGGTACAGAAGAATAAACTCTACTGTCCTTATTTGCCTAGATTTTTGCTGCCAAGTTTTGGTTGACACCTATGGTAGTTGCGGTAACAAGTTGACAGAAGCAGGAGGTTAAAACATAAGGAGTTTAATAAGCTGACAACCTCTTAACAAGTTTTGCATTAAGCTTGTTTCTATGAGAGGGAGCTGACCGTACAACAGATGGTACAGCTTTATTTCCTTTCTCCAAATAGTCAAATCTCCATCACATCATCCCTCCTCCTTCTAGAATCAAGTTTTTAAAAAGTTTTTCATTGATGTTTGCAACATGTTTATAAAGGACGGAATTTCAATAGGACCCAGCAGATGGCAGCATGTAAACTGTCTGAGGGAGATGGGCGGTTCAAAAATGTGAAAAATAGATGAATACTTGAATGAGGTTCAGCGTTCGAAGTTCAGAATTGTAGGTGAAACTAGAATTCAAAAACTTATCAGAAGAGGTTCTTGGAAAACCCCTTCCGTGTGTTGCAAAGAAAACTGCACAGACCATGCAGTCTGTCAGTAAATCAGCAGGAGTTAGGCTCGAGGCGAAGACTCTATTAGTATTGTTTAACGGGCATGTAGCATTTCAACACAGTCGCTGGCAAGAAGAAAATACTTTTTAACCTCCAAAGCTTTTTATAGACAATTAGACTGGTTCTGAATGAAAACTATTTTCATTCTGTTTGAAAAGCACGGCTCAATTTCGAAGATAAATTCGGAGATAAATCGCCACGTCTCCCAACCTTCTATTTTTCCACTACGGTTGTATACCACTCATCTCAACGCAGACGTTTTTGAAACACGGCACAATTAACGAGAAGCCAATTTAACAAGTAAGCAGGTAGAACTTTTAATTGCAAAGGAAACAAGCCGATCCGGATCTCCCACGTCTGCGAGTTGAGCTGCTGCACTGCTTTCCACCCGAGAACACGGAGGTTTACGCATTCAAGTCCCATGCAGGAATTAAACCAATGAGACCAAGTTATCCGTTTTTACTACAATACTCAGAAAAAAAATCCAACCAGCAAGTCAACGATTTAAAAAATTGCAATATAGTGAATCTCTTCGTGGTTAAACTGATTAAAGGAAAGGCACGCAAGAAAACCATGCGGTTTACGAATTTTAGCAATGTGACCCGGATGCGGAAATCCAGAAGTTGAAGCCGGATTTAATCTGACTTGTATTTGGTTGGAAGGCAGGCTATTGTTCCGCCGAAAGGGCAAGAGGCTTCGCCGCGGCTTCTGCGCATGACGGGAAATGCGGCTCCTGCCAAGAACAGCGGCCTCTGCTTTTCCTTTTCCGGAAACTTTCCGAAACCCCGGAACCTGGATAGAAGACAACGAACAGTCGAAGAAGGCGGGCTTTAGAAGGCGCCATACAGGCTGCGGGGCCAGGAGCTGTAGCGAGGCCCGGTGCATGGCGGTCAGGCGGCGGACTCGGCCCTCCACAGGTCGGTGCCGATAGGGAGGCGGGGATGAGGAAAGATGCACAGCCCTAGCTATTGGGGAGGGTGGTTGTGGTGGTGGATGCCTTTCCCCTTCTCCTCCGCCGACGCTTTTTGAATTTGTTCTTCTTTTTGAATTTTGGAAGAGGAAGAGGAGAGATCCTCCAAGCCCCTCTTTAGGAGCGGGTGCTTTGCGCTGCGCGACCTTTCACTTTGAGATCCTATCTTGGGGTTGTTGTTGTTTTTCCCCTTGCGTTTCAAAGCCCTGCCAAGTCCGGCTTCCAGTGCTTGTAATCGGCGTGCACAAATCAGAGTGGAATTGCCTTGAGTGGGAGGGGAAGCTGCATCTGTTGTGTTTTTGCCTGCGGGAATAGTGCCGGTGGTTGTCAGAGTTGCCAGTTTTTTGTCTGGTCGGTCAATGCCTTCTTAGCCCATCACCTCGAGCAGAAATGCAGTGGCCTAATCCTTCGACATGCCCGGTTATCTTGAGAAAAGATTTTGCTGGTTGAATCCGTCCAATCAACAGGAAGAAAACAGTTCTTCATTAAATCCTCTTAAAACTTGTCCAGCAGAGGAAAGTTTTAGTTTTTGGTAGAAACTGTCTGATAGCAACACTTAAGGAAAGCACCTTATATGCTTCTCCGTTGAAATATTAAATCTTGGTTCACAGAACATGCAAGACAAAAATATGGCTGACTTGATCGTTGTGTGAACAAGCTGTTGCTGGTAGTGTGGTTTGCAAGTTAATGTGTGAATCCAATCAACCATGGTTAAGGAATGCATGACTTGGTTTCAGGGCTTCCCAAATATTTTCCTTCCTTACCCAAAATCACTTCTCAGAAAGTAATGTAAATAAAATAAGTCAAATGTTCCTGTTGTGATTGGGTAGTGACACACAAACCCATTGACCAAAGAAAAAACACTTTTACTCAATTTTGGATAATTTACACAGATTTGGGAAGCACTGGTTTAGGTTTTGTGTGAACATTACCAAACTCTTCAACCTTGGTTCAGGTTTTCAGGACTATTTTTGGTACATACTTCAAGCTATTGTACCCTATTAGCCACAGGATGGTGGGCTCCGAATTTCTGCTAATTATTCAGAAATTTCCTTTACATAAATACTTCTCTCCAAATCCACCTGGTTCCATTTTTTTTCTCTTACAGGGCTTATTTAAAAGAAAAAAGAAAATTTGGATTATTTATAATAAATGTTTTTGATTTTTATTGCATGTTTAAATTAGAAAATAAAGATGAAACAATATATTTTAAAAGGCATAAAGCTAGTTTAGTTGTTCAAACAGAAGATAAGAAAAAAGAATTGATTCCTACATTTAGAAAACTCACTTGTGTGTGTAAAAATGAGAAGGGTGGCACCTCAGTGATAGATCATATACTTTGAGAGCAGAATTCCTGCCCCACTTTGGGTAAAACTGAAAATGTTTTCTGAAAGCCTGCTGAGACTCAACCAACCTGCATAGGCAATAGTGAGCTAGATGATTATTGGACAAAATGTAACATAATTGCTAAAAATTACAATGTTATTATTTCCCTTCTTTTTTTCCCCCAAGGAAGCCTGCTTTCCACAATACTAGGAAAATTGCAGAATATGAAAGCCCAACATATAATGCAGGTTTCTTCTAAAAATGGCAGAGTTTATATGCTTTGGTTTGAACCCCGTCTTCTTACAGAATATCAGTTACCCTTAATTTCAGTCTTAATAGTATCTGTAGAATTCATCTATGAGCTTATTCTTCTGTGTAAGTTCAGAGCTTTAGTTCTCTAATTTTATGAAATGTTTGGCATATTTGCCTCAATAACTCTTCATCTTCATCGGTCGATAGATTTAGGGACTGACAACACTAATTGTCTTCTTTTACTTACACAGTACCTCTTCTTGTATATATATATATATTTGATGTGCTCATTAAATTATTCTACCTCTATGCAATGCTATTTTATTTAATTGTTGCATGAAGATTCACTTTTTCGTGTATCCATTTCAGTTGGCAGATCTGGAAAAAACTGCTGAAAACATGGACAGCTATCTCCTCACAGGGTGCTTGTGGTGGGGAAAATAAGAGGTAGTAGTATTAGGTATGCTCATCACCTTGAGTTATTAATAAAGATGGGATAAGAATATAATAAATATAATCAGAAGTTAAAACAGAGAAGTTGGATTCAAATTTTCTGATTTCTAAAACTTCCCACCTCATCCCATTCTAGAATCTTTTACATAAAAGGTTCATTTGTGTGTTTGAAGAAGGTAATACCACGCCACTTCTATTTTGGAAACCTGGGACTGGCAATACTCTACCATTTTTGTTAACTAAATATGTATACCTGCCATTGTGTTATTAAATGTAATGAAAGGCAGTCACAAACCTGATTCTGAAACTGTATAGGGGGAAACAATCTCTGTTTACATCACTGGAATAGATTGTGAAGAGGGATGCTTGAAGAACTTGATGTGTTTAGTTTGGAGAAAACAAGACTAAAGAGAAATAAATATAGAAGCACTTTTCATATTCCTGGAGCAACATCACATGCAAAAAAGGCTTGTCTATCCAAGAAAACAAAGTAAAAGTATTAAGTAACAGGAAATAAGATTCCAGATGAATTCCCAGTGTAGTTTGACAGTAGAACCAATTATCAATGGAAATTGTAAAATCTTTGCTGGATGTGTTTAATAGAGGCCGGATAGCCAGTTACTTAAGGATGTTTCAATTTAGGTTTGTTGGCCCAATTGGCTTTTTCCAATTTTGCCTTTCTATGCCAAAGACATTTTCTATAAAAACTATTCAGACTCTGAACTTTTCTCTCTGCAGGTTTAAAAAGAAGTACACGTAGTCCTTGACTTACAACAGTTCATTTAGTGACTGCTCAAAGTTACAACGGCACTGAAAAAAGTGAGTTATGACCGTTTTTCACACATACGACCATTACAGCATCCCCATGGTCACATGATCAAAATTAGGATGCTTGGCAGATAGTTCATATTTATTATGGTTGCAGTGTGCCAGGGTCACATGATTACCTTTTGTAACCTTCTGACAAGCAAAGTCAATGGAGAATCCAGATTCACTTAACAGCCATGTTATTGATTTAATAAATGCAATAATTCATTTAATAACTGTGGTAAGAAAAGTTATAAAATTCATATAAATAAAATAAAATTTTAAAAGTTATAAAACTCACCAAATGTTTCATTAAGCAACATAAATTTTGTGCTCAGTTGTGGTCGTAACTTGAGGACTCTGTAAAGCATAGGCTTAATATTCAGCTTGGTGATCTGTGAAAGTTCTTTACTTGTTATAAAGCACGAAACCCCTGATTGGCCATGTAAGGTAAGGTATCTTTACTTTTCTCCTCTTGGTTTTGTTCAAATATCATGTTGTATCTCAGGAGAATCTGCCTAACAGAAAAGATTCTGGTTCCAGTTACATATACATTTATTTTAATTTACTTTTTAAATCCTTTCTTACCACTAAAAGTTATATACGGTACTTACTATTCTAGTAAGAGGTAGCTCTGTGCAATAAAAGAAGACTCCTCTTCTCCAGTATCTAACGTTGGCTGCCAGTGCCTCTGAGGAATACAACAGTGGGGCAAAAAGACAACAGTTCTTTTTTGTTGTTTGTTGCATAGCCAAGGTGCATTGCTGTTTCCATTTGGTTAGTCTTGTATTGTTAATCCTTTCTAATGACTTTTGCCCAAGTTTATATTTATGTGTGAGAACAAGAAATGTGCACACAAATATGCATACCTTTTCATTTTTATTATAGCTGTGTCAGTGGGAACAACTTTCAGTGTTGAATACATGACTAAGGAGCTGCTACCAGAACAAAATGGAGAGCTTGAGTCTACAGGCGATGACCCTTTCTGATGGGACAACAGCCTATGTTCAGCAGGATGCAGGTGGTGAGTCAGTTGAAGGCTGTGGCAGCTGTGGTCAGTGAGACTGGGACACAGCAGAAACCCTAGGATCAAAGCATTACACACAAGGGAGAGTGAAAGGCAATGTAACTTGGATAAATATTTCTTTAAATATAGGTGCTTTATGTGTATTAAATTTTAATAGTACAGGTAGTCCTCAACCTTCAAACTTAATGGAGCCTGCCTATTATAGTCCTAAGTGGTGACAGCCATTAAGTGAGACAGCCGCTCTTAACAACCCCCGTTCCTGCTCTCCCTGATGCACTAGCCAAATAAGCTCATGGGTCATTAAATGGAGCACAGGATGTCTCTGGGCTGTGGGGAGGCCTAACACATTCCCAGGAGTATCAGGCCAAGGCGTCCCTCACCTCATGTGCTCCAGTTCCTACCCTTAGGGTTTCCCACAGGCCTTGGGCCTGCTTCCTCTCCCCTGGGTCCCTGCAGGGCTTGGGTTTCCTCCCCCTCCCCTAATCCATGGGTCTGCAACCTTAAACACTCAAAGAGCCATTTAGACCCATTTCCCATAGAAAAGAAAACACCGGGAGCCACAAAGCCTGGGTGGGCGTGGCCATCTTGACATCACTCTCACACCCAGTCACATGACCCCCCCCTGCAGCCATGCCTACCCAGGTTTTGTGGCTCCCAGTGTTTTCTGTGGGAAACAGGTATCTCTGTGTGTGTGTTGCTTGCTTGCTTTCTCTCCCTCCCTCCCTCCCTCCCTCCTGTGTTCCTTCTTGAACCATTTCCAAAAACAGGTGAGGGTTTTTTTTTTGCTGATGATGTTGTTTTTTGGGTGCTTTTTACCATATGATTTAAATCAAGAGTCATTTCAGGTTCCCAGATAAATGAAGCACTTTCGTCACCCTGCTATGGCTCTCTGTCAGCTGAACCAACCACTAGCTGGTCCTGCCCCTTGCCCTCCTCACCTGGCCTGAGAAAGTAAGGGCGACGCGGGGATGGAGACTCGTTCCATATTCCAGAGTGGGAGCGAAGCGCCCCTGTACTTGCCTCATCTCACGGGCGCTTCTTCCGGCCCTTGTTGGTACTGCGCGCACTTCGGTCGCTCAGGGAGACATGCGGCTTGCTCTCCGCCCGAGACACTGGCCTGGCCCTGCTGCGGCCAGTGCTGCTGCTGTTGCCGCCTCCATGGCCTGCCCGTTACTCTCGCAGCGCCTTGTGCAGCACAGTTAAATTTAGCACGCTTCACAATGGGGAAGACTGCATCCCTTCCTCCTGGAGCCCATTATGACGCGGAGCATCAGCCACAGCTAGGCCGTGCCAATGTCTCAGGGCAGAGAGCAAGTTGCGCGTGTCCCTGAGTGACCGAGGTGTGCGCAGCACCAACAAGGGCTGGAAAAAACACCCACAAGATGAGGCAAGTACAGGGGTCCTTCGCTCCCACTCTGGAATATGGAGCGAGTCTCCATCCCCTGCTGTCACCCTTATCTTCTCAGGCCAGTCGAGGAGTGACTGAGAGGAGAGGGCGAGGGGCGGGGCCAGCCAATGGTGGGTTCAGCCGACACGGACCCACAGCAGGGGGACGAAAGAGCCTCATGCGGCTCTGGAGCCATGGGTTGCTGACACCCGCCCTAACCCATAAGAAATTTTCTAACATGCTTTGCAATCTACCGAGGAAAAGATTCATTTCATTCCTGTGTTTAAACTATTATAAGTTTTAATAACTGATTGCAAATGTACCTGGCACAAGAGTACATTTTTATATATTTTAAGTGGTATTGGGGTCTTCTTTACCTACTTCCTTATATGGAAAAATATTATATTTATTGATAAAGACAAATGCAAAAAAACAAGAATTCTACTAATGCTGCCTCTGAATTTAGTATCCTGGATCCGATATGTAAAGCTGATAATATGTTTCAGAAGAAATAATTCTAACATGATATAACATATAAGATTCCAGTTCATGTTCCTTAATAAGTTTTAATGGCTATGTATCTAAAAATTTTAAAAATCTTGCTTCCTAGAAAATTAACAAGTGTTTCAAAATTCTTGTTTCAGAAGAGAAATTAGTTGATGGGCAAGTGATTGAACTTGAAGATGGATCCACAGCATTTTTCCAACAAGTAATGCTGCAGAAAGGTGAAGTAAAATTGCTGATATGCCTCTTGTGGTCTCTTTAAAGCAATATGAGGAACTTGTGGCCTTCCTAAAGTTATTACACTAGGATTGCTAGAAATTGTAATTCAGCATAATCAGGAGTTCCATAGATCAGGGGTCTCCAACTTTGGCAACTTTTAAGACTTGTGGACTTCAACTCCCAGAGTTCCTCAGCCAGCAAAGCTGGCTGAGGAATTCTAGGAGTTGAAGTCCACAAGTCTTAAAGTTGCCAAGGTTGGAGACTCCTGATAGGTGTCTCATCCCTGCTTTAAGTTCCAGTGTGGTTCCTACCAGCACCTTTTTAAACACTAGCAAAACCAATACTGGAGGTTTTCAAACTGAGCAAATTTGAGGGAGTTTGGAAATTAAAATGGGGATGGATGGGATGCAGCATCTCTAGAACGCAGCGCAGTAAAAGTAGCATAATTGCTCAACTACTCCCACCACCATCAATATCAGAATTCCTTACAGGGACGCTTTGTCACGCTGATTTATTGTTTTGGAAGATCTCCTTTTATCTTTGTAGAAATTTGTATTTAAACAAAATAAAAGCTAGCAGGCTACAAGGAAAACACCAGTGTTGACTTTATTTCTAGGAAATAAAAGTGAACATTAAATGCATTCTTAGGAGACAGAAGTGGTGAAATAGGTACAATTGTGTATGCATAGAAAAAAGACAATGATAAGCAGAGACATGGGGAATAACTTAGGGACCTCATAGGAGTGGTGAGGAGGTTCATTAGTTTGTGCTTTAGCTGGCTAACCATGCTCTCTATGGCAACCATTTGACAAAAATAGCTGGAGACACCAGTTATGCTCTTCATCTATCTATCTATCTATCTATCTATCTATCTATCTATCTATCTATCTATCTATCTATCTATCTATCTATCTATCTATCTATCTATCTATCTATCTATCTATCTATCTACCTACCTACCTACCTACCTACCTACCTACCTACATTTCATGTTTCTAGACTGTCCATCTCCCTCGAAGGGCTCTGGGAGGTGTAATATTGTTGCTTTATATGTATCTTAGAATTGGCATCTAATGCTGTAGAGGTATACAGGTAGTCTTCAGTTAATGATGGAAATTGGGATCGGAATTTCTATTGTTAAGAGATGCAGTTGTAAAGCATGATGCTACATGGCTGCATCGCTTAGTGATGGCACTCCCCACACACCACATTGCCATAATTAAACAAGAACCTTGAGTTGTTAAGGGAGTCCCAGATGGCTTGCAAGCGGGCAGGTAAGGGGCAGTGCAGGGGTGGTAGGGGTGGAGGTTGCTGCTAGATCTGGGAAGGTGCGAACAATTACCAGAGTAGCTTGCAGACTACCTTACCAACCTCCCACTTCCCCCCTTGTGGAAGCTGGCAGGGAAGGTTGCAGATAGCAATCATGTGACTATGGGATGCTGCAACTGTTTATAAGTGCGAGCCAGTTGCCAAATGCCCAGATTTGCATCACAAAATTGTGGGGGCATTGGGACAGGCATAACTTTGAGGACCAGACATAAGTAGTTGTAGTTCAGTGCTGTTGTAACTTTCAACAGTCGCTGAATGAGTGGTTGTTAAATAAGGAGTCCCTATATCAGTGATGGCGAACCTTTTTGGCACTGAGTGCTGAAAAGGGAGCACACGGGCGGGCGGCACCAAGTGCCAAAAGGGAGCATTTCTCGCGTGTGCACCCGCTTCGCCTACGCACGCATGCTCATCTGGGCCGTAACCAGGAAGAGAAGCTGCCCAAGGGGCATGCGTGTGCCAGAAAATGAACACATGCGCGCCAGCCAGCAAGTCTTCCAGTTACTGCCATGCATGCGCATGCGCCGATCAGCTGGTCGGCGCACATGCTCACACCGGAAAATGGAAGACCAGCTCTTCCTGTTTCCGGCACTGCCACACGCACGCCAGCTGATTGGCGCATGTGCATCAGAAACCCGGAAGAGGAACGGGCGACGCCACTTCGGGCATGCGTGCCATAGGTTCGCCATCACGGCCCTATATAGTGTAGGAATTAAAAAGTAATGCACTTGCAATTGCCAGGTTGGGGGTAGGGTATTCTCTAGTGTAAAAATCACTTGGAAAAGTGGCTTCTGATTACAAACTGAGGGTTTTTTTTTTGAGTGCCCTCTTTGCACTAAAACGAACAAACAATGCCTTGCATTTGCTGGTGCTTTTGTTTCTACATCTAAACAAATTTAGAGTCAAAGTCAGAGAAAGAGAAGAATAATTCACTGAGTTCATTTAATTCATAGTTCAAATGACTCTAACTATGTTGCACTTCTGCATTCATATTTTTAAATATACCTAGGGCTGAATTGACTAAGAGGCTATTCCCTTTGGGAGTTGGGCATCATACAAATCTATTAAATAAATAAATAAATAAATAAATAAATAAATAAATAAATAAATAAATAAATAAATAAATAAATAAATAAATAAATAAATAAATAAATTCTTCAAAACAAAAGAAGTGAACAGTGATGGGGATTCTTATTCTTGTTAAGCTTTGCTTATGTGTTGCATGAAAAACTGGGCAAGCTGGTTTCTTTGAGATCACATGTGTGCTTGTGTATATTCTGATTCGTTCCATAGAATCGATCACATTTGAAGATGGTCAGCCTGTAACACTGGAAGATGGCACCATGGCTTTTATACATCACACTCCCAAAGGTAGCTCCCACTCTTCGACTCTTGTTTTCAATAAATTATCCATAAAAAGCCACTAAGCAGAAGGATTATAGATGTCATTGTGTGTTGCTTTTTTTTAAAAAAAAAGCACACTCCTGGATAAAACATTTATTTGTGTTGGTTACTTTTACTCTAGATCTGCTGGGTAGCCTACAACAGTAGTAAGATGTTTTATTTTGTATTGCACTCCTTTCTCTCTGAAAATTTTTTTCTTGATCACTGAAAAACCACAATTTGGTGGGTAAGATATGGCTAAACCATGGTTTGAATTAACCAGGAAGTTCAGAGATGAAAGGGACGGTGCATGGGTTCTTTATTTGTTTCTGTTCTGTCGTTTGGAAGATTGGGAATATAGCTGTGTCATTTTTTCTAATCCATTTTTTACAGCCATAAATGATAAACTACTCATCTATTGAAAAAAAAACCAATACTATTCTTCAATTGCTTCTCAACCAAATCATGAATGGATAGAATAGTTCCAGATGGTCTGCTCATCAAAGCAACACCATCTTTTGATTCCATCCATCTTTGATTGAATTGCAAGATCTTTTGATATGTAACATTTGAGTTCTAAAGAATAGATTTTACTATTGATGGCCTTAACCCTTAGAGTTTTATTAGCTGTAAATGATCAAGGGACAAATACGTAGTGATTAGAGCGGACATGTGGTACTACAGTGTTTGTGGTCCACTTCAGAGGGTTTTGACCCCAACACCTTGGAGGCCATCCAGCTGGAAGATGGATCCACAGCTTTCATACACCGTCCTGTTCCCACGACAATGGATGGCACCATCCTGGCAGTGCAAGCAGATGTGGGGCTGGAGGAATTGGCAGAAGGGAAGAAAGATGATGCTTTTGATTTAGATACTGATACCCCTCTGAAGGATTACACCAGCAAGGTGAGAATATTCTGCTTTTCTATGAAGATTCTAAAGCATAACATGCTTTAGGCACACAGGCCTAAACATGCTAAGGCACACAGGCCTCACAACAGACTCCTGAAGCCAGGGGGACGGCGGAAAATAGCCAACCGGAAGTTCGTTTCCGAACTTCTGGTTGGGCCATTTTCGCTCTCCCCAGTTAACAAATGTCTCACTTAACGACAGAACTTTTGAGTTCACTTGTGGTCGTAAGTCGAGGAGTACATACACTTTATCTGTACATGCTATCCCTTTATTTAAACCTAGACTTTTTATTTTAACCTAAACCATCACTTCCTTGCATTGTATTTATTTATTTATTCAATTTCTATAGCCGCCCAACTCAACCAAATGACTCTTTACCAACTCCATTCCAGAAGATCAGAAGACAACCTCCATTCATAACTCTTATGTACTTCCCCCCTTTTCTTATTTTTACAGAAATGTAACAGAAATATTTTTCTTCTTGTTGGATTCATGAATTTATTTGCTCCTCTTGAATTTTAAGTTAGTCTTTCATCTGCTCTGGCCATAACCAGATTGGCCCATAGATATTGATTAGGGTTGTGGAGTTATTCAGATCTAAAGCAATAAAAGTACTTTGGAGAGAACATGGGCATGTTAGCTATACCCCAAACACAACCTGCTTAATGTATACTTCTTAACAATCACTACTCATATCATCATGGCTTTGGACAGTCAAAGTCGTCTTGCAACCTTTTTAGCAAAATAGAGAAGATGTGCATTAGCTTACTAACCTTGGTCATACCATACCCATGCCACATGCAATTTTCTGCTAATGGAAAGAATGTTTCCATTTTTAGTATCTTTATGCAGTGTGCCAGCAATACAAAGCTCAATTTGACCAAAAGCATTTCCATTCTATATTATATATTTCGTTCTACCGTGTTTCTCCAAAAAGATGACCCACCTTGAAAAGAAGCTCTATCACGTTTTTGAGCACATGCGATCAAATTAAGCCCCATCCACAATATTAGATCTAATTAAGATCCCGCCCACTCCGGGGTGCAGGGGGTGGGGCGAGGCACACAGGTAAAAAATAAGCTAGGGTAGGGATGGGGTGTGTGTGTTACCAGGCCTTGCACACCCCGACACCTGCCTCACCTTCTTCTGCAGCCGCTTCTTCTGCGGCCGCTTGCCACCACTCGCATGCATCGCCCTGCCAGAAGGCATCTGCAGCCGATAACAGAGCTCCGGATCGCTCTGTTAACGGCTGCAGATGCCTTCCTGCAGGCATCTGAAGCCAAAACGGAGGCCGGGGCGATGCGTGTGAGTGGCGGCAAGCGGCCGCAGAAGTGGACCAGCAGCGGGCTCCTGCTGGGCGGGGCTGTCGGTGCCACCGCCGCGAAGTGAGTCAATAATTAGAACCCTCCAAAAAGAAGGCCCAGCTGTTTTTTCGGGGGTAAAAAGAAAATAAGACCTGGCCTTCTTTTTGGAGAAACACAGTATATAGGTAATTCACCCCTTACTATTCTAGTCAGAATGGCAAACACAACACAATCTATTGTGTTTGAAAAAAAACACAAGATAAATAATAGTCTTCATCAAGACTGAGTTGAACATCCCAAACTCTATATCCTACCCTTCGGAAAATGTATGACTCCATCAAAAGTCAGACAGCAACAACATTTAGGTCAGCCTTATGCATCATTCACAACATGTTTCTTTTATCTTAATTTTGATTATCAGCCTGCTTAGAAAATTGTGTACAGTATTCCTGTTAGCTGATTGTTGAGCAAGAATTCTGGGAGCTATATTCCCCAAAGATCCGAAGGGTATTAATGAATATTGTGTATAACAATATTGTAATTGATATTATTGAATATTGTAATAACATGCACTAATACTAAACTATAAGTGCACTTTGCTTTTAGGGAATCTACAAAATTACTCATTATGACTTGACATAATGTGCAGATCAAGCCACTACAGCTTATACAACAAACTATAGTTTAAAATCTTGGTTTACAACTATGTGTTAACGCAGCTTCCCTACTTATAAAATAGCATAGAGAAAGACCTACCTCAAGGCAAAGATGGAAGATAACTTTGTACACACATATATTCTCATAAGAATAAAAAAATAAGTATGAAATTCATTTAGTGAAAACTTTTCTTCTTGTCTTTCTACAAAAATGGCTTGAAATAAAATTTTAAAATCCAGGCCTACCTACTTTAGACATTGCAAGCATCATTCGGGTTTTGATTTTTCCCCCCCTTTCCTAGCAAGATTTCCAGAAGGAAGCTGTGCAGAGCACTGGGAATGGACCAAGAACTCCTGACAAAGCTTATTGTTGTAGATACAGTGGGTGTAGCCGCCTCTTTACCACATCCCACCATTTGAAGGTAATCGCTCTTTGTCTCCCCACAATTCACCCTAAATACATTACGGCACTACTAAGAGAAACTTGTCTAACAGGAAATCATGAACATCATCACCTTACATAGGATATGTAAGGCTGCAGTTTATCTGATAATGATGAGGGGAGAGACAGGAAATAAGTGGTTGAAGACAGCTATAATCTTTTGCTGAAGGCTTGCTCTTAGTTTACTTCGTACAATACATTTGATATAAAGCATTAGTAGGATTACAAGTTATTTGTCCACTTTCTGCATTAGTTTTACTTGAAAATACTTAGCCTTTCAATGTATTTATTAAATTTATTTTGTACATTTGAGGTAGTGTACTTAATGCCCTCTCTGCTATTTTTCCTCACAATAACCTTGTGAAGTGGGTTGGGCTAAGAGAGAGAATGATTGGTCGAAAGTCACCTAGCCAGCTTCAATATCCAAAGGAGGACTAAAACCCATCGTCTACTAGTTCCTATCCAACACCATAACCTCTGCATCAGATGGTCTCAAACTGGTTTTTTAAAATGTATTTCAATATTTGTAATTTTAAAAATAAATGTAAACTTCGCTAATTGAGCTCTCTCCTTGCTTTATAATATCTAGTTGAACAAAACTATTTTCAGAACATTATACAATATTTAAAGCCATTAATGTAGTGGTTAATCCATTAGGTTAGAAACCAGAATATATTGAGTTCTAGTCCCACCTTAGACACAAAGCCAGCTACTGTAGGTGACCTGAGCCAGTCACTTTCTCTCAGCCCTGGGATGGAGGCAATGGCAAACCACTTCTGAAAAAGTGCTTGGCCATCTTCTTACCAAGAAAATTGCAGGGACTTGTCCAGGGAGTTGCTGAAAATCAGAGACGATTTAAAGGAAGAAAAAAAATACAACTTTTGAATCGGGAGTAAATAAAATTGATATTATGTGCAAATGCTCCTTGGATTTTGAAAACGTTACATTTTATGTAATGCTGTATTCTACTTTCATTTCAGACTGACTGAAATAGAAATTAGCAGGCAGGGTTGAATTTAACGAATTTATTTAAACAAGCAAATATTAAAATACACATATCTTATGTATTTGTTTATAGTATGGACTCCTTAAATCCTTCCCATCCATGTTGAAACTTTAAAAGTAGAAATTCATTGTTGCAAGGAAAACCAAAAAGTCAAACACCATAACAGAATAGAACTGAAGAACTACTTCTGATAGCACTGCAAGGAAAAATATGAGTGCCAGCCTCTTCTGTTCTCACTGGCCTAAGACTAGGCTTTTTCCTTTGTTTTGCTGAAGGTTCATGAGCGTGTCCATACAGGCGATCGTCCATACCAGTGTGATGTTACAAACTGTGGGAAAACTTTTGCTACAGGTAAGGTATTTACTGTGAAGCCTTCAGAAAAGCAACATTGAAATTGTGTTGCTCTGATGGAATTACTCATGACTGAGAATGAAGATGTACTTTAGAAATCCACAGACCGTTGAGCTATAAAGAGTGGTGAAAAAAGTATAAATTCAAGCTAAAGCTGTAGCTCTGATTATCTTTATCTTCAGAGCTACAAGGTTACAGTTTTTAGGTTGCTTTGCTTTGCGCACTGCTTTGTGAGTGTGCTTAGAACACAAGTTTTACCCTGACAGGATACAGTCTAAAGAGCCATATGAGAACCCACACTGGTGAGAAGCCATACAAGTGCCAAGAAGATTTATGCACCAAAGCCTTCAAGACTTCTGGAGATCTCCAGAAACATATCCGAACACATACTGGTATGTCCTGTGGGGGATTATTGTTTTAATTTAGGACTAGAAGAATCTGAAGTTTTAGAAGAACATAAACGAGGCTATTAAAATGTGCAAATAAAGTATCTATATGATGTTATTTATATTAATTCTTTAAATCTTACATTTTTTTCAAAGCATATAATAAAATGTTCCCTGCCCTCCTGCATCTCAGCTGATTCCCAGATTTAAAGTAAACGTGTGAGGGGAAAAAACGCATCAAATACTTAAAAGAACTCAGGAAGAGGCAGATAGAAAGATGGTATTGGCATTGGGGCTTGTCTTCAGTAAGTAATTGAAGAAGGAGGATATGGGGGCTAATCTTCCCACCAGTCTGCTCTGGCTGTAGGCTGTGCACCAATGTTCTACCTAAGTGATGGCGAACCTTTTTTGCTCGGGTGCCAAAAGGGCACATGCCCACACCATAATGCAATACCCTCCCCCGCGTGCATGTGCACATAACCCCCCCCCCCACTGTGCCCTCCCCGCACATGCACTCAGGCGTCACTGAAGCCTCTGGACTTCCGATAGGCCCGTTGGGCCGCTTTTCGCCATTCACAGGCTTCGGAGGCTTTCCTGAAGCCTGGGGAGGGCGAATACGTCCTTCCCCTGCCCTACAGAAGGTCAGAAATCAGCTGGCCACCACGCACATGCGCGCTGGAGCTGACATAGGACAACGCCTCGCGTGCCCTCAAATATGGCTTCGAGTGCCACCTATGGCACACGTACCATAGATTCGCCATCACAGTTCTACATTCATTCATTCATTCATTTACTACAACTTCTATGCAGTTTCACTTCCAGAAATTCTGAGTGAGTGGCTGAGGCCAAACAAGGTGGCACTGAGAGTAGAGAATATAAAAAAATCTGTGTGAACATGTCAGTAGTTTCTAAATATGGCCCCACTAATCACAGTCATTCTGTAAAATAAGGCACCGATGGGCAAATGTTCTTCAACCTTTCGGTCTTGGTTAGAGTAACTAGTGAGGCATTGTTTGAGTTATAGTTCTCTAAGAATAATACTTTGACAGTCTTAAGTTGTTCAGCTAATCTAGGCTCATGTGCATTTTAATATTTGGCTGTGCAAAATTAAACTAAAAATATAATGAGATCAAAGATAATTACCAAACAAAAAGGTATTCATACCACTTATAGGTTACCATTAATTTATCAACCAAACAAAGTTACAGCGGCACTGAAAAAGGTAGTGTATGATCAGTCTTCACACTTATGACTGTCGTATCCCCACAGTGACATGATCAAAATTTGGGTGCTTGGCAACCTGCAACCTTTATGATGGTTTGCAGCATGCTGGGTGATGTGGTCGCCATTTTTGAGGATCACATCACTCAGCCATTTGTAACCTCAGGATTTTGACAAGGAAAGTCAATGGGGGAAGCTCGATTCACTTAATTGCCATGGCAAAAAAGGTCCATAAAATTGAATGTGACTCACTTAAAACCTACCTTGTTTAGGAACAGAAATTCTCGTTCCAATTGTGGTTTTAAGCCAATGACCAACTGTAGTATGATATGCTTGAAAGAGGAAATGAAATAATCTTATCTTGAATTTTCTATGGCTTTTAATGATTAACTAAGCCAGGATTCTTCTATCTGGTCTCCCCATCAAGGTGAGCGGCCCTTCCGGTGCCCCTTTGAAGGCTGTGGCCGCTCTTTCACCACCTCCAATATACGCAAGGTCCATATACGAACACACACAGGAGAGCGACCATATATGTGCTCAGAGCCCAACTGTGGAAGGGGTTTCACCAGTGCCACCAACTACAAAAATCACATGAGAATCCATACAGGTAAACTTTAAACAATATCTTTAACTGTCTTGATTTTTGTCTGCTTTACTTGTGGGTTTTTTTTTGCTGGTTATGCTTTTAATAATAACAACAATAACAATAACAACAACAACAAAAACAACAACAGAATTGGAAGGGATCTTGGAGGTCTTCTAATCCAACCCCCTGCTTAGGCAGGAAACCCTACACTACTTCAGACAAATGGGTGTCCAACATCTTCTTAAAAACTTCCAGTGTTGGAGCATTCACAACTTCTGGAGGCAAGCTACCTAGCCGTTCCACTGATTAATTGTCCTAACTGTCAGGAAATTTCTCCTTAGTTCTAAGTTACTTCTCTCCTTGTTTAGTTTCCACCCATTACTTCTTGTTCTATCTTCAGGTGCTTTGGAGAATAGTTTGACTCCCTCTTCTTTGTGGCAACCCCTGAGATATTGGAACACTGCTATCATGTCTCCCCTGATCCTTCTTTTCATTAAACTAGACATTCCCAGTTGCTGCAACCGTTCTTCATATGTTTTAGCCTCCAGTCCCCTAATCATCTTTGTTGCTCTTCTCTGCACTCTTTCTAGAGTCTCAACATCCTTTTTACATCGTGGCGACCAAAACTGAATGCAGTATTCCAAGTGTATATAATGCCTTACCAAGGCATTATAAAGTGGTATTAACACTTCGCGTGATCTTGATTCTATCCCTCTGTTAATGCAGCCTAGAACTGTGTTGGCTTTTTTGGCAGCTGCTGCACACTGCTGGCTCATATTTAAATGGTTGTCCACTAGGACTACTAGATCCCTCTCACAGTTACTACTGTTGAGCAAGATACCACATATACTGTACCTGTGCATTTTGTTTTTGGAATTGTGTTACATATTGTTTTCTTTGTTATATTGTGAGCCACTCAGTTATTTGCAGTTGGTTAGGGCCAGCCAACATAAATCGCTCCAAGGACTCATTTATTGATTCAGCACATAAAAAATGATGCTGATCTTGTTCATCCTGCGAGATAACCACAAAAAACAATATATAAGTTAATAAGGTATGGCTATTGGAGATGGATCTGACTCTTTTTTTTCCCTTGACTGCTTAAAGTAACTATAGCTATGTTGAAGTTCACAGGGTGAAACACTGGAAATCCATACTTTCTCTCCTAAAGTGCTGCTGGCCCTGATTCTTACTTTGAAATAACAACTGGATAATTTCTACTGCCAGTACCTTTCTTATTGAACACCTTACTCTAACCTCAGTGTGCAAGACAAGGCTCTTTCACTTTCCTACAGATTAAAAGGTCACAATGCAAAGGTTTAAATAATTTGAACAGTGCTGTAAGAAGGTCACAAGGACATTCGAAGGAGAAAACATCCTGAACAGAGCCTGAAGCATCAATAAAGGCTTAAAGCAAACCCCCAATTCTATACTTACTGTATACAAAGATAAAGAAAATAAGACTTAGCACAGTACTGAAAAGTCTGAAAGTTAGCTTAAATTCCTAGTTATATGCTACATATTTCAGCAGGATTCCTGAAGCAAAAGGTCCTCTGCTTCCTTTCCAAGGGTTCTCCAGCTTTTTGGTGATTTCAGAGATTTTTCAGAGGCTCCAAGGAATTATGGCTAGCCCCATTCTTTTCCCACTGTCTTCTTCCTTTGTTCCTTAAAAGGCAAAATTTAAATCTAAATTTATCTGGAAAAGGGGCTAGAATAATCTGACTTGTATGTGACAAACTGCCATCTCTCACTTGTACGGTTTGGGTTATAAATCTGCAGTCTAGCATGTAGATTACATTCATAATAATCCTAAAACGAAATCTCGTGCATGTTTACTTGGAGAGGAATTCCATTATGTTAAATTGGTTTTATTCCAGCAGTAACTTCAACCTTTAGGCCGTGAATCCGTGAATAAAAAGTTGGTTTCACTGTGAATCCTAATTCTGTTCCAGGGGAGAAGCCATACGCATGCATGGTACCAGGCTGTGGAAAATGCTTCACAGAATATTCTAGTCTCTACAAACACCACGTAGTTCACACACATTGCAAACCGTACACTTGCAACACCTGTGGCAAGAACTATCGGCAAACTTCTACTTTGGCAATGCATAAACGTACCGTGCATGGGGAGCTGGAGGCCATGGATGACAGTGAGCAAGCTCTCTATGAACATCAGATGGAAGGTGAGTAGCCTTGTAATTCTTGTCACTCTCCAATTTGCTGGCATACAGCTTTGTTTTCACCTTCAATTTTCAATTCACCTTTCAATTTTCTCTGCCTACAAAGCCATTTGAATGTTCTCTCTAAGTTGGATTCTTGTACCAATTCTTCTTTCTTTGTTCTCTCAGATACCATAGTGAATAACAGCAGGCCTCCATCGAAAAGTCATTGTATTGTTTCAATGAAGATGGAAGATGAAGTGCAGGAAGATTCCATGCCATCGGCAGCAGCTCTTGTTTCTCAGGATGGTGTAGAGCAAGTATGAAGGACAATGGGAGGAGGCATTCTTGGCCTAGGGGTATCCAAGGCAGACCAATGGAAACAATTTCAATAAGGGATTATTCTCCTAGAATTTATTAATTCTAAGTATTTCACCACCTTATCTGCCTACAACTCGCACATGACTTTTTCTTAATCTTAGCTTTAGTAGCAGGCATGTTAAGGATTTTGTGGCATCTTAAAGGAAAAACTGAGATGAAATGATTGGATTGCAGTTTTAGTATGAATTAGAGGCTTGTTAAAACATTTTGACTTACTAAGAACTAAAGCTATATTCTGGTACAAATGCTATGACTCCGGTTATCACTGTTGGAACTGGGATACATCTTATATAGAGATCTTGAAAATATTTCACTTGGACATAATATCAGAAAGAAATCTTTCAAATGTAGCTGCTATACCCCTGTGATGTTTTTCAGGTCAGAATAGTAATTTCTGGGACATCAGTATCTCAAGATTCATTCAAAGCCTGTCTATGATCAGCACTTGGCAGTGCTAACAACGACTAATGGTACTCATGTTGCTGTTCAGGTAGACACATACTATTTGGGGTTCCTACCTCAATCATGGATAGCATATCAAAAAACCTAAACGTAAAATACTTAACGCATTAAGCAATATAACCATAAAATGTTTAACAACCATGACCTTTTAATAATGTATTGAGAATAATGCAATGCCTTCATTATTAAGTCACAAGGTGACTTAGTATTAGCTGCCATCTAAAATATGGATATAGTGTGAATTACCCTAAAAATTTCTATTAGGTAACATTTTTACATTTCCAGGCTCAACTAAGTTCATAAGTCAAGGAATACCTGCATATTAAACTATATTTGATATTGCTTTTAATATGAGGCAGATCAAATCCTGACAAAGGTAAAAATATCCAAGCAGCAGGACACGTTCCATCAACTGTGTCTCCCTATTATTTCAAGGATAAAATCTCTCTGATCTTCCTTTTAGCACATGTAAAGATTCAATGTTTAATTTTGCTTGATAAAAGCAAACGTATAGTTCATTTAACTTAAACTATTTGAATAGAAAGCCACCTAGAAGGCATAATTACGCCGCCCTGAGTCCCTCGGGAGTAGGGCGGCATAGAAAAACAAATAATAAATAAATAAATAAATAAATAAATAATTATAATTAATTATTTGATAATTAGTACAACGATTTTGTTTCAGCTATTAATTCCTGCACAGAAATATTCTGTTATCTTCGCTTGGTGAGAAGTGAATCAACTTAATAATCCTTTGAAGCAAACAGTATAGCAACAGATCTAGGTGGCAGATTTTTGGAGCTAGCAGCATACTCCAAAAGCTGTTAAAACGACTGCTTGAGAGTTCAAATATTTACAGTTACTAGTCACAGTTCTAAGAACATAATATTTAAGCCATAATATTATTACAAATGAGGCTTTAGTTTTAAGGAGGCATTATCTGGTTTCAAAAAGGACTGCAGTATTAGGAAGATAACTTGGGATATTTAGAGGACCTCTCAGGACTTTCATCTGTAAATTGGTTAGATCGCTGGAGTTTACCTGAATTCAGATTTTTAGTGGGACATGAGCCAGTGCTGAAAAGGCAAATGGCATTTTTGGGGTTGGATTATCAGGAGCACAGAGTTCAAATCCTAGGAAATTATTATATTCCCCCTGCTCTGTGTTTGGAATTATGCATCTAGTTCTGGGCACAAGACATTGACCCACTGGTTCAAATTCAGAGGAAGACTACCAAGATAACAAGGGAAGTTTGGTGAGGAAGGTTTAAGGAATTGAGAATCTTTAACATGCAGAAGACAAGACTTATGGGTCTTCAGATATTTATACTTTGTAGCTTAGGAGGGCAGGATAACAAACAATAGATTAAAGCTTCAGAAACTAGATTCAGTTAGTTGTGAAGAATTTCCTGAAGATAAGACAGTGAACCAGTGGAGTAAGTTGCTAAGGGCATAAAGGTGGCTATAAGACCTCAGAGGTCCCTTCAAAATCAGGATTCTATAAAATCTACATATAGTGAAGTTCACTGGGTTGGATTTACCCATATTCTAAACATGCTTGCCAACCGGGTTCACATATGATGTTAAGCCATGATACGTTCAGTAAATTACAGTTGGCTGGGTATATATAGAACATAGCCATTTTGTCTGAGAATGATGAAATTGAGTTTCCATACACTGAAAGACATTAGAATGGGTAAACTGATTTGCATATAGGCATGCAAAATATTAAAACTGAATGATACATCTATATATTATGTTCCTCAAATATATCTTTTTATAGTATTTTCCCACTCTGCACTTTTTATATTTCCACATAATTCAGTATGTTTTTTTCTTTGCTTCCTCCTTGCCTTACTTCTACTTCTGCATATAAGTGTTCCAATAATAACCACTAATAAACAGCAGATCTTGTCAGTTTAAACAATTTATATAAAGCAAAGCCAGTAACTGTTAATTTGGCATTCGGTGTTTTTGCTTTCAAATAAATTTAGCACATTTGGTTCTTTTTTGTCATATTCCTTTCTACCAAAACCAAGCTGCTTCCACATCCCTACTTTACCTTAGAGCCAGTTCACACCACAGACTTAACACCAGGACAGGGTAGAAGCTAAATTTATATTTTTGAAGAAAATGCCAGCTCATTTGGAAAAGGCAAATGGTTCTTATTGCATTGCAGGACTGATGAAAAAAGGAGTCACTCACCACTTCCATCCTTCCTTTAAGATAGTTATTCTTTTAAGACAAAATAAGTTGCAGCTACTATATTAGGCAATCATTGCTATGTGAAGGAGTTATTTGCTTCTGGTGTGTTTTGCCTCTTACCTTATGTATTATATAAATTCTTTGAGCAGATATATTTTATAAGAACCCATTTGAGCAACACTTTGAATGGTCTCATGCATTTATCTCCTCACCACATACAATTATATTAAAGGGAATATATTTGAATATATAGATCTGAAAGTAATTTTTGCTTCACCTGTTCATCATCTGGCCTCCTCAACCAAGCAACTCCCAGATGCAGTTTTTGACTATTAAAGAGTGCAAAGAGATTGTTGAAAGCATTATTGGCCCATATTTCACACTTTTCTGAGAGTAGTACAAGAATGTTGTACAAATTACTTTGAAAATTGTGAGAGTTTTCAAAGCAAAAGTTACGGAATCAAATATCAGAAATCATTTTTCTTCCTTAACTCATTCCTGCTTGTAGTCTTTATCACTCTTCCAACTGCAGGTTGAAACCAATTTGAATGTTTGAAAATCATGTATTATCATTTTCTTTTCTAGTTGGAAATGCAGCAGAGCCTGGAAAGTACAATCAACATGACAACTACAGCAGTTCACCAAGAAGCTGCAACTCTGGAAACAGCTATATTGAAAAATGGATGTTGAGATTTTATCTTCAACACTTGACAGGAGTGAAGAGCTATGTAGAAACAAAAGTCATTGGACAACAACAGATTCTGCAGGGGCCTGCAGTTCAGGAGTCAGATGACCGGGAACTAAATGCCCATTGGACCTGGAGATAATTTTTAAGACTTGTTCACTGCTAGTCAGTAGATATTGATAACTGACAAGAACAGATGATGAAGCAACATTTTTGCCTGACACTTTTTAAACAAACGGACCTGTGATAAGCTTTAAGAAATCAACTCATCTGAGATAGGGTTTGTCTTATCATTTGGATCTTTTTCATTTCTGGTACGTATTAATGGAATGACCACTTTTGGATTAGAAAACATTTGAAAGTTGGACTTTTATTGGATTTCAGCAACAAGAACTTTTATCATTTCAGAATTTTATAATTTATGTGTTTAGCGGTGAATGTCCAGAAAGAGATCACAGTTACTCCATATCCTAGAGCAGTATTTCTCAACTCAGCAACTTTAAGATGGGTGGACTTCAACTCTCAGAATGCTAGGAGTTGAAGTCTACACATCTTAAAAGTTGCCAAGGTCGAAAAACACTGTCCTAGAGAAGTATCAGTATGAAAGCAATGAAGTGTCCTCTAGATAGGATTATCAGTGGAAGTTCCAAGATGTATAGCAATGGGGACAAGCAATAGCATTATGAAAGCTTTCCTTCCCCCCCCCGCCCCCAATATACCAGAGTTACCTCTAAATATTAGCAAGAGTCTAAATAGACAGGTAAAAATCTACACTGAACTTGGGAGTATATTAAATTGGTTCTGTGTAATGTTTTATTTTCTTTCACTCTGAAGAGATAATAGAAGGTTTGGATATGTATTTAATAAAAAATTGAAATTGTTTTTCTATTTTAAATACCGGTAACAGCTTCAGCTTTACCATTCAATTCCTCTTTTCGTTCCATATATTTAGTTCATTTGGAAAATTAAGTATAGATTCTCCTGCCCCCAGGAATCCTAACGACAAGATCAGGAGGGGATTTTAAACTTGTTCCTACCACAAGTGATTAATATGTTAAAATAATATGTTTCCTTGTTGCCTACTTAATAGCCAAGAAGCAGTAATTTTTTTTATCAAGAATTGTGGTGGTAGAGAAAAAAGACTTTAGAGTATACATCCAATCCTAATGAAAATGGTCATTTCCCAATGGTAATAAGTATTGTTTGATTATCTATAAAAAATAGTGAGGTTTTGTGGGCCACACAGAATCAGACTACAGATTGCCCACATGTCCCAGACAGGATATGGTATTCTGCCATCAAAATGCATGTTATATAATCGGAAAGAAGAAAATAGTTATGTCCCGTAAGCTTGCTGGACACAGAAGATTGTTTTAAAAGCATCATCTACTACAATTGCAAGTAATGATCTTTTTGTATTACTGTCTGCTGTAACTCATGAAATAATATTGTACTGCTACCGTAAGTGTATGGACAATATCTCCTATTCTATTGTTCAGTTACAAGCTTTGACATGTACAATGCTATTTGACTTTTCAGGAGGACCTCATCTACTTTAGGCTTGTATCCTTGGAAATATTCCATTATACAATTGTGAAACTTTACTCAGTCATTGCCCCTTTCTTTTGTGTTTATACTTGATCCCAGCACTTAATTCCAAAACAATAACGTTACAGTATGTGGTTAAGCTGCAACACTGAAATAGAAATTGGCTTAAGAAAAATGAGTGTTCCTCTTTGTGCTCTGATTCTGACAAATCAGAACTTTAATCCCTTTGAGAATGAGGTCAAAGAATAAAGAAAATTAATGAAGCTGCTGCCAAATCTCAAATCTTACTTTTCTCCTTTTCATTCTTTATTTATTTTGGGTAGTAGTCATAACTATCTTCACAATTTTTGGAGAAAAAAATGATAGGTCCAAAATGGACACATTTTTCGTTGTCTCCTGTACTTCTCACAATACCTTTCTTCTTTCCCTTTAAAGGAAAAGTGGAATAGGCACTGCTGCTAGGATTTTCAACACCAATTTGACTTTTAAGAATTCCCAGATAAGCATCCTGCAATACAGCCAGTAAATTTGGAAACTGGCACTTGGCTGCTGCAGGGTTAAGAATGGGAACCTATCCTAGGTGAAATGATGCAAAGCAAACAGTGAGGCAGGGACAAATTTGCCAGCAGCGGGCAGTTGATAAATGCTCAGCTACAGACAAATTAGCTGGAGTTTTTTTTTCTAATGTGAAAATATAAAGATGATCTTTATATATTTAACTAAGCAGTAGATACCTATTAAAAACCAAGGCATGGAACTGATTGAAATGGTTAGAACACTCAATTGTGGATTATTTGGTAGATGAAAATCTTGTGGACAAAATAATATGGTTGCATGAAGTAATATTTTAATCTCAAAAAGAATTAGTTTTTCTACATATATTTCTAGACCTGAAAATGAAAAGTGCTTTGCAAGCGAAACTAGTAGTTAATTCTAGGAGATTCTTAAAACTTTCGTAGCTTTCTTAGTGACTTAAACGCACAGAAAATGTTGCAGTCATATTCAAAGCTAAGCTGGAGCCTAAATCCACTGAATTCTTCAGGTTGCTTTGCTCTGTTCATCTCTGCCTAGGGTTGGGGCTGTGTGACTCCACCGTAAACATAGTTTGCTGAAGTCTAAGACAATAGTATTTACTAAGCATGAAATGGGATGCAAAGCTTTAACTGGAATGCAATTTCTACACAGCATTTTAGAACTGCAAACCAAATTGGAATTTTCGAAAGGTATATAATTTGGAAGATTTAGTTTTTCCCAATGTTTTTTTTAATGAAAGTAGAATATACAGCCTGGACAGAAAAGCTGTATTTTATCCAACATGGTATCATATATTTCAAGGTGAAATGCAGAGTACAATGCTAATCAATCTCTGAACAGAAAGTGTGAAGGAAATCAATGGAGCTTACCTGTTTTTCCAAAAGTCCTGGATCACTCTATACTCTGAGCTGAATTTTTAGGAAAAGAGAATTTACCCCATTCATTTGAAGTCAATGATTTCATGTATTTACAAATTTGGATGTGATTAGAACAAATTAGACTTGTTTTTTCTTGCTATTCTGATTGCAGTGTGATTAAAATATTAGAAGTGTTATTGTCTTCTATAATTAATAACACTATCAAATATGAAAGTATTACAAGCATAAGTGATAAATTTAGTAAAATGTGACTTAAGGAAAAATAGGCCATTGCTAATAAACATTCAGAAAGTATTTGCAATTTTTGGAAAAATACTTATTTTAATAATGTAATTGAGACATTATCTAGAGATTTTCTCCCAGCCTGACAAATCATGTTTTGCTGCAGTTACTGATTCAAATTAAAAATATTGTAAATACATTGTATGGCGGGAACTCCTTTAAAAGGATTTGTAAGCTCTACCATTTAAATAGTTGACCATACTAAGAGCATATGGATTTTTAATGTAAATAAATCCTAGCAGTGTGTTTAACAGGATTTACTCCCAATGATTAAGAAGGGTCTATGACAATTCACCATGGCGAACTCACCACAATAACTTGCCATAATCAACTTGCTGTAGGACAGTGATGGCAAACCTTTTTTGGTTCGCGTGCCAAAAGGGGGGAACACGGGGGGTCGCGCGTGTGCGTGCCCACACTTATAATTCCATGCCCCCCCCGCGCATGCACACGTGACCCCCTCCGTTCCCGGCATGCAATGACATGCCCGTTTTTCACTCTCCCCAGGCTCCAGAGCCTTTCTAGGAGCCTGGGGAGGGCGAAAACGGCCTCCCCCCGGAGGCCTTCTGGAGGCCAGAAATGGCTGGTTTCCCAACTTGAAATGGGCCATTTCTGGCCTCCGGAGGGCCTCTGGGGGTTGAGAAAGGCCGTTTTCGCCCTCCCCGGCTCCTAGAAAGGCTCTGGAGCTTGGGAAGAGCAAAAAAACAGGCCTTCCCTACCCCCTCCGGAGGCTGGAAACAGCCTGTTTCCCAACTCCCAGTGGGCCCAGAAGGCCCGAAAATTAGCTGGCCGACGCGTGCATGCGCGCCGGACCTGAACTCACGTGCCCACTGATATGGCTACGTTAAAGTGACCAGATTTTTTTTTTTTAAGCGGGACACCGACAGGGGGGCGGGGCCGCCTGGACGCCGCCATTTGAGTTTTGCCCTCTGCGCATGCGCAGAACGCTGCGCATGCGCAGAGGGCAAAAGACGGCTAATGTCGGCGTCCAGGTGGGGGGGGAGGCGGGAGGCCTTTTCTCGCCTCCCGCCTCCCCTTCGGGAGCCGGCAGTGGCTTGGGCTGGCTTGGGAAGGAGAGCAGCCCCCAGCGTCTCTTGGCTCTCCTCCTCCCTCCCCCCCGCCCGCCCAGGGGTCCCGCGCCGCCCGCTGACCTCGCACACGTTCTTGAAGGCTGCGAGAAGCGGAGCAGGGCCCAGCCGGACATCGGCCTCACCTTCCCTCACGGCCCTGGCACCGCCGCCACTGCTTTAACGCGACCCACTCTCCGGAGGACGGAGAGCCCGGAAGCCGGCCGTCGGGCCTGCGCTTCACATCCGGCGCGGGGTGATGACGTCGCGCGAGAGACTTTTTCCCGCCCTCGCCTTCAGAAGCATCTCAATTGAAGCTCGATGGTTAAGGTGACCAGACGTCCCGATTTTGAGAGGGCCTGCTGTTGCTGCTGCTGCCGCCCCTGCGGCTGGGCCCAACCTGGCCGTCCTCGAGTGCCTGCAGGCCGATTTTTGGAAAGAATGCCCTAGTCGTGCATTCTTTTAAAAAATCTGGACTTTTTAGAGGACGGGCGGGACGCGGGACAAAGCATTAAAAAGCGGGTCTGTCCCGCCAAAATCGGGACGTCTGGTCACCTTAGGCTACGTGTGCCACTTGTGGCACGCGTGCCGTAGGTTCGCCATCACGGCTGTAGGACAACTCGTTGCGGGACCAGAGTTACACTAATATCAAAGAAATGGTGGAATAGAATCATTAAAGAAAGGATGCAAAAGGAGGGACAGAATGAAATATGAATGGCAAAAATTAAAATATTGTTATTTTAAATAATTAAATAGAATTGTTACATTGTCCATTTGATATTAATGTAACTCTTGTCCCACAGTGAGTTGGCCATGATGAGTTGGCCATGATGAGCTGGCCATGGTGAGTTGGCTGTGGCAAGTTGTCCCATTCCAGATTAAGCAAGTAATGCAAAGTTTTATATTATGGTCCAAGGCCAATAAGCCTTTTTTTAGAGTTATCATACAAGTAGTCCTCAACTTATGACCACAACTGGACCCAAAATTTCTGTTGCTAACCAAGTCAGGTAAGTGGATTTTTCTCTCATTTTATTACCTTTCTTGCCACAGTTGTTAAGTGAATCACTGCAGTTGTTAGTAACAGTTGTTAAGTGAATCTGGCTACACCATTAACCTTGCTTGTCAGAAGTTCCCAGAAGACGATCACATGACCCTGGGACATTGAAGCTATCGTAAATATATGCCAGTTGCCAAATGCCTGAATTTTGATCACATTACCATGGGAGTGGGGTATCCGGCAACGTTGTAAGTGTGAAAAATGGTCATAAATCACTTTTTCATTGCTGTTGTAACTTTGAATGGTCATTAAATAAATGGTGGTAAATCAAGGACTACCTGTATAGGATTGAATTTGCCATTTCCAAACGAGCTGGTACCATAAACAACATCTTAGTGTGGTCTTAATGATAATACTTGTAGCAAGCAAGATTAAAATATTGTTTTAAAATAGTATTTTCATTGCCTACATAGGTACTCAGTACGCATTTTTCACAGAAAGACAACTGCAATCTACTGCTAAACTTCAAATGTAACACGACTGAATAACAGGAAACAGATTTCTCCCCAAAGTGATGACTACCGTAATACTTCATTCCTATCTCCAAAAACTTATTTCTGTCGTTTTCTATCCTTCCTGCTGTTGCTCAAAGATTGACCCTCTAGAGCTGGCTTAGTCCACCTAGGCTGCCCCCCATCCCTCCCCACCTTTTTCCTCTACAGTTTTTGTTGTTGTTGTTATCGTCCCTCGTCCCATTTTCAGTACCTTTTTGGGACTGCCTGTTTCTCAGTTTTATTTGAATGGCGCCGTTTTGGCTGTATAAGCAACAGCAGGCAAAAGACTTCTTCAGATGCGGGTCCTGTTAAACTCCGCCCAATTTTAGTTCCAAGCTTGGATTCAACAAGTTATATTGTGGTGGTGCAGTGGTTAGAATACAGTACTGCAAGCTACTTCTGCTGACTGCCAGCAGTTTGATTCTGACAGTCTCAAGGTTGACTGAGCATTCCATCCTTCCGAGGTCGGTAAAACGAGGACTCAAATTGTTGGGGGCAATATGCCAACTCTGTAAACAGCTTAGAGAGGTCTATATCCACTCCACTGCTCGCAACAGAATACCTTATTCCACCAGACTTGAAATTTTGGGCTTAGATAACTTAGAACTACGTCGCCTTCGATCTGATCTAAATGTAGTTCATAAAATCATCTGCTACAATGTCCTATCTGTCAATGACTACTTCAGCTTCAACCGCAACAATACACGAGCACACAATAGATTCAAACTCAATGTAAACCGCTCGAAACTCAACTGCAGAAAATACGACTTCAGCAACAGAGTGATCAATGCCTGGAATGCACTACCTGACTCTGTGGTTTCTTCCCCAAACCCCAAAAACTTTAACCTTAGACTGTCTACAGTTGACCTCACCCCATTCCTAAGAGGTCTGCAAGAGGCGTGCATAAGCGCACCATCGTGCCTACCGTCCCTGTCCTACTGTCCTATTGTCCAAATTTACCTATATAAAGCACTGTGAAGCGGTATATAAGTCTAAGTGTTATTGCTATATTAAAATTAGTGAGTTTAAATCCGGAGTAAGCACTTGCACAACCCAGACATGAGGGATGCTAGAATCTTGCCCACATTGGATACTTCCTTGGGGTTTAATGAGATGAGAAGGGGTTTCCCCCCCTTCCTCTTTGTTTTTATTACCTCTCCAGATGACTTAGAATAACTTTATTATCACTTTAAATGTACACTAATCAGAATACATTAAAATGAAATTTCATTCCATATACAGCTCTCAGAGAGTCCCCACTTCCAATATATACTACATAAACATGACCACACGCGCATATACTCACCCACATATATGACACAGAGAAACAACACAGTCTAGTTCGAATGTACCCATGCACATGGCGAGAAAAACGAATCTTGCGAGTTTACCGGACTGATGGCATAAGATGACTGAAAAACAAACCAAAAGTAGCGGGGAGAAGGAGACCAGCGAGGCGGCTTGATCGACCAGGCGGAGGCGCTACAGCTCCAGAGCTGGCCCCACCGGCTGCCGTGAACGGTTTGAGCGCCGCGCCGGGAGTTTCGCGACCGCTGGAGGGAGGTTCCTCCCCGCTGAGCGAGCAGATTCTGTGCCTGGTGCCCTGCCCTGGAGGCATCATGGAGTTGCGGACGGAGCTCTTAAAATCGATCTGGTACGCCTTCACAGCTTTGGACGCCGAGAAAAGCGGCAAAGTCTCCAAATCTCAGCTGAAAGTGAGTAAAAAGACCAAAAAAAAAAAGTGTTAGCAACCCGAAAGAGCCTCTGAGGCGCGGGCGGGAAGGGCGTTGAGTCCTGCCTGCCAAGGCGAGGAAGGCGGCGTGCTTGGCAAGAAGAACTCGCGGCCAGCTTTGCTTCTGCTAGTTTTGCTCCGGGGCGCGCATTTTGTGGGTTTGGAGGCGATCTGAGGGAAAAATCAGATTTATATTTTTAAAAAACCACCTCTTCAGTTGAAAAAAAAAAGGGGGGGGGTTTACGGCTGTATTTATTTATTTATTTATTTATTTATTTATTTATTTACTTACTTACTTACTTACTTACTTACTTACTTACTTACTTACTTACTTACTTATTTATTTATTTGGCTTTCGTGGAAACACCGTGGAATCATGTCGTTTTGTAAAGATCCACTGTTTTTCTTTTCAGTCGGGGCGAGAGATGTCAGTTGCAGAAATTATATCTTCCATCCTGTTTTGCGTCCTTTGCTCCCCTAAAGCCTGGGTGAGGTGTTGTTGGGGGAAAAAATCTGGGTGTAAAGCGCAAGTGTTGTTATGGTTCTATGGAAATTGGCTTTGGTCAATCCAAGAAGTTCTTCCTTTGCAGAGCAACCGCGCTGCAAACATTGCTCGTTCTTTCTTTCTTTGACAGAAGTATTCGTATTTGTTTCTTCTTCCCGCGGTGAGCGCGAAAAATGTTACATGGAAGTTATAACACTCTATTTTGTTTAGGGGGGGGGGGAAAGGAAAAAAAACCCTTTTCCTCCCGTATTATAACTTTCCAATAGTAGCAAAAGCGATGCTTCCATGTAAAATTTTGGAGGGGGGGGGGGCTAATGTCTTGTCAGGTGTGGGAGAAGAAGATGAGATGTAAATACATGCAAGAAAAGTAGGGCAAATAGAGCTCTAGTTTGATGCAAATGGGGTGACACCTTGTGAAATCAGCGCTAAGGAGATGCATCTAAATGATATAAAGTGGCTGTCTTTCCTTATTATTCTCTTACATAATGCAGCAGCTGAACCAATGGAAAATTGTTTGGTCATTCTGGACCATTTTCCACAGTGCCAAAAGAATGCAAGCAGTGTGCAGCTGCCCCAGTGTTTAGCACTCCGGAGAACTCCTACACTGCTGATCTTTGGAGTTACAAGGCGTTCTTGCAAGCTTTTGCACCCAAGGGACATGACATGTCAAATGTGCTTTTTCGGATGCAAAATGCTGTTTTTAAATGTCAACAGATATTTGGTCTTGCATTGGAGTTTGAGACTGGGTTGTGCTTCTCTCCAAAGATTTTTGTTGCATCTTTCTCTAGTTAGATTTGACTAGGATTGTCAGAATGTGGCACTTGGGCAGATCCGAGAGCAGAATCTTGAATGTGTTTTTGTGGGCCGCCTTCACTTTGTGTTTATTAGTCTTGCAGAGTTAAAGCAAGGCATGAAAGGGTGAGGCTTTAAAACCACCAATTCTGAGCCATGGTTCCCATTACGTCATTGATACTTCATGGAATAGTGCTGACAGGAATGATTTCGTATGCTTGTGTTAGCAAGCTAGCAATATCCATTCATTAATCTGAATGCTGTAAAGAAGGTATAACCATTTCAGATGTTGTAGTTGGAAGACGTACTTGATATTTTTGAGCCTGAAGTACAAACTCACTACATTATGTGACCTGATTTATTTTATATTACATCTGCCTTTCTTATATCATGGATTTGGGATGCTTTCCCAAATTATCTGTCCTCCATATGCTGAGGCCTAAATCATCGGTTGAAATAGTGACCTATGTCCGGTGTTTTCAGAAACATGGCTTGAACATTCATTGTGATTTATTTTATATAAAATGTAGTAACATTGCTAGAGTTATTAACAACAGATCAAACAATCTTTATTTTATTTGTAGGCAATGGGATTGTTTCTTTCAGGAAGTGTGTGCAATATATAGACCTATTTAAATATTTATAATAGTCAATGAGATGAGCAGGAATATTTTTAATCTACTGTTTTTTATTCACTATTAAAAATATATTGTTTAAAAAATATTGTTTCATAGAATTACAAACCAGGCGACTGTGTGTTCTAAAGCTGCCTTACGCATGAAAGTCAGATGGATGACTTTGCCCCCCACTCTCTCTCCCTCCCTCCCTCCCTCCCACCCCCTCTCTCCTCACAATGTCAGGCAGCAAGCTGTTTGGTCAAATTCCTGTCACAACCACTGGATCAACATTTGGTTGATGTGGAAAATATCACTTGCACTTGTAGGAAAATGCTAGGAATAAAAAAATCAGTTAAATCCGAAAATCCAAGTTGTAATTAACTTTTTCAGGTGATTATCTGTAGGAAGTATGCATTTAAGTATAGAGCTCTTTAGGCAAGTTGCAATTAATATCTTAACAGTCCTCAGTGCTTCTCTTTTTCTTTTTTAAAATCAAAACAGATGCTGAGTTCTATCATCAAATAATATTGCTTTAAAAAACAAGAAATTGCAGAGGGCAATACATGTTACATATCTCACGGCATCTTTCTGTTTCTTGTTTATATGCTTTTACTGTTTTTTATGAGGCCTGTACAGCAATTCAGAAGGTGCTAAAAGGGGGTTATTCACTATAGATAAGGCTATCAATGGCTACTAATCATGATGTGCGTCCTCCCTGAATTTGGGGAGAGTTTGCTTTTGAACACCAGCTGTTGAGCAACACAAATGGAGGTGATGATGCACCCGTGTTTTATTGCTAAATAAAAAAATAATCGTAACTGCATGAGATTACGTATCTAGGCTCTTTGTGGTGTGTTCCTTCTCAACATTGAAAAACTGTAGTGAGTGTCTCAGAGATGTTTCCTGTGGGGACACACTTGATGTTTTTAATGTCATCAGTAAGATTTTTCTTCCTGTTTTAGTTATAGAGAGCTCTTGCTTTTCTAGTTGTCAGTGCTTGCTTTTAGGTATGCATATCTGCAGAAGTTCGTGTTTTGAAGCCCATCTCCATAGACTGTTGATGAGTTTGGAGAACCAGGGATGAAAATGATCAAGGAGTAAATATGGAGTTTTGGGATAGTCATAATGGAATCACTCCTGCCCCATCTCTATCTGACTTCTTTTTTGCAAGATTGAAAAAAATGGTTTGTATTTCTGCAGCATTCTTTTTAATAATTAGAAATGGAGATAGTATTCCACAGGTGGGCATACCACAGACTTATATATATATAATATTGCCAGGTTTCTTTTTTATTTCTTTCCTCAAAAAACTGAAGAGGGAATTTTCGCTGGTAGTAGGAGGTAGCAAATTGGGCTAAGTAGCAGCAATCAATTTCATCAGGTTGTCTGTTGATAAATGATATTTTGTGACTGTAACAATCTTATTGTGAACTGTCTATTTGACAGCTGTTTTGTGACAGCATCCAGATATACTGTCATAGTTTCAAATGTGTCCGCTGTCCCCAGAAATTTATCTGCTCATTTCTTTGTGTGGAATTAGTGAATGTGGCTTGAAGCATTTTCATGCAGACTCAAACTCAACATTCATTAATTTTTCAGACGTTAGACTTGTACCTCTCCTACACTGCATATTTCCAGAACCCTATTCATTGTAAGAGTTTGACCAAGAGATTAAAAGCTTTTAAGGCTGAAGTTATAGGAAAATATTTAACATAAAAAGTACAACTGCATTCACAGCTATAATTTTCAATAGAAAGATGGGATTTGTAAGTGCAGAATGATTTCGTTGGCGGTATGTTTTGCATGTTGCAACAAGATAGGACTTACTTGATCTGTTCTTTCTCTCTTTTCTAAATCATTTTACAGTCTGTATGTTTGAAGTTTCTGATTTAATCTATGAGTGCCACGTAAAATATTTTACCTTGTAGCAAAATTATGATGGGAAAATTAAATATGTCTCTTAAATTAATTCATGCTTTTTTCACATGCTTTAATTGACTGAATTAGAGTTAACACGTAATCTAAAAATATAGTTCATTGTGTCTCCTATAATTATGTTAATCTTTTTTAAAGCATTTGAGGAGAATATATCGTCCAGTTTGCATGAAATGATAACTCAGCTCTTTGAAATTGTAGCTTAATTTGAATGAGAAAGTCAGCTGATACATGTTGCCTAATTGCTTCCTCTTGCAGCTAGGCCCAGCTAAGTAAAACAGACATCCATCTAACCACGGGTGTCAAACTGGCAGCCTGTGGGCCTGATGGGTTACATGGAGGCCATGCCCAAGCCAGCTCCGCGAATGGGAAAAACATCGCGAAGCGTCATGTGACGGCAACTTGAGACGGCGAGTTTGACACCTGTGAATTAAACCTTAGATTTAGATTTTCACATGCTGGAAAAGTAATGTGCACTGAGAACTCTTGTTTGGATTCTCCAGTTTTAACGAACAGAGGCATGCTTTCTTCACTAATTTGTGTGCCCATTTTCTGTAGAGGTATCATTTTAAGAAGAAGCAATGTCCTTTCTTCACTGTCTCAGAGGGGAAGAATAAGATGCTTCTGCTACCTTTTTGTTTTAATAAGAATTAAGTGCCCAGCTTGATTCAAATGATTATTAAACAAAACATTCCTGCTATTAATAGATAGCTAACTTCTTAATTTTATATATTCATTTGAATTATTTATTATTTCAGAATAATAATTATTGTATTATTTATTTAATCATATTCTGAGTGCAAAGAATATCAGAAGTGAGTAGTCCAGGAGCTACAGGTTGTCCTCAACTTGCACCATTTCATGACAACGGCACTGAAAAAAGTGACTTATGATCGTTTTTCACAGTTACAACGTTTGCATCATCCCCATCATCATATGATCAAAATTCAGATGCTTGGTAATTGGTTCATACTTATGACGGTTACAGTGTCCCCAGGTGATGTGATCACCTTTTGTGACCTTCTAACCAGCAAAGTCAGATTTTGAAGGCAGATTCAATTAACAAGCAGGTTACTAACTTATCAGCTGTAATGATTCACTTAACAACTGTGGCAAGAAATGTCATAAAAAGGGACAAAGCTCACTTAACAATTTCTCACTTAACAACATAAATTTTGGCCTCAATTGTGGCCATAAGTCGAGGACTAGCTGTATTTGTAAAGTGTTGCAGCACAGTGGGGATTACAGTAATGTTTCCATATTTCATAATAAAGCACTACCATAAAGCATTAAAAATATACTCCGATTCTGTCAACCTTACAAGGTAGATGTGATAAATAAAACACAACTCAAATAGATGATTCTATGTTATTATAACCTTACATTAAGAGAAACTTCTGAATCTGAAAGTATCTTCTGAACCTCTTATCTCACCCCCAGTCCTGTTGCAGGCTACCTGACTGTTCCCTTGACTGCGTCTCTGTCCTGTCTCCCGAGGTTATTTTTACATGCCATTGCATATTCTCACTTTTTTTAACAAATCAATGGCGAATCTGTTTTTCATTTCTTGGACTACAGAAGTGTGTTGCAAGAATAAGCATGCCTGAAGGATAAAATACAAGAGGAGAACTATATATGTCACTCTGAACATAATGAAGGAACTGTGGGACAAAAATAATACATCATACATACATATATACATACATACATACATACATACAGTAGATACATAGATACATACATACATACATACATACATACATACATACATGTTGGTCTTTCTGAGCCATGGCCATATAGCACAGAGCCACATGTATGTATATGATTATAATTGATTATGATTATAATTTTAGGACTGTGCAGAAGGTAGAAATCTATTAAGCTGATATAAGTCTACCAATTAACAATCAAAGTGTTTGATGATTTTAAACTTGTGTTACTAACTCCACACTTTAAATGTTGGCTTAACTCAATCAGTCAAGACTCAATACAGCTTCCGAGCAGAAGTTGAAGCAAACTGATATTACAGAGTTAGCGATAGCAAAAGAAAATCTGCTTTGCTTAAACATTTCAGCTTCACTATTTAATCTCAGCCTATGCTTTCACTGTTGATCATATCTTTTGTGTTCTTCACTCCCCCTACCCTTCAGTTTTGAGCAATAACCAATCACAAAGTAGGGAGGACAATATGAAGATAGAAGCATCATTGTTCTGGATGAGCCATCCTTTGAGAATCTCATTAACAGTATTCTTTGTTAGGAGAATGTCCACAGATGTTAGCTTGGTTCAGTAGTTGATCATTGTTTGTGACTGCCACTGCTTGTAGCTCCCCCTCTTCACCCCAAATCCTTTTTGCATCACTGAGAATTTAGAAGCTAGGATGGTTTTTCAAAGGGTTCTGATTCTGGCGCATTGCCTATTGCATGGTTTAGCATTCAGGAAGAGCTACCCATAACTCTCCAGATTAGACTTCATTACATGCTGAGCTTCTCTCAACCTCAGGAGATTCTGCAGTTTTGCAGATAACATGGGGGAAGGTTTGTGTGGTCTGAAAATGGCCTCCTAGAACAAAGGCTCACGGAGATTTGATCTGTCAAGTTTGCCAGCAGATTTTAGTACCCAGATCAGAAGCAGCTTTAGCTTCCTGTTTAATGTTATGTGGGAACAGACGGAGACTGCAAGAGAAAAGTGTAATTCTAAAAGCCTGATCTGTCTTCATTCTAACAACACCTATATATCAGTAGTCCTTCACACAAAAAGAGATCCCCCCTCCCAACACCAAATGTAATACCTGCACGTTCAACTGTGGCTTAGTATTGAAAGTGCTCTTCTGGCACACAAATAGGTGATGTTATATTATTCCTTCATTTAAAATAACAATAGCAAATGACTGAAAAAGGTTTAATTTGTAGAGCTGGTACACTGGAAAAACTTTAGTTTTTATAAAATTATAAATGTGCTGACCTACTTTTCATTGCAAACATAACCCCAAAATGTGAACATGAAACATTCCTACATTCTACAGGTAGTCCAATAATTTATAATATTTTTAATGGTTATTAAGTCACTGCATTATTAAGCAAATCACATAGCTGTAAGTTCGAATCCAGATTATCTAATTTGCATTTTTGCTGGAAAGTGGGAAAAGAGTCACAAAACACAGTCATATGACCGTGGAATGCTGCAGCTAATCATAAATGGGAACCGGCTGCCAAGTGCCCGAAATCATGTGACCACAGAGATGGCATGGCTGTCATAACTTTGAGGATGGGTTGTAAGTAACTCTTTTTGACTTCATTGTGTTAAGCAACCAGATGTAAATCAAGGACTATCTATACCAGTGTTGGCGAATCTTTTCAGCACTGAGTGTCAAAACAAGAGCGCATGTGTACGGGAGTGCCAGAGACCGGAAAAGCAGTTCCAGGCATGCATGTGCGTGCCAGGACCCTGAGCTTTCAGTTTTTGCCATGCACATGTGCTCCGGTCACCTGGTCTTCCGGTTTCTGGCATGTATGCGCACACAAAGACCAGCTGGCTGGCACGCATGCACGAGCCGGAAACCGGAAGCTCAGCTTGCCGATGCGCGCCAGGGAGCTGCTCTTCTGGCTTCCGGCGCTCCTACGTGCGTGAAGACCAGCTGGCCGGCACACATGTGCGCGCTGGAACCCGGAAGAGCAACAGGTGACGGCTGGCGTGCCCGGAGAGATGGCTCTGCGTGCCACTTTCGGCACGCGAGCCATAGGTTCGTCATTACGGATGTATACTAATGTGTGGTAGGTACTCTACTGCAGATCCTGAAGTAGAAGATAGACTACTGGTAGTTCTGGTTTTCCCATGGAATGGAGATAAAATTTGATGGCTTACAAAATATATTTCAGGTGTATAATTTCTTTTTATTTATTTATTTGTATCCCACCTTTATTATGAAGAGGTATGCTACACCTCTTAAGAATGTGATAGGGAAATCACCCATTAGGTAGATAATTATCAGCTTCTGCTGAGATCCTATTCTAGTCCATAGTTGTTTACTTCCCAGTCTTTAGGAAGCTACCTGTAGTCCATGAAGGGACTGCAAGTGATCCATTGTCTGTCAATTTTATATTATTTATTTATTTACAGTAAATGACCATGATTTATGAAGATTACTAAAATTTTCAAGATTTAGCATTCTTTAATTTCAAGATTTCAGGCAGGGCTAAAATCCTGTGAGACTTGGTGATTATGCCAAATTCCAGCCATTTCAATCTTTTTATATTGCTATATGTGGTGTTGGGGTTCCATGAATGCCACTTCGGGCAGTTATATGTCTCATGAGTAAATATGTATCTCATGGAACGTGTACCAGCGACATTAGTGCAGGTTAATGTAATAGCATTCCAAAACTTTTGTTAGTGGTTTGCAAAAAGAAAAAATGGGGAAATGTCTGATTTATTCAGAGTGGAAGTGGCTGTTTAGGTCCTCGTGTAAAAGTCTTCCCTGTTCCCTGTTACTAACTGTTCCCATTGAATGGAAGTACTATGGCATGAATTCTGCATGTGGTTGTCCATCAACAATTATTCTGCTTTCAAGCATATTTATACCCTAATCTTCCTTCAAGGAGTTCTTTGTTCTGCATGCGATATGATCCTATTTTTCCTTACACCAACCACATGAGTTAAAATTCTTCTCATAATTTCCTTCTTTTCAACTTTGTGATAAATCTATAATGCTGGTTATTGTTGATTCTGTTTCACAGTTATAGAATTCTATTTGGAAAAGGATAGATGGCTAAACTGCACAATGTCCCTGTTGGCAGTTTGTGATGTTTTTATTACAGTATGGATTCCTCATTCCCCTACTTAGAATCCAAGCAGGGGTATCCTAGAGGCAGAGAGTCAAAAAAGTCAAAATGGGGACCATGACCATGTGATTGAAGTCCAGTCCTTTTTTAATGTCCATTGAACATGCAACACACGTAAAATGTCAGGATTTTTGTTGCAGAGATGGTCTTGACTATTTTTATTCCTGTGGACAATTCTAAATCCAACCCTTTGAAATCCTTATCAAAGTGGCACTGAAACTTTTGCGAAGTGACAGTAAAAACAGTTTATATGGACCAAATCTATTGAAGATTTCTGAAGAGTGTCTTTTATCCTGACAATAAAGTGGTACTTCTTCCCTTTGATTTACAGAACTTTGGAATCCTACCCCTTGTTCTTCAAAAAAACCAGCAACTTGTCACATTTTAGCATTTGAGGCAAACTTCTGGGTTGAAGCCAGAGGATTGTTCCGGACTTAGCAGTGTCTCAAAGCACCCGGTCATTGGGAAGAAAAGTTGTTGGCATTCTCCTCTTGCATTAAATATTCCGCCTCGATTCATGCTGGCGCCAGTTTTAGAGCCTGGTTCTGTGCCACACAAAAGCCAAATATAATTCTTCATTCAGCCTAGAGAACAAGTCCAGTATGCTAAAGATCAGGAAAGTGGCCAGAATGCTTATCTTACCACCTGCCTGAAGCAATAGAATTAGATTCTTCTACCCTGCCCTTAGCACAATCAAATAGGTGCAGGGATTTTCTCTAAGATTCAGAATTAGCATTTTTTTAACATTCCTTATTCACAATGGACATTCGGTACAAATCAGGGTTGATGATGATCCTATCTATTCAATCGTGTCTAATTCTCAGCGATTCTATGAATAGTCTCTCTCTATATTTTCCAATCTTGTATGGCTTTTTTCAATTATTTTATGCTCTGGCTTGTATCTAGCCACCATGGGTTTTTGGGGGTTTTTTTTGGTGGTCTTGTTTCCTTTTATCACTGATCATTCCAAACATAATTGCCTTTCTAGTGATTTCATAACATGTAAGTAAAGTGGAATGTTGTGATTTTTGCCTTCCAGCAATATGTCTGGTTTTAAATTCATTCTGGAATAGGTAATCCTTTCACCTGTGACTTCCCTTTCACCTATGTCCAAATCTGGATTATCCCCTTCCCTCTTCTCTTGTCATTGATTTGAGAAAAAGAACTTGTGCAGTGAAAGGCAAATCTATTGATTAATACAGTTTGTCACTGATGCAAAGTAGATGCTATGGTCTTAATTTGTCTCTAATAAGTGGTGGAAAAACAGGATAAAGGAAGTTGGGTGAGATGCTGTGCACTAGCTCTATCCCAGATGCCTGTAGACTAATACCACAACCTGTATTTCAAAGATTCACACAATACTAAAGGAGGCCTGTAAAAGTTTTGATTGAGATTTGTTTAATATGGTTTTGTCTGATTTGGGAATTTGAAAAACAGAATTTCTGGTTGCTTGGAAATTTTGTTAAGTGTGTGTGAGTAGATCCTTGCTGTAAACCAATATTGAATTAATAAGAGTCTTGTCTGCTTTTTTTCCTTCAACTATATTTGTCCAAACTATTGGGTTTCCTTTTACATCTTTTTCTATTTCCTTCCACCTTTTCCAACTTTATAGACTTCTCTAGAAAGTTATACCTTCACATAATGTGTCCAAAATACACATTTGAATTGGTTAATTTGTGCCTTGACTGAAGACTCGATTAATTTCTTCAGTGATCCATTTTGCTTTCCTAGGTGTCTATGGTGTTCCCAGGAGTTTTCAACAACAAAGTTGAAAGCATCAGTACTCTTCCCAGCGCACTTCTTCAGTGTCCAACTTTTGCTTTCATAGAATGCCACAGGGAAAACCATTGTCTGCCAAGTTATAGCTTTCAGGGCACATCATGGCCTGTGAATGCATTTTCCAAGACCTTCATGGTTTGCTCTACCAGGTACTAAATCTGTAGTGTATTTGACTGCTTAATCCTTTACAGTTGACAGTGGATCCTAAAAGGCAGAAGCTGTCTGTCTCTTCAGTATCTTTCTCTTCAATTCTAAGAGATATAATTCTAATTCAATTCTTATGAGCCGAGGTGGCGCAGCAGTTAGTGTGCAGTACTGCAGGCTACTTTAGCTGACTGTGATCCGCAGGTCAGCGGTTCAAATCTCACCGGCTCAAGATTGACTCAGTCTTCCATCCTTCCGAGGTAGGTAAAATGAGGACCCAGATTGTTGGAGGCAATATAAATATACATTGCTTACTGGTGTAAACCGCTTAGAGAGTGCTTGCACTGTGAGGCGGTATATAAATCTCAATAATAAATAATAAATAATAAATAAGGATGATTGCTTTACCTCTGGTGATTTCTGGCTTTTTCAGTTATCCGGCATGAATCAGAAATAATATATCTTATTCTTTGGTCTTTTCTAAAGCCAGTTTGAGCATCTGGGGTCTCCTTTTCCATGTAGAATTCTAACCTGAATCGAATTGTTTCATTAGCACATGAAATTAAGAATATTGTACAATAGTTTGCACACACTGTTAACTGTCCCTTCTTTGTAGTGGTATATTGACTGACCTCTTCCAAGATATTTGTCACTGTCGTCCTCCAGGTTTGTTGGCATAGTTTAGCTAGAATGTTTGCTGATTTTTCATCCATTGCTTGCCATGTTTCTGTAGATTTTTCATCAATTCCCATAGCCTTCTATTTTGGTAAAGAACTGTATACTGATCTAACATCATCTTCTAATACTAGAGGATCTTGTAAGTAAGGAATATATTCAAATGTATCTTGTTTGCTAATAACTCTATTCTGTAGAATTTTAATACATTCCTTCCATCATTGTCTGGCTGTTTTTGAATAATTTACTGCCTGTCAATTGGTGTCCTTTAGCATGCCAATTTGTGGTTGGAACCTCCTGAGTTTGGAGATCTTTTGGAAAACTTTCCTTGTTTTGTGTGTGTGTATGTCTGCTTTCATCTTTAGTACCTTTACATATGTTGTAACATTGCTTCTTTCTCTTCTAACAGCTCTGTGATATGCTTTCTTAAGTTCCTTCCTGAGATATTTGTCTTTCTTGGCTTTGACTACTCTTTTCTTCTTGGCAGTTTCCTTTGTTTGTTTTGATACACAGTTTGCTCTACTCTGGTTCTTGGGCTTTGGCAGTCTTCTTTTCATACTCATTCTAAGCACAACTTTGATTTTATTCCATAGTTCCTCTGGTTCCCTATCAATGAGGTAGAGGAATTTAAAATTGAGTATAGAAATAGCCTTGAAGAAAACATGCAACAGCCATTACAAAAACATCAGCTTAACTCAGAAAGATATAAACGGTGAGAAAGAAACTCAAGATCACCTCGCTTTGACTCTCTTTGATATAAGTGGGAGGGACAGAGAAATTCTGTACGGTAGTCCTTGGGTTGTGGCCATTCTTTCAGTAACCATTTGAAATTATAATTGCACAGAATGAATGGTAGTTACAACTGTATATTTACTAGACTAGACTAGACTAGACTAGACTAGACTAGACTAGACTAGACTAGACTAGAATAGAATAGAATAGAATAGAATAGAATAGAATAGAATAGAATACTTCATTGGCCAAGTGTGATTGAACACACAAGGAATTTGTCTTTGGTGCGTATGCTCTCAGTGTACATAAAAGAAAAGATACATTTGTCAAGAGTCATGAGGTACAACACTTAATGATTGTCATAGGCTACAAATAAGCAATCAGGAAACAATATTAATATAAATCGTAAGGATACAAGCAACAAGTTACAGTCATACAGTCATAAGTGGGAGGAGATGGGTGGTAGGAATGATGAGAAGACTACTAGTAATAGTAATGCAGCCTTAGTGAATAGTTTGACAGTGGCGAGGGAATTATTTGTTTAGCAGAGTGATGGCGTTCGGGAAAAAACTGTTCTGGTGTCTAGTTGTCTTGGTGTGCAGTGCTCTATAGCGTCGTTTTGAGGGTAGGAGTTGAAACAATTTATGTCCAGGATGCGAGGGGTCAGTAAATATTTTCACGGCCTTCTTTTTGACTCGTGCAGTATACAGGTCTTCAGTGGAAGGCAGGTTGGTAGCAATTGTTTTTTCTGCAGTTCTGATTATTCTCTGAAGTCTTTGTCTGTCTTGTTGGGTTCCAGAACCGAACCAGACAGTTATAGAGGTGCAGATGACAGACTCAATCATTCCTCTGTAGAACTGTATCAGCAGCTCCTTGGGCAATTTGAGCTTCCTGAGTTTGTGCAGAAAGAACATTCTTTGTTGTGCTTTTTTGATGACATTTTTGATGTTAGGTGACCATTTTAGGTCTTGAGATATGATAGAACCTAGAAATTTGAAGGTCTCTATTGTTGATACTGTATTGTCTAGTATTGTAAGAGGTGGTAGAATGGGAAGGTTTCTCCTAAAGTCTACCACCATTTCTACGGTTTTGAGTGTGTTCAGTTCCAGATTGTTCCGGTCGCACCACGAGGCTAGTTGTTCAACCTCCCGTCTGTATGTGGTTTCATTGTTGTCTCGAATGAGGCCAATCACTGTTGTATCATCTGCAAACTTCAGTAGTTTAACAGATGGGTCGTTTCAGATGCAGTCATTGGTATATAGAGAGAAGAGAAGTGGTGAGAGCACACAGCCTTGGGGGCCCCCTGTGCTAATTGTACAGATATCTGATGTGATTTTGGTCGTCTGAGTTCCAGCCATTCAGTGCCCCTCACAGTCATGCGATCAGAAATTAGATGCTTGGCTGCCCACCTTCATTTGTGACCACTGGGTGCACATCAATTTCCTCACTCATCTATCTCCTCCCATCTCTGCCCTTTTGGCTCAGGGAGGATGCATGAAAGTGCATTAGTGGACAGAGAAGGTGTGTGGGTGGCCAGCGAGGCACAGCACAAGTGCAGAGGAGCTGGGGGGGAGGATGTGCAGATGAGGGAAAGATGAGACTTACCCAAGCCATTTGGGACCTTCTCTGCCAGCTTCTCCATTGACTTTGCTTGTGGGAAATCAGCAGGGATAGTCACAAATCACAATCACATAACCATGAGATGCTGCAACTTTTGTAAGACTGGTTGTCAACTGCCCAGATCACTATCACGTGACTGTGGCAGTATTGAGACAGCCAGAACTTTGAGGATCAGTCATAACCACGAATAGTTCATTGTTGTTGTAACTTTAAACAGTGGCTGAATGAGTGGTCATTAACTGAGGACTACTTTTATTTGAAGACCATATTAACAATAAGGAAATGATGAATTGGCAGAATCCCATGATAAATTATTCTCTTGCTATTTTTCAGTTTTCTAGATCATACAAATCAACTATGTTTTCCTCCTTACTGTTTCTAATGTTGGCATTCCAGTCTCCCATTACAAGCAGCACAACTTGCCTGCACATTTTTATCAATTTTGGATTGAACTTGACCATACAATTTGTCAACCATTCTTTTTCTGAATCAGGGGGTTGAAGCACAACCTTGGATAACCCTCACATTAAAATTTAACATAGGAATATAATGTGCCAATTAAATGCTAAGAAGAAGCTGTTCCACAGTACAGAGCTATAAATGAAAAATACCCTTCCTAGCATTGTTTTCCACCCTTAACTCACAAAAGTGGGGAATCACCCAGAGATTTTCTCAGATGAACTTATTGGATTTGTTGAATCCTGCTGGAGAAGGCAGGCATGCCAAACCTGCACTTTGAATTGTACCTGGAAACCTAATAGCAACCAGGGCAGAGCCTATAGTACAAATGTCATATATTATTAATGACTAATCCCAGGGTCAGGCACAAGGAACCAGAACAACTCCATAAATAGCCAAACAGTTTCTTTATTGTTGAGCTCCTATTTTACAGGAATCTTGCCGGACTAACTGCATTTCCTTGGGAGTCAGCAGATAAAATCTTCAATGGTTTGACCTTTGCCATTTCCTTCCACGGAGTGACTCCATGTTGGAACACCTTTTTACTCCCCCCTCTCCTTTAGGTGGTGATTGCACCAGAGCTAATGAATAATTGTATTTTGTACCTGAGTGTACCTGGTCATCCAAGGCAACCCCAGAAAGAGTTTATTGTAATGGTCTAATCATGTAGTGATGAGGGTAAAATAATTGTTGTAAGAGCCTACTTCTTCGAGTAGAGCTGCAGAAGTAGAAGTTGGAACTGGGCAAAGGACATTCTGGCCATGACCTTCACCTGCTCATCAGAGTCTCAGATCTGCTCCCTCGGGGATCATGCTTCTGCTCTGAAAGACAACACTGCAACTGATAAAGAACAACAATGAACAAACAAGCAACTCCTTTTGCTAGAGTTAAACATTGGCATTACAGGTAGTTCTTGACTTGCAAATCAGGATTGGAATTTCTGATGTAAGTCATTGTGGTCATTAGTCGAGTTGGACCTGTTTTTAATGACAATTTTTACAGTGGTCAGTAAGCAGGGGTGGGTTGGTCTCTTACCTTGCTACCGGTGCGCTGCGCGCACATCACCACATTTCATGTGCACGCTCGCTACGCGCGTGCGCCCTCTCGTGATTTTTCTTCCGCACATGCGAAATCTCGTGAGGGGACGCACGTGTGCGTGTGATTTTGGTGATTTTTTTGCTTCCACGCATGCACAGAAGCAAAAAAATCACCAAAATCTCACACACACACACGTCCCCTCACAAGATTTTGGTGCGATTTTGCTTCCGCGCATACGCAGGAAGAAAAAAAAGCCCAGAAATTCTGAAAAAAAGATGGCAGTTCCTAGGAACTGGCAACCGACCGCACCGGGTCGGTAACCTCTTGATGACGTCACCAGCCCGCCGGTACCGGTGCGATAGAGTGGACCGCACTGGTAGGAACCCACCACTGTCAGTAGGTGAATCACATAGTCGTTAATCAAATCCAGCTTCCCAAATGGGTGGGGTATTTTTGTTTTTGTTTTTGCTAGAAATTGGCCACAAAAAAGGTCACAAATTGCAATCATGTGACTGCAAAATCCTGCAAGCAGTCGTAAGTATGAGCTGGTTGCCAAGCATCCAGACTGCGATCATGTGGCTGTGAGGGTGGTACAAATGTCGTAAGTGTGAGTACAGGTTATAAATCACTTTTCCCGAGGCTATCATAACTTTGAACCAGCATTTAACGAACAATTGTAAATCGAGGACTACCTATCAATCAGCAAATGCCTCAAGCTTTAAGCTTGCTTGTTGCCCGCACTGGGATGAATATTACTTTACTGAATTTAGCCATGATCTGTAGAAGACATGAAACGTGATGGGATTGTATACCATTGAGCTGAGTTTTCTTCCATCTGCTCTGTGCAGAAGCCCTAGTGAAGTAGCAGAAACATTGAAGCTATGTGTTTTTAGAAAAACCAGACTCATCACTAGAAAAAAAGAGAGAAAGAGAAATGAATATTTGAAAGTAACTAATTATTAAGGACCCATAATCAACAAGTTTCCTACCCAGGAGGCACTGGGAGTAGCACAGCTGCAATTATGAATTAGAGCAAAGAACACTGTTCATTACAGTCCTTCCAGTGATTTCATATATATTTGTTTATTTGTCAAATGTAGGTAGCCGGTAATGTCGGCTCTTTCATAAAGAAGAGGAGGTGTTACAATTCAGGTTACAAAACCCTCTCTGGGAGTGGGAATTAAAGTAGTTGTTTAGCAAGAAGCTCAGCTTAGTTTTGGAATCAGCCCATATTTGCTAATACATGTTTTAACCAAGTAAGTTTGGATATTCACTGAATATTGATTTGCCTCGAACAGAATTATAAACAAGTAAAGGAGGGGCATGCAATGGAAAGGAATGCATTGGTAGATATAGAACCAAAATAATCCAAATAAAAACATGGTTCTATTGTTTTGCTTGGGGCTTAAAGAGCAGCACATAGCCATGGGGCTGGTTTGTTCCCTGAAGGTCCTCCCCCGCCTTTTAATTAACTTTTAATGTTGAATTTTAGCTATTGATAAGTAAATAAACAATAAATAAATACGTACATCTAATGTTGCTGAGTCTCCTTGCTCATATAGTACAAAATCTCAACAAAATAAATGAAAACAACTGATATTATTCAAAAGCACAATGCAAAGGCAATGTTGCTAAAGCCATTTTGATAAATATGCATCTATGCTGATCTCTATGGAACATTCTCAAAGTTATTCTAAATCTCTGCTCCAAATTCTTAATATTTAAGAAAACCAATCCCTAGTTTGCTTTTTAAAGTTAAACAGAGTGAAAAATGTGCATGGATACAATCTGACTTGTAATTATTGCATGTTATTTTAGTTACTGCACTGTATTTCATTCGACATGTTCTCGATTTCGGTTCTACTGGAAATGAATTAAGGAATGAAGGAATGAAGGAATGAAGGAATGAAGGAAGGAATGAATTTTAGCAAGAAGTGGCATGCTGCTCTGGTCCTCTTGCCTTAAATGCCTAGAAAAAGCTCCTCAGTTTAATCAAGAATCTCAATGAGTAAAAGAGGATGATTGCACAGAGGAATTGATTCCATAGGAAGTCCCAATATAGTATCTGGGGCCCCAATGTGATCATATATTCTTCCATTGATCTTACCATTGGCCTAGCCTGATTTCTCTGTCTCTCTTCTCTGCCTCTCTATGTCTCTTTTTTTCTCTGTGTGTCTCTCTGTCTCTGTATCTGTCTGTCTGTCTGTCTCTGTCTGTCTCTGTCTCTGTCTCTGTCTCTGTCTCTGTCTCTCTCTCTCTCTCTCTCTCTCTCTCTCACACACACACACACACACACACACACACACACACACACACACACACACACACACACACACGAAGCTGCTATGTGGCAGAGCATAGTGCCACCATCCAACATCACCTTTTTTCCAAGAATTCCTTTTGGTCCCAAACTGTCCCCTAAGTTTACTCAGAAAATAAAAACAACAGGTGGCAGTAGCCCAGTGCTTTATTTGGAAGCATGCTCACTAATTCAGAAAATAAAACAAAATAAATCAAACAAGATAGTATGGAGCATCCCATGAAATGGGGTGGTGATAGATTTAATTTAATTTAATTTAATGGATTTCTATGCCGCCCAACTCCCTGGGGACTCTGGGCGGCTCACAACATGTTAGATTCCATAGGATGATAGGATGATATGTAATATTTTGACCAATGGTTTATAACTGATCGTGTCTCCTCTGGCAGTCATTTCCCCCTGTAATCCATTTTGCAAAAGCACATTGATTCAACATTCCAGATATGCCCATTACCTCAAAATAGGTTGGGAAAATTGTAAGGTTGTACACATTTTAAAACAGTCTGGATGTTTCAGCTGCCTTCAGGATGTTATCATCACTCAAGGGCAGTTTGGTCATGAAAGTGGAATGTAGGGTCATTGTAAGTTTGCAGGACCTTGGATAGCTCCATGCAGACAATTTGTTCAATAAAAATTGGAATGCAGTTTGGCTTTTTATCCATCTTGACTACACAGGCTATTGCTGCCTTCATGAAAAATGGAGAGCTTTTAATGAGACAGTTTCCTGACCCAGAATCTACCATGTCACTGCTTTTCAGTTAATTCCCAACTTGACCTTCCCTGTGATTTTTTTTTAGGTTATCTGACTCATGGGATGCTATATTAGGGATTTCTGAATGCAGAGCCCTCCTGACCGATAGACTTCAGCTCAAAATTGTTGAAAGATTCTTCATCTGGATGTAGCACCTCTGTAACTATTTTGTCACTAAAGATGTATAATGTCTTGAAGCATCATCTGCCTGCTGTCTGTTGTTATGCCAGTGTGGCAGTATTGACTGGAAAAATGTCCTGCAATAACTCTTTAGCAGCCCTTTTCTCTCTCGGAGTCTTTGTTGCTACTCAAGGTTGGTGGGGTCATGACATACTGCATGAAAGTTAAGTCCTTTGCACATTCTTGACCAAATGCTAGGTTTCTCCATCTAGTGTGTAAAGGCCTCAAGAACTCCTCCTTTTAAGTCTTATCATTCCTCGTTGCTTTAAGGTTTAGGGAAATTTCCTGTGTCTTTGCTCTTTCCTACCTTCTTGAATAGGAAGGGCAAGTGAAGAGAAGGACCGACTTTGTGGAGCCATCACTTCAAGCATTTGCCTGAAAATTGTTGAAAGTGTCATAGGGGAACACTGGGAAGCCCCTACTTCCTACTCCCTCCAGCTGTCATCTGATTCAAAGGATAGCTGTACTCACTTGAACATGAATAAAGCTCTGTATGCAATTCAGGATCCTGCTTTATGATCACAGGTTATTGTAGAGATGTGCTTACATTTCAGCAAACACAATTACAATTCCTCATATGATCTCTCAGCTGGATGTATAGTATTTGGCTTTTGCTTGAATGCTGCCCATTCCCAGAAACTGTAGGTCAAAATGATGGCGAACCTTTTTTGGTTTGCCTGCCAAAAGGGGGGGTCATGAAGGGGTCGCGTGCGTGTGTGCCCACACCCATAATTCCATGCGCCCCCCCTCCGTGCATGCCCCTGAGACCCCCCCTTCTCGGCATGCAATGCCACACCCGTTTTTCGCTCTCCCCAGGCTTCAGAGGCTTTCTAGGAGCCTGGGGAGGGCAAAAATGACCCCCCCGGAGGCCCTCTGGTGGCAGAAAATGGCCCATTAGCCAAGTTCCGGTTGAACTGGAAGGCCCGTTTTTTTGCTATCCCCAGGCTTCAGAGCCTTTCTAGGAGCCTGGGGAGGGCGAAAACAGCCTCCCCCCCAGAGGCCCTCCGGAGGCCAGAAATGGTCCATTTGGAAGTTGGGAAACGGGCCATTTCTGGCCTCCGGGGGGGTGGGAAGGCCATTTTCGCCCTCCCCAGGTTCCTAGAAAGGCTCTGGAGCTTGGGGAGAGCAAAAAATAGGCCTTCCCCACCCCCTCTGGAGGCTGAAAACAGGCTGTTTCCCGACTCCTAGTGGGCCCAGAAGGCCTGAATATCAGCTGGCCGGCACACGCATGCGCACCGGACCTGAGCTCACGTGCCCACCAATATGGCTCCGTGTGCCACTTGTGGCACGCGTGCCATAGGTTCGCCATCACGGCTCTAGGTGGAAAAATATCATGGAAAGCCCCCAATACATAAACATTTAAAAAGAACAAATACAAACATCATGAATTTAGAAGCCTAACCTCCCCCTGTGCAAGGCATAGACCAGTCAGACAGATGGGAAGATGGCGCTGAGTATGTAACTTTGTGTTGTACCCATTTTCAAGTCTTCGCCTCTTCAGATCAACTTTGGAAGAGGTCTTTGCTCCTTTGGATAATTCCTTGAACACAACTAAGTATATTTAAATGGATTGCATATACAGAAAAATGTGGTGGGTTGCTCTGACTATTAAATAATTTTCTTGATCCTTTGCGGATGAGGCTCACAGTTGCAATTGTTTTGCACCTCCTTCACATGTTCCCTCGATGTTTCTTTCATCTCCAAGAAAAAACTTTGCACTTCTCTCACTTGGCTGCTGTCTTACATAGCACATAATGTAAGTGCATATAAATACTTCTTGCAGCAAATAGCTGAGTCATCAAATCCTGGCAAGACTGATTGTGAGTTTAAAGGCCTCCTGGCTCTGGGGCTTTTCCATTTTTAACTCTGCAGGGGGTACACTTCCCCAATCAGTTGGCACATCATTTTGGGGTTCTTTTGACTCTTGGCTCCTGTTAAGAGCAGGTAGGAGCTGTAGCTGATGTGTTTGTGTTTTGCATGGGTTCATCTTCTGCACTATTCCTAGACTGGTATGTCCTGCTTATGATAACTTCTGCCTTAGTAACTTACTGCTTGGATTACTGCACCTTGCTCTACATGGGGCTGCCCTTGAAAGAGTATTTGGGAGCTGCAGCTGGTCTAGAATGCAATGGCATAGGCAGTTTTTGGCATTTCTCATAATGCCCATATACTATATTGGCTTCATGAACTAGATTGGTTCTCAGTAGGCTTTTGGATACAGTTCAAACTGTGTCATCTATAAAGCCCTTGGTGGCATCAAATCAAGGCTAATTACATGGCTACCTTTCTCCCATTGTTTCTGCTCACCCCACTAAATCTAGTAGCGAGGGGCCCAGCTCCAAGTACCTTCCATCAAACAGTGCCTTATTGTTGGAGTCACGTCGTGGCAGTGGCAGTCTTCTGGGACAGCATCTCATTTGTATGGTCCCATCCTTGCTAGTTTTTTGCAAGGTTTCCCCAGGCCTTTGGGTCTTGTGAGTGGGAGAGTAGACGTCTGCTGATGATCAACTTCTTTTCCATTGTGATGGAGTTATTGCTTATTTTTGAATGTTAAGGATTATATGTTGTAGGTTTTTCTGTTTTATAATCCTTATAAGCCCGTGATGGCGAACCTATGGCACGTGTGCCAGAGGTGGCACGCAAAGCCCTCTCTGTGGGCACACATGCCATAGCCAGCTGCTCTTCTGGTTTCCGGCACGCACTGATATTCATGCATGCCGGAGCCCCAGAAACCTGAAAACTTGCTGGCTGGTGCGCATGTGCACGCCACCCCTCTGGTCTTTGGATTTCCTACGCTCTGGCACATGCAAAGAACAGCTGGCCGGCATGCATGCGCACGCCGGAAGCCAGAATACCAGTTGACCGGCACATGCATGCACACCGGCCAGCTGGTCTTTGAGTTTCCGGGGCTCCGGCACGCGCACACGTTCCAGTTTGGGCACTCGGTGCCAAAAAGGTTCGCCATCACTGTTATAAGCCACCCAGATCCTTTGAGTGAGATAGGCACCTATATGCATTATAAAAATAAATAAAATAAACCACAATTGATGTTAACATTTATTGTTCATATTTTTGATTGCACTTTACCTTTTACCTTTTAAAGAAACTAGATTGATAAATCTCATGGCTTTGTCTCCTTCCAGGCTGCTATGGCAAAAATAAGAATTTTGTGGCATCTTAACCCATTTTGACAACACTGGCATATCCAGTACATAAAATATTTGATCTAATATGTGTTATTAAATAAGCCTTGCTCACAAAAGCTTATTATTCTTCTATGTGCCAAGACTCCCTTATGTTAATGTTTTAAGAAATACTTTATTGAATCTGTCAGCAGTATTCTTTTGTAATAGAGGCCGTAAAAGTTAGTTAAATAAATTCTTCCTAAAGAAAATATTTATCCAACAGCTATAAAAATAAATCAGCTTTATAAAAGATGTTTATAACCATAAGGCAATAAACAGACTTACAATAAAAGTGGAACTGGTTTGCTGGAACAAAGAAAAATTGTGAAAATTCAGCTAGTGCCAATATTTTGAAAAGAACATTAATGTTCACTGCTTTACATCTAGAGCAAATCAGGTTTGTTGATGGCTAAATGAGTATTTGTATTATTAAAAACTACCAATATAAAGTCAGATGGAAGTAAGATACAAAAATATTTTAGGTCTTATTCCTTTATTTAAAAATTGGTCAGTCCAAACTTTAAACACAGATTAAATGTATAACTGACTCACAATTCCAATAATGTCTATGGAGATTTTCAATCATCTAGATCATGGTTGCTACTTGGGAGAATCTGTAAGTAGCCACATCTGCTATCATAACCTTTTTGTGAATAGATAATACTCTTAATGGCATCCTTTTTGGAAAAGCGCGCAGAACAGGTTTTGTACCTTAAATGTGTTTCTGGCCAAAAAAAATGTTGACTTAACTGAGACAGACTTAAGTCTGATCATTTTTTATATGCATTCTCTGAGTTTAAACAGTTTGGCTTAAACGTCCTTTTAAATCTATTTCCCATAATATCCAGGAGTTCTCCCAAAGCCAAAGAATTATCTGAAATGTGCTTTGGGAGTTTTTGCAGAGTTTACTGTGTCCAGTAGCTTGAAGAAGAACAAGCTTGCAAGGAGAAGAAAACCTGAAAAGTTGGCGTAGATTTTTGACAATTGTGACAAAAACAATATAGGTAGCTTGACTGATCACGTCTAGGTCAAAGTCTGTATAAAAGTGACAATATCGCCTGGCCTTACTTGAGTCCAGTTACCTGAATTGTTTTCAGCTCTTGTTATCTAAAGATTAAGATAAGACGCTTGCAGCACAATCCTACCTATGTTTACTCAGGACAGGAAAATAGTGTCAGCAAAATGTACCTAAAATTGTAGTTTTTGAGATGTAAATATTTATTTGATCCTTCCCTTATTTTAACTAATAAAATCTTACTACATAAATCTTTTTCTTAGCTGAGAAGATTCTTTTCTTTAATCCAAAATTTAATCCAGCTATTTCAGGTATCAAATGTAACTGCATTCTGTTAGGAATGGGTGAATGGATATAATGGCTACAGTTTTGCGAGATTTTTATGATCCTCATTGGCATTCAGTCTCTCACAAGAACACCAAAGCCATATAGGATTGCATCAAAATCATACGAAGCTTCAGTCTTACCTGAAATCCTGCATGCTCTTGTGCAAGATTTAGCTATTTCAGAGATTTTTTTTAAAAAAATCTTATTTTATTACTGTTTCTGTAAAATGGTTTTATATTTTTCCATTTCCTGGTAAAATGAGTATATCAGTGTTTTCAGAGCCCATTTTGGCAAGTCTTTTTAGTAAAGAAGCCTCTTACATGCATTCTGTGCAAAACAGAAATACTTTATTTGATAAGTTAACATAAACATAGGCCCTGCAAATCCCAACTGAACTCTCAAATGAGTTGAACCTCTGTAAAGTGTGTTCATCCATGTGAACTATTCTATTGTTTGGTTGCTGAGAAACCACCTGATTCCCCCCCCCCCGGCCCCCCATCACACATTTAGAGTGGCTGGAATTTGGAGTAGGTCTGTCATCACAGAGAATACCTAATGTCAACACTTCTGTTTGAGAGATCTTTAAGTCTGTTAGATTGCAATCACTTTCTTCCCCGGGGAATTAGTCCAACTGAACTCTATTAATTTCTGAGTGTGTATATAGAAGATTTCACTGTGAGCATGTTCTGTTGTAAATCAAAAAGTAAATCAAAGGATTCTTGATAAAGGAAATATTAATGAAATAGTATTTATTGGGTGGGAAATTTTAAAAGTTGTACTCCACTTTTGGGAGAGTTTATATTGTATCTTTATATTAAATGAATAATTAAATGGATTCATGGACTGTCTACAGTCGCCCTCTCCCCGTTTCTAAGAGGTCTGTAAGGGCCGTGCATAAGCGCACCACTGTGCCTACCATCCCTGTCCTACTGTCCTATTGTCCTCTTTTATCGTTACTTTTTACTTATGTTTATACAAATTACTACTATCCTATACATGTTTGACAAATAAATAAATAAATAATAAATAAATAAATATTGTCATGTGGACTTGTGTGTAAAAGTGTTCCTTTTACTTCTCAGTGCTCTAAATAGTCAATTGAATAAGCATACAGTACGGCTTGCTTACTTTAAGCACAGAAGTGGGTTGGGATCTTATGAACTCTGAAAGTCTTGTGCATTTTGAATTGTAAATGCAAACTATTCCTTTGTACATAACAGTAGAGAATTTTGCAGAAGGAAAGTTCCATTTGATTAATCCTGTCAAGCTTGACCTTAACATATTCCTTCTGGCAAAATAAAATGGAAAACTATCAGAACTCCACTCCTCTTCTTGCAATAGAATACCTTATGTCACCAGGCTTGAAATTTTGGGCCTGGACAGCCTAGAACTATGTTCTGACCTAAGCTTAGTACACAAAATTGTCTGCTACAATGTCCTACCTGTCAATGACTACTTTAGCTTCAACCGCAATACTACACGGGCAAACAATGGATATAAACTCATAGTAAACCTCTTCAAACTTGATTTGCAGAAAATATGACTTCAGCAACAGAGTGGTCAATGCCTGGAATACACTACCTGACTCAGTTGTTACATCCTCAAACCCCCATAACTTTAACTTTAAACTGTCTACCGTGGACCTCATCCCATTCCTAAGAAGTCTGTAAGGAGACGTGCATAAGCGCACTAGCGTGCCTACCGTCCCTGTCCTATTGTTCCCATTTGTTCGTACTCATTTCTTATGCTTATACTTCTACCTGTTTATACTTATATGTTTATATGTTATGTTTATACTAATACTTGTTTTCTCATACATGCTTGACAAGATAGATAGATAGATAGATAGATAGATAGATAGATAGATAGATAGATAGATAGATAGATAGATAGATAGATAGATAGATCCAAGATGCTCTTCCCTCTTCTCTTCATCCTTCCTCTCACTCCCTCTTCAGCTGGTGTTTTAGTCACCTCCCCGCTTGCATCTGCCTGCACAATTCCTGTTCCCACCCAGGGTCTGCATGCTTTGGCAGTCAACCCAGTGTTGAAGTTGGAGGGCTTTTGTTCAGTGTCTGCTTTTCCAAAATCATGATCTTCCAGGGAACCCCGAGTGACCTCTCGTGGAACCCTAAGGTTTCACACAGTCCTGATTAAGAAGCCCCGCACTAGGCTAAAGTATGGTAGGCTACTTTGTGGTTCATTGCCTTTTATGAGCAGAACCAGGAGTGTCTTCACACAGATGTTAAGGAATAGCAATAGCAATAGCAATAGCAATAGCAATAGCAATATAGCAATAGCACTTAGACTTATATACCGCTTCATAGTGCTTTACAGCCCTCTCTAAGCGGTTTACAGAGTTCAGCATATTGCCCCCAACAATCTGGGTCCTCATTTTACCCACCTCGGAAGGATGGAAGGATGAGTCAACCTTGAACCGGTGAGATTTGAACAGCTGAACTGCTGAACTAGCAGTAGCCTGCAGTGCTGCATTTAACCACTGCACCAACTCGGCTCTCTCGGAATGTCTTCTGTATGTAAGGATACTACAAACCCATTGTAGTTGAGAGAAGGAAGTGGTTAAAGTACATTGTATACATTATTTTATATTCAAGGATGTATATTCTGTTGTTGTAAAATGTTAGTTGATGTTCTGAGAGGTTCTAAAAGTCTTGAATCTTTGCTCAGATTTTGAAATAAACAAATCATTAACATAATTTTTAAGGGAGAAGGGACTGCAATAATTTGTTATCTAATCTGGCCTTTCCCTAGTCAATAATATTGGGAGATGGACATATTTGCAGATATGCTAGTTGTTCGTATGTCTGTTCAGGAATAGGGCCAATTATAGTTTCAGTAAGGATGTGAGAATGACAGGCACTAAGTTCATCCTGTTTAGTATGTGAATGAGGCAATAATGTAAAGTATAAGCAAACAAGCATGGTGTCCCATATTGTATCTAATTCATTACTGAATGCTTGTTGTTCCCTTATTGTCCCAGGTGCTTTCTCACAACCTCTACACTGTGCTTTGTATTCCCCATGATCCTGTAGCTTTGGAGGAGCATTTCAAAGATGATGATGATGGCCCAGTATCAAGTCAGGGATATATGCCATATCTCAACAAGTATATCTTGGACAAGGTAAGCCTTTTTCTCTTTCACTCACTTTGATAGCCTGAAGTTCAGCCTCTCTGATATTTTGGATAAGCTGATAGTCCCAGTTTTTGCTTGAATGTCTTCGAGAAGACTTTTTAATTAAATTAGTTCTTTGTTTTTACAATTACAAGAGGAAATATGATTTTTATTCCTTAAAAAGGGAAGCCTTCAAGATCTCTCCACCCAAAGGGTAGCAGGGCTACATGTTTATGTGGCTTACCTAGAAGAAAAATGTTATTAATTGAATGTGCTCTTGTCTCATGGCAAGACAGATTTGTTATTCTATATCAAAGGAATTTTGCTGGGATCAACAATTAATTAGCACATTGTTGGAAAGCCCTCTATTCAGAAATGTGCTTATTTATTTACTAGTAGCTGGATACCCATGCTTTGCTATGAAACGGAACTCCTTAGCATGGAGTATAATGTCTAAAAGCCCAGCCCGTAGGCCAGATGAGTCACGCGCTGACCACGCCCACTGGCAGTTGGAACAGAGTTCTTTTCAGGTGGGGAGGGGGAGTAGAAAGTCTAACACCTTAGCATCAGAGTGTGTTAATAATAATATAAGAAATAACTAATGATCTGATGGTCATTTTGAAAAATCCTTTCTTAGCGAGCACCTAGAAGGCAAGAGGAACATACGTGCCAAGTTTCAAGTTTGTAGGCTTTACGGTTCTGGAGATTTTGTGATGATGCATGAGTGGTATTTGGCACTTTTTTTTTATAGGCACTTTTTTTATAGCCGACAATAAATACACACACACACACACACACACACACACACACACACACACACACACACATACATATACACACTGTAAGGCAGTATGAAAGGCAAAAAGGAAGCTGTGATGTTTTCTTCCATACACCAGGATGACTCGACAGAAAAAACATATATAACCCTTTCCTGGTGAAGAGCTGATAGGGAAGAGAACCTGGCCTAGAGGTTAACACTTCTGCCTTACAAGCAGACTGCCCAGGTTCAAATCCCACTACGGGTATGGCTATCTGACGAGAGCAAAATAGCTCGAAATAGATCTATAATAGTCTCCCTTTATTTTCATTTATCAGCAAAAAAATGTTACACACACACACACACACATACACACACACACACACATATATATATATTTGCCAACGTTAGGTATTACCCATCTCACTGTCAGAGATTAAATATTACTATATTTATAATTCATAACTCAGCCTTCATGCCCTTTGGAGAGGCAATGGAAGAGATGTTTATTTCTGGCTTTGGAAGTTGTATTAAGGAATTGGCACACATTTGACAAGCAGATGTGGCTGATTTTGCTGCCAAATTTTGGTAACAATTAGGGGCTTAGAACTATCTGTGAGCTGTGCGTTTCTCACCCCATTTGGGAAAATGAGTGACGATTATTTGTCTCTCAATAAAAATGAATAACTTTCCTTTTGCAGGTAGCAGAAGGAGCTTTTGTCAAGGAGAGTTTTGATGAACTTTGTTGGACATTGACAGCAAAGAAGAATTATAATCCAGATAGAAACGGGAACAGTGTTGTATCCCATGGAGATGCTTTCAAACTATGGTGCCTCTTTAACTTTCTCTCTGAAGACAAATACCCTCTTGTTATGGTCCCAGATGAGGTATGATTGCATTGAATTTTTTTTAAATAAAAAATTATCTTGCTTTAGTTATATTATTATAGTGATTATGTGAAACTCAGTGTTGTGTTGTGGCATGGTAAGTATCTGCAGCTAACTTACCTAGATATTTATATATAGGTTTGCAGATCTGCAATATGCAATATCTCGTGATCTGATAAATTACTCTAATTTACATTTTGTGCTTCCGGATGATCATTCTTTTGAAAAAGCCCTTCTTAACTTAAATCATCTTAATTTTGTTATGGTCTCCCTCTGAAAGGTTTGCCCTCATTCTTGTCTCATGTAGGCCCATATTTTTAGCTTTTTGTTTTATAAATTTTGCAAAGATATCACTGTACATTTGGATGCAGCTGATTTATTTTATAAATCAAAAACAGGAGCTTGGATTACAGATGGCTAAATTAGTGTATTTCCAATAACTAGTTTTTATTGGCAAGTCTATTATATTGCATTTTAAGAATAAGTTATACATTGTAAGGAAAAAAAACCTGATAGAAATCATTATTTAAAGATATATACTTAAATTCACAAACGACTCAAATTGGAGAACAATTGCCAGGAAATGTGTAGTTTGAGACTTCTATTAAGGTTAGTCATGCATATAGATGTCCTCTGCAACACCATGTATGTGTATTTGGGGACAGAGATAGAAAATCACCTAGTACGCACAATGACAGGATGTGGGATGTGTTTTGAATTCTTTTCTTTTATGCATAGAATAGCTGCTGTGGGTTGCAGCAGCCATTCAAGGCTCACTGATGTATCTATCCGAAAAGAAAGTATTATTGCATCCATGTTTTCTTTTTTTTCTGGAGATTGAAGCAGATTATATGTGGAGATCAAAGGAAAGATTTCCTCCAATTACTTTGTAAGATAGGTTTACCTCAGAGAAAGAAACTAGTCTAAAATCATCTAGTACCTTCTGTGGCTAAATAGCAGCCTGACTTTGGGACTTCCCAGCTCCAGTTCAATCTCTTAACCACCATGCTAATTTGATTCTATAATCAATTAATGACTCTCCATAATTAACTCTCTAAAATGGTTACGTGTAGTCAAAAAATGTTGTCCAATGAAGTAGAACTCCTAATAATAGTATAAACTCTACATTCCGCAGTGCTTGCTGATAAGAGGAATTTTTTTTAAAAAAAATCTAATGTATAACACCTTACTTCTGTTGGCCTGAAATCCAGCTATAGATTAGCCAGAAATAAACGTATCATCTTCCTGGCTCTTGTACTTTCTCTCATATTGTCTAACATCTGCAGGTGAATGTAGTCAACTTTCTTTTCCTTCGCACTCTGCTCTCTTCTAGATTGCCTCATCCTACTCCCCCCCCGCCACGCGGTTCTTCAGCAGAAAAAAAGCATTGCATGAATATGAAGTCAGCAGCTAAGCTTCCTGTTTCCACCAAAGCATTTCCTGTTTCTTTAAATTGTAAAAAAAAAAAAAGGTCTTGGTAAACTAGAGTTGTTTGGAGTCAAGTTTCAGTTAATGTTTTGTTTTGGAGAGGAAAGTCAACATCTTGGAACAGTACTTTTGTTGATGTTGCAGTTCTGAGCCCAAAGAACTTAAATGCTCTTTCCTTCCCATTCTAGGTTCAACTGAGTTGTGGTAGGCTTTCAAACTTGTGCTAGATCAAGGGTGTCAAACTTGGGGCGTCATGTTGTCATCACGTGACCTATCATGACTTTTTCCCCTTCGCTAAACCGGGGGTGGGCATGGCCAGCGTGTGACGCATCCGGCTCGCGGGCCGTGAGTTTGACACCCCTGTGCTAGATGGCTGAGTCTTGTGAGATGCATAGGGGATCCAGTCCTGCAGTATTGAAAGATGCACCAGTGCTCTCCAAGTGAAGAAGTTATTTGAATCTTCCGCAATATGGCTTCAGCATAGTATTGCTCCAAAACAATGCTATCTCAGGGAAAGCTTAAGTGATATAACAACTTCCTGTAGGCAATAGTAGCCAGCCAGACCTTCAGTATCAGGAAAAAAATATGTGAGCCCTTTCATTCATTCAGAATAGAGCTGGAAGGGACCTTGGAAGTCTTCTAGTCCAACCCCCTGCTCAAGCAGGAGACCCTATAACATTTCAGACAAGTGGTTGCCCAGTCTCTTCTTAAATACACTCTTCCTAAAGTGATGAAGCACCTACAACTTCTGAAGGCAAGCTGTTCCACTGGTTAATTGTTCTCACTGTTAGGAAGTTTTTCCTTAATTCCAAGTTGCTTCTTTCCTTGATTAGTTTCCATCCATTGTTTCTTGTCCTGCCCTCTGGTGCTTTGGAAAATAAGTTGACCCCTTCCTTTTTGTGGCAGCCCCTCAAATACTGGAATAATACTACTATCATGTCTCCCCTAGTCCTTCTTTTCTCTAACTTATTATTTAATAGTTACTATTTTTGAGCCAGGTTTTGCCTGATCTTTACTTGTACCTTTCATTTTTCCTGCCTAAGTGTAAAACCTTGCTTTTCTCCACATTAAATTTCATTTTGTTGGATAGGCCCATTGTCAGCCAGTTACAAATCCATCTGGTGGTGATGTTGTCTATCCCACATTTTTCTAGCTTACCAAGAAGTAGGTTGTGGTCTACTTTGTTGAATGGCCTTGCTGAAATCTAAACATACTATGTCCAGAGCATTTTGCTGGTCTACTAATTTATGCGCTTTGTCAAGGAATGACAAACCTGTGCTGGCTTTTAGTTATAATTTTTTTTTGTTTCTAGATGTTTGCAGATCTGTTTTTTGATTATCTTTGCCAGTATCTTTCCAAGTATTGATGTTAGGCTGATTGGTCTGTAGTTTCTTGGGTTTGTTTGTTTGTTTTCCTTTTTTCAAGATGGCAACCACACCAGCACTTTTCCAACCCTCAGGTAATTAATTCCTCAGTGCTTCATGATTTTTGAAAGATATGATAGAATAGTTCTGAGATAACATCTGCCAGCTCCTTCAGAACTCTGGGATGTAATCTATCAGGTCCTGGTGATTTATAATCATCAAGATCAGACAGGTGTTCTCTTACCATTTTCTTATTCATTTTAATCTTTATTTCTAATCTGTTTTACAGTTATGTTTTTGGTAGGTTGAACTATAGTTTCTTTTTGCATGAAGACTGATGCAAAGACTGAATTAAGCAGCTCTGCTTTCTCTTTACTACCTGTTACTTCCTTTCCATCTTCTTTATTTAGTGGACTGACTGTTTCTATGACCTTTTTTCTTATTCTTTATATGTTGAAAGAAACTTTTTAAATAATCTTTGACTTTTGTTGCAAGTCTTTGTTCATTCTGAGCCTTTGCAGATTCAGGCAATTTTCCTGTGCGCTGTTTGGAGAGTCCAAGCATGGGTTAACTCTTTGTCTGCTTGCCAGGGACTGAGTGAGAAATATCCGGCCACGCCTCCTCCTTGGCTCCACTGAGGCCAATTGTTTCACTCAGTCGAGCCTAGAGGGATGCAAACTTTATTTCTCTTCCTAATTCATAGGCAAGGCGTCTGAGATCTCTTGAAAAGCAATTTGCCAAAGTGTGTCAGCAATCTGCAGCAAGTAGGCCCTTAACTCCAGTACAGGAGGAGTCCCTTCCCCTTCAGGAGGGCTCTCCTGGATCCAGTGATTTATCCCCTGACAGGGCCTTAGAAACTTCTGCTTGAGAGGAAGCTATTAGGAGGACAGGATGGGGCAGACAATATTACCAGACCAGACAGCCGTTTCGAGAGTCAGGTAATCGGCCCTTTCGTAGGTCAAAGTGACTCTCAGATAGATGCCCCCATTGGTGGTTGCTTACATCGATTTCTCCACCAAGGGGAGGTTACTACATCGGATACCTGGGCGCTTCAAACCATAAATCTGGGTCTCAGTCTAGAATTCACCTCCAACCCGCCAACACGCTTCATTCGGTGTCCAGTTCCCACCAATCCAACCAAAAAACGACTCATGGAAATCAAGATCCGACATCTGCTGGACATAGCCATCATAGAGACGGTCCCCCCGGGACAGGAAGGTCGGGGGTATTGTTCCATTCTCTTCCTGGTTCCCAAAAGCTTGGGGGGTGTAAGAGCCATTCTGGACTTAAAACAACTCAACCTTTATTTGGCGTACAAAAAATTCAAGATGCAGTCTCTCAAATCGATCTTGAGTTGCATCAGACCAAATGATTACCTCACCTCCATAGACTTAAAAGAGGCCTACCTTCATGTGCCCATTCGACCATCGCACAGAAGGTTCCTAAGATTCAGTGTCGCGAGGGTTCATTACCAGTACAGGGCCATGCCATTTGGTCTCTCATCAGCCCCTCACACCTTCACCAAGCTTCTGGAGGCAGTCGGGGCCTCCCTCAGGGCAAGGCCAATAAGGCTGCAGTGTTACCTGGACGACATCATCATCCAGTCCAGTTCCCCTTCGCAAACTCAGGACCACCTTCAGATCACCATTCAGACCCTTCAGGAACACAGCTTCTCTGTCAATTTTGCCAAAAGCCATCTGATCCCGACCACCACCCTTCCTCATCTCGGAGCAGTGATCAACACCACAACTTGCGAGGTCTTTCTGTCGCAGGACAGGCTGCGCAGCATCCGACTCCTCGTCAACCAAGTCCGGGACTCCATTCGATCCCGTTGGTTTCTCTCTCTCAGCTGCTGGGGAAAATGATTTCCTGCATCGACATTGTTCCTTGGGCGAGGTTACACGCTCGTCCTCTTCAATGGTCCTTGTTGCCGCACCAGAGGGCGAAGAGCAGCAATTCCAAGGCGAAGGTTCGGTTTCCTCGTCTGTACTCAAATCCCTGCAATGGTGGACATCCCGAGCCATGGCAAAGGGTTGCCTCTTCAGGGAGCCCGACTGTCTAACGATCACGACGGATGCCAGCCTCTTCGGGTGGGGGGCTCATGCTCAGTCCCTGGTGACGCAGGGGCGGTGGACAGCTTTGGAATTGAGAAACAACATCAATTGGCTGGAGCTGAGGGCAGTCCGCCTCGCTCTCCAGCATTTCAAGCTTCTGGTGTCGGATCGACATGTCTTGATTTTGACCGACAATGTGGCTACCTGGACTCACATCAATCGCCAAGGGGACACTCGTTCCAACAGCCTCATGCAGGAGGCCTGGTGGTTGGCCCTCTGTACAGAACGTCACGTCCGGTCCATTAGGGCGGAGCACATCTCCGGGACATTGAACGTCCAAGCGGATTGGCTAAGCCGGACCATAATAGATCATTCAGAGTGGCGTCTTCACCCAGACCTGTTCGAGGATCTATCCCAGAGGTTCGGTCGCCCGGTGGTGGACCTATTCGTGCACCCATCCAACACTCATCTGCCCAGGTTCTTCACCAGATTCCAGGTCCCGGGGTTGGAAGTGGTCAACGCCCTTCATTGCCCATGGCCACCGGGCCTGCTGTATGCCTTCCCTCCTCTTCCTCTCATTCCGCAGGTGATCAGGAAGCTGCTGGCAGAGAAAGCGGAGATTCTCCTGATGACTCCCCATTGGCCCCATCGCCCTTGGTTTTCGGACTTGGTCAGTGTCAGTGGCCCATCCCTGGAGGATTCCCGACCACAAGGTGTCTCTCAGCCAGGGGGAAGTGTTACATCCGGACCCCCAGTGACTCCAGTTGGCGTATGGCACTTGAGAGGGAGATCCTGAGGAGGGACCACTACTCTGGGGAAGTTATCCACACCATCCAGGCGGGCGTCAACCAATCGCCTGTACAATGCTGCTTGGTCGGCATTCTCTTGTTTCTGTAGCTCTCGACATATTATTCCAGTGTCCATTTCAATTCTGCAAGTCTTGGACTTCCTACAAGCAGGGCTGAACAGAGGCCTCGCTACCAACACTTTACAGCGGCAGGCGGCGGCCTTGTCAACGGTCTTAGTGTACGAGGGTCTACAGTTGCTGGCTCATCACCCCAGGGTCTGTAGCTTCCTCAAGGGAGCTTCTAATCTCAAACCACCAACGGTTCACCGTTACCCATCCTGGGATCTCACCTTGGTCTTGCAGGCACTTACTGGGCTGCCCTTTGAACCTTTACATAATGCTACTCTACATCTGCTGACATTTAAGGTGGTCTTCCTGGTAGCTGTCACTTCTGCCAGGAGGATTTCGGAGCTGGCGGCATTATCGGTTCGCTCCGATTTGTGTATCTTCCACACAAATTGAGTTGTTCTGAGATTGCATCCTTCATTTATCCCGAAGGTCAATTTGCTGTTTCATAGGATACAAGAACTTATTCTTCCTGATTTCTGCCCGAATCAGGTCCATCCTCGGGAGAAGCTCTGGCATACCTTAGACGTCAGGAGGGCCCTCCGGAGATATATAAAAAGGACGGCTGCATTCCACAGGTCCGAATTGTTATTTGTGTCCTTTCAACCAACATTGATGGGGAAGAAAGTTTCATCTTCCACGGTGGGCTGCTGGCTGAGAGCATGTATCGCCAAGGCATATGAGGTCAAAGCTACACCGTTGCCGGGCCGCATCACTGCCCATTTGACAAGAAGTGCGGCTACCACAGCAGCATGGGCCATGCAGGCATCCATTGAGGACCTGGACGACACCATGGCCTTTCATTACGCACTACCGGCTGGACTCCTTTGCCTCGGCAGAGGCTTCATTTGGCAGGAGGGTTCTGCAAAGGGTTCATTCTGCCTCGGAGACTCTGGACCAGCATTCTTCCCGCCCTTGACTCATTTAGCTTGGGTATATCCCATGCTTGGACTCTCCAAGCAGTGCACTGAGAATGACGTTGTCTTACCTGAACGTTCCTTCTATGTGTGCTATGGGAGAGTACAAACCCACCCTGAGGCTTGTTCGGGTCCAGGGTATGGATTTTGGACTTCATTTGACTACCTTATGTCTATGCTTTTGTGAAACAACTGGCCTCAGTGGAGCAGAGGAGGAGGCATGGCCGGATATTTCTCACTCAGTCCCTGGCAAGCAGACAAAGAGTTAACCCATGCTTGGACTCTCCTGCAGCGCACATAGAAGGAACGTTCAGGTAAGACAACGTTCATTTGCTGATATTCTGCCTTAGTTATGTGTCCCTTAGTTATTGTTAGCTCTCTGACCATAACTAATATTGGATAGAACAATATATGTCTAGCTTTTAACAGCTATAAGTCTGTTTAGCTTAGGTGTTGCAGACTGCCACAAGAGGGAGCTAGAGTTCACAGCTTATTTCTATGGGAGTCCCTCTCTGTTTGTCTTTGGTCTCTGCTACTCAGAGTGTGTGTTCTCTGCTACTCATTAGAGCAAGGCCTAGAGTATGTATGCTCTGCATTTCTCTCTGTGTTGTAGTTATGTATTATAGCTAAAATGTATTTGTACTTGATAGTACTTGGATTGTTATTATGACTATTAAGTGTATGACTTTGGACTGTTTATAGGAAAATGCTATTTCTCAAAGTAAACTTTTAACTCAAGTTAGTGTATCTGTGTGTGGCTGAGTACTTATTCACAACTGATCTCAATCTTAACGTTTCTGTATGCACAACCTTGGTAACACAAGGAATACTCTGCTAATACATTAACACAGGTTATGGGCCCAGAGAGATATTGAGAGTTAGTGTGAATATTCAGTTTCATACTCAGACAGCTAACTTGTGGTTTACTGTTAAATTAACAATGGCACAAGAACAGTCAACTAGCTTATCCCTGATAACCAGGTTAGATGGAACTAACTATGTTTCCTGGTCTATGAAGTGCAGCTTACTTTTGCGTAAAGAAGGATTATGGACTGTGGTTAATAATCCACCTGATATAACAGCTTGGGATCCAACAAATGATGAAGATAAGAAGAAAATAGCTGCCTTTAACCGGGATAATGAAAAGGCTCTTAGTATTATTGGACTGACACTGAGTGATCAGCAACTGGTCCATATTCATGGTGAAGATTCTGCTGCCAAGTGTTGGAGTACCTTAAAGAGACTTTATGTTCGAGATAGTGTTGGTGCGCACATACACCTTACACGTAAACTGTTCAGAGCACGTTTGTTAAAAGGTGGTGACATGTTAGCTCATTTGGAGTTTATGAAGAGAACATTACAAGAGCTACATGAAAAAGAACTGATTTTCTCAGAGTTGCATCAAGTTTATATTATTCTTTCTTCTTTGGATGACTCTTATGATGATTATGTGTCTTCACTGGAAGTTTTAACCAGAGATGAACTGACATTGACTGGCATAATAGGAAGACTGTTAGAAGAGTCTAGAAGAAGGCAAGATAGAAAACAACTGAGAGAGAAACAACCACAGGAAGAACCACAGAGAGAGAAACAACCACAATCTTCAACTGCCTATATTGTTAGGAAATGTTATTCTTGTGGGGCTAAGGGTCATATAGCCAGATTCTGTAAAATGGGTAAAAAGCAGAATGCTAGTAATATGCAGAGAGCTTATAATGATGTTAGTGTAGCTATATCAAGTACAAATAAAACTGTAAGCCATGATATTTGGATAATAGACAGTGGAGCATCTCAGTGTATAACTAAAAGTAAAGAGAGATTTGTTAATATGACTAAAAGTAACCAACATGTATCATTAGCAAATGGCTGGAAATTGAGAGTATCTGGAGAAGGTAATGCATATTGTTCATGTATTAATGAAAGTTTACCAATGTTATATGTACCTAACCTTATATATAACTTACTATCTGTGAGAGAATTGGTAAAAGCAGGGTTTGTGGTAACTTTTCAGGGAGATAAATGTTTAATTGAAAAACAAGGTAAAAGAGTTACTGCAAGATTGCATGATGGCTTATATATTATCCATGATAGTCCATTAAATAAGGCCAATTCAGTTTATGAAAATAGAAAGCCTCATGATGAATGTATTCATTTGCTCCATAGACGTATGGGACATTTAAATTTCAAAGTTTTAAAGAAAACTGTTGAGTTATCTAATGGTATAAAATTAAAACCTTGTGCAAGATATTTAAATTGTAATGCTTGCAATCAGGAAAAGAGCAAGGTAATTCCTGCAAACAGGTTAAATGGATTTAAAACCAAGGAACCATTAGAGGTTGTATTTGCTGATCTCATTGGCCCTAAGAAACCCAGTTTAGGTGGAGCCTGTTATATATTGAGCATAGTTGATCATTTTTCTAGATATGGTTTCTGTTATCTGATGAAAACAAAAACAGAAACATATCAGCATTTTGTAAACTGGTTAAGGTTTGTTGAACGAAAAATGAAAAAGAAACTGGTTAGTTTAGTAACAGATAATGGTACTGAGTTTACCAATAAGAGATTTGAAGATATGCTAAAGAGAGCTGGTATTGAACATAAGCGTTCTGCTCCTTTTCGGCCGCAACATAATGCGCATATTGAAAGAAGAGGTCAGACATTACAGGCTATGTCTAGAACCATGATTTCAGATTCTGGTTTACCAGAGAGGCTCTGGGGTGAAGCTATAATGTGTGCTAACCATGTTTTGAACAATGTAGTGAATGCAACAACTGGTGAATTGCCATTTACCCGTTGGTATGGTAGGAAACCAAATCTTAGTTATTTGCATACATTTGGTGCACCAGCATGGGTGCATATTCCCACACAAGTAAGGCGAAAGGGACAACATAGAGCACGGAAATTATGTTTTGTAGGGTATGAATCTAATCATAGATCATTTAGATTCTGGGAGCCAGGTACTACTAGAGTATATTGTAGTGCAAGTGCTAAATTCCTTGAGCATGTTGGATGGAGTAAACTGGAACAGGAATACAAGGAACAAGATAGTATTGTTGTTGAGGATCCATTGTTTCCTGATGATTCTGATAAGAATAGTACTGATGATAGGATAGTGAAAGAATCCTCAATAGAGGAACCATCTATGGATGATGTAGAAGATACTTCGATAGGGGAGGAAAAGGAAGAGGAAATTCCAACAACTTGTACTAAATTGCCTAGGAGGTCGACTAGGGAGAGACGTCCATCTGATAGATATCAGGCAAGTATTGTATGCCAGATTAATGTGGAACCGTCTAATTATAATGAACTTAAGCTGTATCCAACAAAGGAACAGGTAGCTTGGCAGGAAGCTATGAATAAGGAATTAAAATCTTTAAAGGATCTTGAGGTATATGAAGATGTAAAGTTACCACCAGGTGAGCGTGCAATAGGTTGCAGATGGGTGTATAAATTAAAGGCTGGTGTGGATGGCACTGTTACCCATAAAGCAAGATTAGTTGCTCAGGGATTTGCTCAATCAGATAAGGATTATGATGAGGTATTTGCACCTAGTCTGAGAGCAAATACATTGAGAGGAGCATTAGTTTGGGCAGCTAAAAATAAATGCATAATTAATCATGTAGATGTCGAAACTGCATATCTACATGCACCTTTACAACATACCATTTATATGAGAAAGCCATTAGGTTTAAAAGATGATGGAAAAAATGATTATTGGAAATTAAAGAAAAGTCTTTATGGTTTAAAGCAATCAGGTTATGAATGGAATAAATGCATTGTAAAAGAATTAGTTTCCATGGATTTTAAAGCTGGTATAGCTGATCCTTGTTTATTTAGGAGAGAGAAAGATGGTTTGATTTCTCTGTTGCTATTATTTACAGATGATATAGCGATTATAACAAAGACTGAACAAGAAGCAAATGATATTGTTTCTGAATTACAAAGAAAGTTCAAGATTAGAAATTTAGGAGAAATTAAACATTATTTGGGTCTTGATATAATGAAGACAAATAGAGGATTCAAAATTTCGCAAGCTAAGAAGATTAGCCAATTGTTAAAAAGATATAACCTGGAGAATTGTAAAACTGCTAAGACACCAATGGATCAGGGATTTACAAATAGTGATAGTAAATGTCCTGCGTTTGATAAGGAGATATATCAGTCTCTAATTGGTAGTCTCTCATATTTGAGTAATTGGTCTAGACCAGATATATCTTATAGCGTAAATCAACTGGCTAGATATAATGCTGAACCAAATGAAAGGCATTGGCAAGCAGCTAAACGAATACTAAGATACCTAAAGCACACAATACATTATTCTTTATATTTAGAACCGAGAAATGAATTAGTGTTAACTGCATATGCTGATGCAAGTTTTGCTACTGATGCAATGACTCGCAAATCAACATCAGGTATAGTGGTAATGTTGGGTAATGCTTTAATAGGGTGGAAATCTATTAGGCAACAACATATTAGTTTATCCACTATGGAAGCAGAATTCTCGAGTTTATCATTAATGTGTACAGAATTGGTATATTATAAACAATTGTTAAAGGATATAGGAATTACTGTACAGGAGCCATTTATTGTGTATGAAGACAATCAATCTGCCATTAGTATGGCTAATAGTTTAGCTGTGAAAACAAGGTCGAAACATACTGATTTGAGATATCTGAATGTTAGACAATGTGTTCAAAATAAAATGGTTAAGTTGGAATACTGCATGACTGAACAGAATATTGCAGATCATTTCACTAAAGCGCAAGGTGCAATTAAACACAAAGAGTGTTGTGAAAACTATGGTTTAAAGATGTAAGGTATTATATATTGATCTACCCAAAGGGGAGAATGTTAGGTCTCTGACCATAACTAATATTGGATAGAACAATATATGTCTAGCTTTTAACAGCTATAAGTCTGTTTAGCTTAGGTGTTGCAGACTGCCACAAGAGGGAGCTAGAGTTCACAGCTTATTTCTATGGGAGTCCCTCTCTGTTTGTCTTTGGTCTCTGCTACTCAGAGTGTGTGTTCTCTGCTACTCATTAGAGCAAGGCCTAGAGTATGTATGCTCTGCATTTCTCTCTGTGTTGTAGTTATGTATTATAGCTAAAATGTATTTGTACTTGATAGTACTTGGATTGTTATTATGACTATTAAGTGTATGACTTTGGACTGTTTATAGGAAAATGCTATTTCTCAAAGTAAACTTTTAACTCAAGTTAGTGTATCTGTGTGTGGCTGAGTACTTATTCACAACTGATCTCAATCTTAACGTTTCTGTATGCACAACCTTGGTAACACAAGGAATACTCTGCTAATACATTAACAGTTATATTGTCCTTTTTGTCTTCCAGTTTACCAGAGAGATCTTTGTGCAACCATGCTGGTTTCTTCTTGGATTCTAAGAAGCCAACAGGGTAAACCCTGTTGGGTTCTTAGAATTTGCTTAATCTTAACCATTTGATTTGCTAACACAAAGTCTGTTAGACAGAATGGTTTGATGGTGACATGTAATGGAGACTTTTTGAGTTTTTAAGTTTATATTGAAAATAATCTTTTGGATACATAGTACTAAAAGACAGGGTATGACTATTTGAAATAAATATGAAATATAACCCCTGATAAATTTAGAAGAGCTAATTAAACCAGCACAGTTGATATAGGACAGGTCTTCATATTATGTGATGGTTTAGCAGTTTTCCAGGGAGAAGTAGGCTGTGCACTCACACACATCAGATAAGTTGTCAGACATATGATTACAATTGCTTGCATTATCAAATGTGCAGTTACCAGAATTGTGGGAAATGTGTGTTGAATTGAATATGATGAAAGAACCAAGGAACTGGTGAGTGGACCAGGTCCTTGCACACCCTCTGGGTAAGGAGAGGACAGGAGATTAACCACATCTGTTCCAGATAGCTGCTCCCTACAAAGAAACTGCAGGAATAGTTTTTAATGGTTTAGGATTAGCCATCTGCCTGCAACTATGGCAGAATCTTTTAAAGGGTACTAAGTTTGCAAACCTCACTTTCTAATCATTTTCCGAAATTGTTCATAAACTACTTCTAAGCTATTAGAAAGTTTCAGAATGACAAGTTTAAGATGCTGTGTGAGTCTATCTTTAATCCTGAATGAAATAAAAATTTAATTTTAAGACTGTTAAAGAATCTAAAAATTTAGCAAAAAGCTAAATAAGTTTTTGATCTTAGAAAGTGTTAACTAGACTAAGGTTCCACATAAAATAGAAATATTGAAACTGTTACAATATGATATTGGAATTAATTATAAACAGCTTCTTGTGGGGTATAGATCCTGTTTTGGTTTTTTTCAACATAGATAATTTCATGATTTCAAAAACTGGTACAAGTGGGGACTAAAGATTTTAGACTGAGAAAATCTATGCAGACCTGCAAGATGGTTATGACAATAAAAAACTGAAGCAGAATTTTGAAGCATGGAATCAGAAAATATCAACAATGTCAGTATGTCTGTTTCTATGTTGATAGACTATGTCCTGTATCTTTTTATTATTTTTACTTTCTTTTTTCCTTGCACTTTTTATTGCACTTTTTATTTACTCCTCTCTATTTTCTATTTCTATTTTTTCTGATCTACAAAAAAGGTGTGAAGCAACTAGCTTAGCACGTCAAGATTGGAGAGGCTAAAGTCCTTCTTTAAGAGTAGAGGAAAGGAAAGAAACTGCCAGTTCAGTTGTGGGTACACAGTTCAGAAAGGACAGTGACATATTTAGAGGATGTCTATCACAATGCTAAACAGTCTTGCAAGCAAACACTATGAAGAATAGTTAAAGGAACTAGGAATACATAACCTACAAAAAGGAAAACTAAAACTATAGCACTCTTAAATATTATCACACAAAAGAAGAAATGGATTTATATTCTTTTGCCTGGAGGTTGGATCCAGAACCAGTGCTTAAAATTACAAATCGTTAGACCAGGGGTCGGGAACCTTTTTGACTAAGAGAGCCATGAAAGCAAAAAATTTGGAAATTTATTTCAGTGAGAGCCATATAATATATTTTAAAAGTGAATTCAACTAAATGTCAATAGGGACAATGGGATATTGAGAGAATCCCTGTCTTTGTGCTGTTTAATTTGTTGCTGCTGTAGCAGCTTCCTTGCTCCAAAGTGATATTTGTCTTTGAGTTGGTGATTTCCATCATAGCATTGGTAATGATTCTTTCTTTCTTTCTTTCTTTCTTTCTTTCTTTCTTTCTTTCTTTCTTTCTCTTCTTCTTCTTCTTCTTCTTCTTCTTCTTCTTCTTCTTCTTCTTCTTCTTCTTCTTCTTCTTCTTCTTCTTCTTCCTTCCTTCCTTCCTTCCTTCCTTCCCTTCTTCTTCTTCTTCTTCTTCTTCTTCTTCTTCTTCTTCTTCTTCTTCTTCTTCTTCTTCTTTCTTTCTTCTTCCTTTCTTTCTTTCTTTCTTTCTTTCTTTCTTTCTTTCTTTCTTTCTTTCTTTCTTTCTTTCTTTCTTTCTTTCTTTCTTTCTCTCTGCAAACCAATCCCCACCGTGGCTCCTTTCTCCCTCGCCCAGCCCTCTTCCAAGACGTCAAGTGCGGGGAACCGCACCAAGCGAGGTAGGTGGGTGGGTTGCTGAAGAAGCCCCGGAGCCCCGCCGCCAACCTGCGTCTCCTGCTGGGAAGGAGCCTCTGTCGCTGTCTCTCGCGGGGTTCCAGCCACCCGACTGAGTCCCTGACCGCGGCACCGACAGGGTTAATGCGTATGGGAGAGGAGAGAGCGCGCTACCGCCGCCGCTGCTACTTTCACCGCTCCGATATTTCTTTGGTGGGCGCGCGCGGGAGGGACCATGGAGCAGAGGCGCCCGGCAGCTTAAGGCAAGAGGCGGGTGGGAGACGCGGGCAGGAGCCTGTCGCCGCCGCCGCCACTTCTGGCATCCCCACGCCTCTCACCCCGCTCGCCGGGTGCCTCTGCTCAGCGGTCCCTCCCACGCGCGCCCACCAAAGAAATATCGGAGCGGTGAAAGCAGCAGCAGCGGCGGTAGCGCTCTCTCTCCTTCCCTCCCTGCATGGGAGGGAAGGAGAGAGTGCGCTACCGCCGCTGCTGCTACTTTCGCTGCTCCAATATTTCTTTGGTGGGCCTCCGCAGGAGGGACCGCTGAGCAGAGGCACCCGGCGAGCGGGGTGAGAGGCGTGGGGATGCCAGAAGTGGCGGCGGCGGCGACAGGCTCCTGCCCGCGTCTCCCACCCGCCTCTTGCCTTAAGCTGCCGGGTGCCTCTGCTCCATGGTCCCTCCCGCGCGCGCCCACCAAAGAAATATCGGAGCGGTGAAAGCAGCAGTGGCGGCGGTAGCGCTCTCTCTCCTCTCCCATACGCATTAACCCTGCCGGTGCCGCGGTCAGGGACTCAGTCGGGTGGCTGGAACCCCGCGAGAGACAGCGACAGAGGCTCCTTCCCAGCAGGAGACGCAGGTTGGCGGCGGGGCTCTGGGGCTTCTTCAGCCGCTTGGCTGGAGAACGGCGGGGATGTGGCCATGGCCGTTTTTTAGCTCCCCCCCGTCCCGGCTGAACGCCGCCATTTGGGTTATTTTTCCCTCTGTGCATGCGCGCGCATGCACAGAGGGAAAAATAACCCAAATGATTGTGGTCAGCCGGGACGGGAAAGCGGTGATTGTGTTCAGCCGGGACGGGAAAGCGGGCAGGAGAAGCTCCGCGCCGCAACCGCCGCCAGTTCCATCGGCTATACGCCGAAGGACTGGCCCGGGCGAACCGGGAGGATTTCACCCCTGCTGCGAGCCATATGCAGTCATCAAAAGAGCCACATCTGGCTCGCGAGCCATAGGTTCCCGACCCCTGCGTTAGACATTAGAAAGTACTTCCTGACCAGGGATGGGCTTCAAAATTTTTATCAAGGGGTTCTCTGCCCGGTTGCTGGGTGGACGTGGCCATGGTGGGCGGGGCCTAGTTGGCCTTATGCACCATGGCAGGGGGGCGTTTTTGCCCTCCCTGGACTCCGGAGGCTTTCCTCTAGCCTCCGGGAGGGCGAAAATGGCCTCCCCATGCTCTGGAGGCCCTCTGGAGGCCAGAAACAGGCCCGTTTCTGGCCTTCCCGAACTTCCGGTAGGCCCGTTTTTCGCCCTCCCCAAGCCTCCGTGCGCGCCCTGCACCTACCTTCACTTTTTATACTGTATACATTTGGGAAATTGTTCTATCGGTGTTTCTCAACCTCAACAACTTTAAGATGTGTAGATTCAACTCCAAGAATTCTAAAACCAGCATGCTAGCTAGGAAATTCTGGGAGTTGAAGTCCACACCACTTAAAGTTGTTGAGATTGACAGTACTGATCTACTGGATAAGGCAAGAAGTTAAAGCCCAAATAGTACTATTTGGAAAGGGAGCAAATTGTAAAGAACATAGCTCTGTGGTGTCTTTGTATGCTGTATACGGAATCATTCTCCCAATCATAGACTGGCCTGGAAAAGAAGCCCAGGCAAAAGTAAAGGGAGCTTTGTGCAAACTGTGTAGTCTGCTGTTGTAGGCTGCACCTGCCACTTCAAAGAAGGAAAAGAGAAATAATCACATGACTTCCTTAGTGCTTGAGTAAACTCTTAAGGCCACAAGAGCAGGATTTGGATTTTTCTAGCTTTTTAGCTGTTAGCACTAGCTTCCAGTGTGCATGTGACATTTCTAAGTCAGTAGGTAGGATTAATACCAGGTGGCAAAAAAACCCTGAACTTTATCACTGTTTCCATTTCCCATTCCATGCAGACTATTCTAAAGTTGACCAGGCCGATCAGTGCTCTCACTTCAACCATCAAAATATGTGACTTCCGGTTCCGGATCGCTGCATCGCGGACGCTCCTCGTTGAGCGCCTTTCCTTTTCCCCGTTAAAGCCGCCAGAACAGCTGTCTGGCGGCTTGAAAGTCTCTGCCCCGGGCAAAGGGGAGAGATGAGAGCCGGACAGGTGGGGTAGAGCCCCCCCTAGTGCCCCAAGTGTCAGCCAGGGGCGCGAAAGGTGAGGGCTCCCCAGCCAGCCTGTCTCTTGCTCCGGGGACTTGGAAACCTCCGCTTTTGCGGAGCAAGATGCCGTGACCACCCGCTGCTTCGTGAATGGGATTACAACTACTTAATTGTTTAAACAAGCAGACAGAGAGAGACAGGATTTTAAAGGGCAAGTACAGATTTTTTTTTTCTTTCAACTCCACTGCTGATTTTCACTTCGGAAGAAACTAAGTAACAGTTATTAGGCTACAACATGGCGATCGGAGAAAGTGGGAGGAGAAGTGAAAGTAACTTTCGTTTCCCTAGCAGCTTTTTTTCTTATGGAAATTTTTGATTTTGAAAGTTGGCTTTACTCTCTCTGTCTCCCGATTCTGGATTAAATAATAACTGACAATTTTTTAAAAATAAAATTCTATCTGGCTTTGGAATTTGAAAGAATTTTAAAAGAAATTTAAAAGAACTTTAACTAGAGGCTTGGCTTTTTCTTTGTTCACCACTGGAAATACTAAAATGGCTTCAAAATCTGGAAAGATTGTTTTGAATAAAAGAATGGATTATTCATCTGGTTATATTTCTAAAATGCAACTTACCACTGAGTTAACACCCCCAAAGTCTTTAACACCTGAAAATTTAATAAGTACCTTAAAGATTATGAAAGATGAACTTATTGTTGAATTTAACCAAAAAATTAGTGAAATAGATAATAAAATGCAGGCTGCTTTAAAGAATATTGACCAACAAATTAGAAATGATGTGTTGGAGGTATGTAAAGGTCTAGCAACAAATATTGAAGTTTTGGCAAACCGCATTGAAGAAAACAAACAAGTTTTGACAACTTCAGTAGAATACATAGATAAAATACAAAATGACATTGCAAATTTTGAAACAGAGGTGTTAATGACGCAATTCAGATCCATGGAATTTGCCATAAGGGTCAGGGGGTTGAAAGAAGGATTATATGAAGATTTGAAAGGAAGGATGGTGGAAGCTTTGGAGCAGGTGTCTGGACTGTCTAAAGAAGAACTAGCCAGGCAAATTGATAAAATATATAGAATCAACTCCTGGTATGCAAAACAAAAACACCTACCAAGGGATATTGTAATATACTTTACTACAAGAGCCTTACGGAATAGGATTATACAGGCGACGTTTAAGAATAACCTGCAGGTGAATGGCCAGGAACTGATGATATGGAAAGAAATTCCCTCTAAAATGCTCAAAGCCAGAAAAGATTATACCTTTCTGATTGATGAATTTAAAAGGTTAAATTTACATTACAAATGGGAAGCACCAACAGGAGTTGCAGTGAAATTTCTGGGAAAAAGATATCGGCTTAATACAACAAAGAAAGCTACTGAATTTTATGTCAACGTCTTAAAGGCTGATATATCCAAGATTCCAGAGGAAAGATGTATGAAAACAAAAGAGGAGGAGGAGGGAAAGCCATCCCTTCCTCTTCAAATCGAAACAGATTTACAAAATTTAAATGATTGGCAGAGCCAGACAGATGTCTACAGTGTGGAAAAGGAGATGGAAGATCGGGGTCAGATGGGAGGCGAGCTGACAACTACAAAATTATCAAGTTACAAAAAGATGCAACCATCATCAAGATACAACAAGATGCAGTGTTGAAGTTTATTGGACAGATGGTTGCCATTATGACTGTACTTTTCTTTTTCCCTTCTTTCCTTAATTTTTTTTTTTTCTTTACTTCTTGCATTCTTTTTTTTTCTTTTGTTTTTTTTGGGGGGGCTTATTCAAAGTATTATTAATTCTTTTTAAAGATTTAGAACTTTTTTGAACCTAATAATTTAATACATAGTAACATTATGTTACTAATAGAGTGGTAGAATTTATGATGAAGTTTAAGGTTTTTGTATTATTATTTAGTTATTTTTTGTGTAATATCAATTTAAGTTTTATTTAATTGTGAGAAAGATTTGGAATTGTTATCTATCCAGTTATAAAATATTACAATTAGATTTAACATTTTTTTTTTTTGGGAGGAAGGTTATTTAAAGTTTGGAATTAGTGCTTATAATCTGATATATAGTAATAGTATGTTATTTATATACTGATTGATTTTATGATGAAGTTTAAGGTTTTTGTATTTAATACTTAGTCATCATTTATGTAATAATCATTTAATTCTTAGTTAACAGTGAAGAAATGTTGTGAAGGGTAGATGATTGAAAGGAGGAGGAAGGAATTTTTATTAGTGTACAATTTGGAGTTGAAGTTTTAAAAAAATAAGGTGGAAGTCAAAATTTTTTAATTTAATTTAAATTTATTTTATTGATATTATGCCCTGTACTCTCTCTGGGAAGTCCGGGGGGGAGGGGGGGAGGGAAAGGGGTGGGTTAGGGGGGAGAAAAATTAAAAAAAATGTTTGTACTTTCTATTTAATGTTTAGCTATTATCTATGTAATTTTGTACTAATAAAACTTTTTGGAAAAAAAAAAAATATGTCATTCAGTCTGTGCCATCTCCAAGATATAGTATGTACTCCAATATACTTGAAGCAACAACATCTACTTTAGATATGTAATTTCCCTGCCCTACCCACATATTTCTACAAAATGTGTACTTTTTTTTATCCATTTCCCAAAAATCAAACCAAATTGACCAGTTGCAGTATAGATACTTGTGGGGGTGGGGGAAGAAGGGGAGACATCAAACACACACAATTGACAGTTGCTAAGAGTGGGATTTGTGAAACTTCAAGCCACCTTCTCCTTCAATAAGAAGTTCGCTAGAGAGGAAACACAGTATAAAAATACAGCTAACTGAATAGCAAGCATCCAAAAGCTCTGGCAAACTTTGTTTTTCCAAATGGAAAAGATGACAACAGACAGCTGCAGAACTATTGGAAAAGTGAGCACTGCAAATTTAGTGTACCGTATTTTAAAAGACTCTGCTATGTTTGCAAACAAGATGACTAACCCTATGGTCTCTCAGTGGTCAAATCCATGGAAGACTGCTGTCCTGCAGTGTCCTTACAAGGAGTAACTATCCAGAGCACATGTGGGTAATTTCCTACCTTCTCTTTACCTGGGGAAGTTCCGAAGAACTGGTCTACTCACCAGTTCTTTGGTCTTTGCTTCGCAGAGCCATCTTCAGTTTACCATGGCACCAAAACGCAACTGCAGAACTGTTTGATAGTATTTAAAGTGGCCAAAGTTTGAATAATAGTGTACAAAAAACAGGCACTTTTTAAAAGTGAGTTACCCAAAAGCATCATGTATACACATTATTTCTTCGTTAAGTAGTTTTCATGATGATTCCTTCAAAACATGCATCATGATATGCTCACACTCATTTGGGTTTTGCACCCAGTATTCTAGAAAAAAATGTTTCATGAATTGGGAGCAGCCATTGAAAAGACTAGGGTTCCCCCCCCCCCACTCAAATGATCGCTTATTTATAAGATATTCAGCATTTGATCTCTGAATGCATAGATAGAAACATAGACATGCACTTCAGCTAACTTGGATCTAAGCTGTAAAAAGCTTTAAAGTAATAACCAGCATTTGGTGTTCAGACCAGAAATGGATCCATTGCTGATGGCATAGTATACTTGTGATATGATCATAGCTCCCAGTCTCAGTTGTCTAGGAACTACATTCTGAAGAACTAGGTTTGGAATAAGTTTTCTCCCACTGTATATAGAAATTTTTTGGTAGTCTAACTGGGAAATCCAAAAGATAATTGGATATTGAATAAGGGGCTTACAGTAGAAATAAATATAAGTCCATTGGAAAAATAATATGGACAAGGAAATAGGTTGTTTTTCTGAAGTAATATAATGTGTTAAAAATAAGCTTAAAATGAGAAGGAACTTTGAAGTGATGTATTTATTAATGTATTAGATTTACTGTATATCCCACTTTCAGGTATTTAAGGCAGTATACCTAGTACTCCTTTCTCCCATTTTTCCACACAACAAGAACTTTGTGAATTAGCTTGGCAATGGCAGAATTTTGAGGGTCTATGAGAGAAAAAGTTGATTTTCCAAACAAGGCAAAGGTCAGATTGACACTTTAGCCTTATCTTTTAAATGAAGCATCTGTCCATCTATCTGTGAGGAAGAGGATTGGATAGCTTACCCTGCCTTAATGTACAAGTAGTCCTCACTTAGCCTCCCTAAATGGGACCGAAATTTCCATCACTAACCGATGTGGTGATTAGGTGAAATATTGCACTGCTTAGCAACTGTAGTTTCTGTAGTCCCAGTTGCAGTTGTTAGACCAGGACTTCACAGTTATCCTGCCATGCCATGCTCACCTCCGTCTCAATTCCCACTACCCACCTCCCCCAGGGGCGGGTTCCTAATTTTTTTACTACTACTCTGTGGACATGGCTTATTTTGTGGGTGTGGCTTGCCAGCCATGTGACCGGGTGGGCATGGCTTACCAGCCATGTGGCCGGGTGGGCGTGGCTTGCTGGTCATATATTAGTTATTTCAGAGAGATGTTACTACTATTTTTGCTATTTTATACCTTACATGAAAAGCTTTGCATACAAAGTGCGTGTTACACCATGGCAACACAGCAACCTTTATATGCAGAAAATGCCATAGTTAAAAGACAAGCAAGTCTCATACAGCATTTTTGGTTTCAGTCATGGATTCCTTAGACGAAAATATTGAGGACTATTAAAAGAACAGTATCTTTTACCAGTCCTCAATGTTTTCGTCTAAAGAATAACTGTATAAAACTGTATAAAATTAACAGTATAAAAGGTTAAGCTTTCGGAAAACGCCCACTTTGGGAAGCTTTAGGCAAAAGCGAAGGAAAAGTGTCAAATACAAGCTTCTTATTATTTTCAAGTGAAGGGACGGGGAAAAACTTAATTGTCAGGTTTCTGGGCATGCGCAGAAGAAATTTAAAAAATAAATATTTTTTTAAAAAATGGTGGCGCCCAGGCACCGGCAACTGACCGCACCGGTACTGTGACATCACCAGCGGGCCGCTACCGGTGCTATAGAGTGGACCGCACTGGTAGGAACCCACCACTGACTCCCCCATCTCTATCTTTTTGGCCATCCTGCACTCCATTGCCTCTGCTGTTCACCAGCACTGTCACCCATAGCTGATCTTCACTGTCTTCTTCCTCCCAATGCTGGTGACGTGCAGCCAGCCTGGCCCTTCATGAGGCAGCTGCTGGCCATGCAAGGCCTTCTTGAGGCCATGTGTAGAGTGCAGGGAGGGAGAAGTGGTGGAGCACAAGACAGCATGGTTGGCAGAGTGCAGAGATGGAGGGGAGGGGAAATAGGTGAGGAGAGTTGAAATGCACCTGTGGTTGTAAATGCAAGCAGGCTGCCATCCATCCACATTTTGATCATGTGACAACAGGAGTACTCTAACAGCTATAACTTCCAGGACTAGGTGTAAGTACCATTTGTTCAGCCCTTCTTGAATGTTCAGTTGTGTATTTGAATAGTTGCTGAATGAATGTTAAGTGAGGACTATTAAGTAAGGCAATCACACTTGGCCAATAAAGAATATTCAAATTCCAATCTGTACCCACTAATAAATGCAGGTTGGTATACATATCTACTTTCCATCCCTTTGTAACTTAACCCATTTACTTGATTTTATGCCATTAAAAAGACTCTTTGTAAATCTTCCTTTCTTGGTTATGTGCTGATAATACTGTAACTTTGAGCTTGACACTTGACACCCAGTGAAGTATCTGAGAGTGATTTTGAACCTGATTTCCCTCTTGCCAGTTCAACACCTTAACTGCTATACCATTTTAGTCTGCCCATGTCCCAACACCGTGTCACTTGTGAAAGAGAAAGTCTACATGAATGTAAAAGGACTACATTGTTCCAGGGGTGGGATGTTCGGCTGTTGTTTTACCCTGATGTCACCCCTTTTTTTTTCAGGTGGAATACCTCTTGAAGAAGATATGTACAGCTATGAGCATTGAGCTTAATAGTGGGGAATTAGATGACTATTTTTCCCAAGAGACCCAGCAGCAGAATGGTTTGACAGTTTGGCAATTTCTTGATTTGGTAAACTCTGGCCGATTACTGCGTGGAATTGAGCGTGAGCCCATTAGCATGGCCATTGAAGAAGTTTACCAAGAGATCATTGGGGATGTGCTCAAACAGGTAAAGAATTATCTCTTAATTAGAAGAATTGAAAAATGGCTTTAATAAATAGATAAAAAATGAACTATGGCACTACCAAGTTAAGAGTAAAGCCACCAAAGGCACTGAATCAGTGATGACTACTTTGTTTCCTATATTAAAATAAAATTTAAAATAAGACACCAAGCTATCTTCTGTCCATGTGCTTCTGTTAAGCATCTTGCTGGGATTATGAAAAATTATTATTTAGCGGTTGCTCTTTTCTCTTTAGGAAAATCCTTACAGTCTTGTCCCTCAATATTTGCTGGGCATTCTGGTTATCCATTGAATGACTATCAATTGGATTAATTAGATGGAAAATATTATCTAATTTATGACAGTAATGAGAGAAGAAAAATACTGGCAAGTACAGGTAGCCCTTGGCTTACAATTCATTTAGTGACTGTTTGAAGTTACAACGGCACTGAAAGAAGTAACTTATGACCTTTGCACACAAGCGTCACAGCATCACCACGATCTCATGATCAAAATTCAGATGCTTGGCAACTGACTCATTTTTGTGATGTTTGCTGTGTCCCGGGGGTCATGTGATCACTTTTTGTGACCTACTGACAAGCAAAGTTATTAAAATTTGTTGGAAAATCAAAACCAGAAGTTCACACAGATGACTGATTCAGCTAGATTCAATAACTTCTTTATAAACATAATAATATATATATTTACAATACCATTAGCAGAGTTCTTCTTCAATGTAGTTACAAGTAAACACAAGCAGGAGAGTTAGTTTCATTTTAGCAGAGTTCAGAGTGGAAGAGTACAGAGCGGAGACTGGAGCCAGACCCAGCCTTAAGCTTAAGTTTCAATTTTGACTCTCTGCACAGACTCAGAAGTGGTTAGCTCCTATTGGCTGACTCAGTTGCTATGCCTATTCATTGGCTAACCTTGTTAACATGGCTCTCCCAGTCATGAATATTCTAACAAAAGTCAATGGGGAATCCAGATTCACTTAACAACTGTGTAACTAAGTTAAAATCTGCAGTGATTCACTTAACAACTGTGGCAAGAAAAGTCGTAAAATGAGGGCAAAACTTGTTTAATAAAGGTTTCCCTTAACAACAGAAATGTTAGCCTCAATTGTAGTCCTGTAAGGATTGCCTGTAAAAGAAAGGTGAAACACCTAGTTGGTTAGAAACCAGTGAATCTGCTTTGATTATGTGCAGCCTCTTTCATCTCATCAGCAGAAAAAAAATCACAAGGAAGAGAAGGCTGGAGCTGGTGGTGGAGCTGGCTTGCAAGAGAGCACCTCACTCTCCCTTTGTGACTGTTATTGCACCGGAAGGCGCTCTGATTGTTCAATTAGCCATACACACTTCCCTCATTGTGCCAGTAGTTAAATAGCATGATGCACCACCCTTATCTGTTCCTGTTTGGCTCACAGTCAGGAAATAAAGTTTGTTCACAGCTTTGGATTTGTTCCTGCTCCTATTTTCAAAAAGGCTTATCTGGTGCATGTAACTGAACCCTAAGACCCATCCCCAATGGTTTAAGACATCTTGAAAGGATGTGGATTTTGAGGGTTTTAATTTGGGGATGATTGAGATCATCAATCCTCCACCTTGCCGCCAGCATCTCTGCACAAAGAGGAAGGAAAGCGAGTCAGCATTCCTGATAGCCACAAATCATATGAGCAGGAGCAAACCAGGGTGGAGGAGAATCAGTGTATGGCACATACAGAAGCAACAAAGACTTGCAGCACAAAATCCCATGCAAGATGTTGATATTTTATTTCCCCCCAATTTCATTTATCAATTTCAGAACTACTATAAGGTATTGATTGTCTAGATCAGTGGTTCTCAATCTTCCTAATGCCGCAACCCTTTAATACAGTTCCTCATGTTGTGGTGACCCCCAATCATAAAATAATAAAATTATTAGGAAACGGGTGGGTTCTAACTTACCTCACTGCCGGTTCGCTTCTTCCTGTGCTGCGTGGCCGTGCCTCGTGGGCGCGCATGCGCTTTGCGGAAGCATGCATGCACAGTGCCGGAATTTTTTTTTAAATGCCAAAAGAAAAAGCCAAAAACAAGATGGCAACGCATGCGCAGTGCCGGAAATTCAGCTTCCAGCAGAAGTTCCCATGGTACAGATATATATTTTTTGCAGTAGTCTATTTGCATGTGGGTGTACCCGCCTGGAGACGGATAGAGGAGTGGTGTCTCGGTTCCTGGTCTTAGGCGACCCCGTGAAAGGGTCGTTCGACCCCCAAAGGGGTCGCGACCCACAGGTTGAGAACCGCTGGTCTAGATGGTTTGCTGTTCTATTGCAACATACAGTATGTTGAAATATCTTAAGTAGTTAAATAGGCTGTTCTTACATAAACAGAAAAATATAGTGGTGGAACAGACTGAAACAATTTGGGCTACAAATAGTGGATCTCTCTTCTGAACAGCCCTCTACTGTATATAAAACTAAGAACATAAGGAAATTAATCTAGGTAAGTGGGTGGGGGTTGGTTTTACCTTTTGGCCAACTCTGTTGATTTTGTATTCATGAAGAATGGTTAACAAAGAGGAATATCCAAATGTGGAACCAGCTCGATTCTTTGCAATCCAATTTGCCACTGAAGGATTTTGCTTCTCAATGGAATAGGACAAGGACTATTTAAGAAGCCTTGCATTGCCATGTGATGCATAGTATCCACATAGTTGCTTGGTAATGTGGGTAAATTGCATAGTTCACAGCCAGCCCACACTGTGGATGTGCCCTGAATGTGATTTGGCCTCTTTTTGGGACATAATTTTTTGTTAAATGATCTTTTGTAAAGAGCTTTTGTATGAATCTTTGATTATAGTGTGTGTGCTTTTCCTCTTCATTCCCACTATAGGGCTATCTGTGGAAGAAAGGCCACCTAAGGAGAAACTGGTGTGAGCGATGGTTTACCCTGAAGCCCAGTGATCTCTCGTATTATGTGAGTGAAGAACGTAAAGAAAAGAAAGGGAGCATTTGTTTGGACAGAAATTCATGTGTGGAGGTAATTGGACATTTTTATTGCAAAAGAGCATGTTGGCCTTTTATACTTGTAATGGTCACAAGTATAGTATGTTGTTTTATTAAGAGATTAGTAATGTATGTTAGCCTGTGGGAATGTGAGGAGTGGTGCTTTCTCTTCCAGCTTTAAGGCAGGTTTGAATGTGATGCTCTCCAGGTATTCTCCAATCTTGAAGACAGTACAATATGTAAAAGCCAAAATGTAAATTTCCATTAGTTCTACATTTCTAACAAGTACAAGATTTATGTTTCCAAGAGTTAAAAAGAAAAAAGAAAACATTTTGTTCCCTAAACAGCACAAACTTTCTCCCCACAACAGCTTTCTTCCACTCTACTCTAAACAGCAATTGCTTTTACTGCAAGGAAAAAATAAGCAGTGATTCTCTTTTCCTATCAGCAGAGATATCAGTAATGACCGAAGCCCAAAATCTCATGCAGCTTGGTGATATTTTTTTCCTTCACTTTGGTTTAGCTCTTCAAAACTTTTTAAGGTGATCTAGATCAGGGGTCTCCAACCTTGGCAACTTTAAGACTTGTGGACTTCAAATTCCAGAATTCCTCAGCCGAGTTCTGGGAGTTGAAGTCCACAAGTCTTAAAGTTGCCAAGGTTGGAGACCCCTGATTAGATTATCAATTACATCAACATTTACAGAGTATGTAAATGTATACCAGTTGGCCATACAATGGCTCAGCGGTTAAGATGCTGGATTTGTCAGCTGGAAAGACAACAGCCCAGGTTTGAGACCGGAGCGTTGCATGGTGGGGTGAGCTCCCATCCTCGTCCTAGCTCCTGCTAACCTAGCAGTTCGAAAGCATGCAAACGCGAGTATATAAATAGGTACCCACTTAGGTGGGAAGGTAGCGCTCAGTGATGTCATGCTGACCATATGACCATGGAAATGCTTTTGGACAGCACTGGCTCAATAGCCCTTGAATGGAGATGAGTGCCACCTTCTATAATAGGCAACAGCTAATGGAGTAAAATCCACAGGGACTCCTACCAATTGAAAAAGAATTGTGTATTATCCACTGTGAATATTGATTCAGCCTCTCATCAACTTGTCCCATCATTGGGGTGGGGGTGGGGGTGGGAAAGCAGCAGAAAAGAGGCAGTTTGCTTGTTTTCTCCAAAGAAGGAGAAAATCAATGCATTTTTTTTAAACTGAAGATGAACCCAATAAGAAACATGGGGTGAGACACAACAGAACTGGGATGATATGAATAAATCCAGCAAATCCTGCTGCAATGGCCCAGGACCCAGAAGAGAGACAAGCCATCATAGCCTTTACTTGGTCCACAATGAACATGGAAATTTCAGACAGATCATTTTTATCCTTTCATTCCACAGACCATACCGCAACAATTTTAGCTAGGATATAGACAGGAAAGCAACTACTAAAGTTCCTGACTTACCAACTCCAATAAATAAGGCAGAGGACACAAGGACCAAAGAAAACATCCTTCAAATTAATTCCACTACCTCACTGGAGGGAAAGTGACTGCAGAAATTTAATGCAGCTGGAGTGGGAAGTTGAATGAATTCTGCTCTAGTATTCACAAAACCAGATTTCTGACAATCTCTCTCTCTTAAAGTAAAGAGAAGTAGTAAGATGACATGCACAACTGGCAAGTGGGGCACTTCTGATTCCAAATTTATTGTCAGCCCTTCAAGGTAGACCAGACTAAGAAACCAAGTTATGAATGCAAATGCTACTTTTATTATAACGTAGTTATAATGAGAACCAGTTTGGTCTTGTGGTTCAGGCTCAGGCTAGAAGCCAGGAGACTGAGAGTTCTAGTCCCACCTTAGGCACAAAGGCAGGTGGCCCAGTCACTGTCTTTCGCCCAACCCACCTCATAAAGTTTTTGTTGTGGAAAAAATAAGAGAAGTATTGTATATGTTCACTGCCTTGAATTATTTATAATAATAATAGACAGGAAATAAATATATAAAGAAAATAAAAAGATCACAGAATTTTGCAAGTCTGAATGTGACCCCTCCCTCAGGAGACTTTTTCAAATTACATTTCTGCTTCAGACTCTCATTTCTTTTATCTGATTGTTGTCTTGGTTGCTGCTCTTCCTCCTCCTCCTCAGGGTTATTCCTTCAGCCCATTACAATTATGGAACACAGAATTATTTCTGTGGCGGCACCTTGACTGGAAGGAATATTAATATTCCTAGTGATCCTTAAATATCCAAAATAGTGAACAAGCTGAAGATACTCAAGGCATAGATAATTCTAATCAAACAAATCAAACAAGCACTACAATAATTGCCTTTTAAAATTCTGTCTATTAAAACATTTATTTACAAATTTCTTAAATCTAGAATCAGAAGTCTAAATAGGATTCCCAAGGAGGTACATTTTATATTCTGGAAACTCAAATACCAGTTAGATGGGCATTAACATTTCTGAACAGTTGGCAAATATTAATAATTACACTGTCCATATTGTGCTCAGAGAAGAATTGACAGTATATTTCTGATTGTTGTGAGCTTCTAGCTTCTGTCACTGGACAATGTATAAATTATGAGATCAATCTTGCCCTGTTAGCATGGTCACCAGCCTAGTTATTGCATTTTATACCATTTACAACTATAAGAAGTAACTAAAACATGAAAACATGCTTCCCTAGAAATTGTTTAATATGGGAAGAAAAATTGTTTCATATGGGAAGAAAAATATATTTTTTATTTTAAAAATAAAGGAAAAGAGCACTTTAAAAATGCACAGTTCTATTCAAAGATGGCAAAAATATCTCAAAATAATTTCAAAAAGTAACTAAAAATTATAGGAAGCTTGTAATACAATTTGTAGATTGGAATTCAGGTCATTAGACTGAATAACAGTTTATTAATCTTGAAGTACCACAAAGATCTCAATTGTTTTGCTATAACTGTCAGCCTCATCAGGTAGACCAGATCAGAAAATGACTTCACATGAAGGCTAAACTACTTTTATTGAATTAGTTATAATAAAAGAATCATGGAAATCTGATTGTGTAGCACTTTCTCCGCTTTCATATACTCAAGCAAATTAGGGATGCTTCTCTTTGAGTGACTTCTAAATGTTACATCTTTGCTCTTGTTAAAAAAATGTTTCAGTTCCTATTTCCCAGTTCTTGAACATTTCTGCCTAGGTCACCTTCCTTACTGTAATAAACCAATTTAGCTATTCCCCTCCAAATGCAATTTGCATTTCTATGAAACTCTCAGCTCTGAAGAAAGTATTTGCTTATCAGCATATTTTTGTCATGTCTTTTACATATTCTGGCTAAAATTAAGAGATTGACAAGAACTAGGAATTGAATATGGGCTCAGAGCTATTTATATAAAGGTGGAGAAATGGGCAAATTTACCATTAGAAAAAAATTTAATTTAATTTAATTTAATAGATTTGTATGCCGCCCAACTCCCAAGGGACTCTGGGCGGCTAACAACATATAAAATCATTGTTACATAAAAACATCTAATTAAAAAATTATAAAAATTAAAAAACATCTGACATTCATAAAATCCTCATAAAAAAGAGGATTCAAAGAGGAATTTGAATTGAGAAACTATTTTGTAAGGTTTTCCCTAATTATTCTACTCCTGTAGTAAACAAGAGTATCACTTCAGTCATTAGGAGATTAATATGGTGATGTTAATATGCTTAAAGTTGTCCCAATGAGCTAAAAAAAGCAATTTTGTGGGCTGTCTACAAAATCGTAATAGGAATGTGGTTGTTCTTAACTTGGGAGACGACATAGGAAAGGGGACCATCTTCAACTAGGTTGGAAGCAACAGATTTTGTGCTTATTAATAATGAGGTCTCCCCTGTTGCACTTCAGATTATAGCTAAGTTTTAAATTTCTCTTCTTTTCTGATTCAAAGATTTTGCCTGATAAAGATGGGAAACGTTGCATGTTCTGTGTGAAAACATCTTCACGGACCTATGAAATGAGTGCTTCAGATACCAAGCAAAGACAGGAGTGGACATTGGGTGAGTTGACAGGAATTCTGGGAGTTGAAGTCCACAAGTCTTAAAGTTGCCATGTTTGAAGTCCTCTGTTGTAGAGCATGACTGAACTTAATCAGATTGCTAATATTTTTACCAAAGGTTAAAAAGCATCTGTGCTTTAGTTTTAGTGTCAATGTTGGAACTAGTTTCAGATTTGAACACAGGTTCTTTTAACAATGTTATTTTGGAGATCTTTATAGAGATCCTTGTGGAGACCCCAAATTAAACAAGTATGAAGTAGCTTTTTTTTTTTGCCTCAATTTGAAATAAAGTTTCCTTGGGAAGACTGTTCCATGGTAGAATTGCAAAGTCGTTTTTTAAAAAATATATAGTAATTCTATTAAAATTCTATTACAACAATAAAAATTAATGCAAACTAAAAGAAAATAAATGTTTCTCAAGCTACACTGAGTTGGGTAAACTTGTCTGTTCACAGTTGCCACTGTTGCAGCTCTGGAATCTGTTTTGGCAAATTGCAGCATATTGATCTAAAACTTGTGATTGACTGATTTTATATCCTGAGGCAAAAGGTGTTCCTTAAGGTCTATGACTAAGAGAGCAAAAGGTTGGAGTCCCGCTGATGCTTCTTGTCACGTAGTGAATATTGTCAGTTGTATGTCTATGCAGGGTCATGCACCCCTATCTAATATTATGGTACATTCCAATACAGGCAGAACACGTGATACGAGTTGTACGCATGTGTGCATTCCAAAACCACCATTAATTCTCTTCTGCTTTAGCTGTTGACCTGAACGGTCGTGTTTCTTAGCAAAGATGTAATTACTCAGGATTTATTGTTTTGTGCCTAAATAAATATTTCTATTAGACTTTTAATCTCGGCTTTATTTCTAACTGTCTGAATTCCAAGAAAAGATCTAAATCGCCTCTATGAGATATCATTCTCAACCCAACACTTCTGTTCCCTTGGCAGCCATCCAGATGGCAATCCGTCTCCAAGCAGAAGGTAAGAAGTCTCTGCACAAGGACTTAAAGCAGAAGAGGAGGGAGCAGCGGGAGCAGCGAGAACGAAAGAAGGCTGCCAAGGAAGAGGAAATGCAACACCTGAAGCAGCTTCAGGAAGAAAAGGAGCGCAAGCTGCAGGAACTGGAGCTGCTCAAAGAGGCTCAGAAGCAAGCAGAACTTTTACTCCAGGAAGAAGAGCTACGGCGCCAGCAGCAACATGACGAGATGCAGAAGATGTTGGAAATTCAGCTCCAGGAAGCAGAACAGGTGTGCACACTCAAAGCAGACCCTGGGAGATCCATAGCCTGTTAAAGATAGCAATAGCACTTTACTTATATACCACTTCATAGTGCTTTACAGCCCTCTCTAAGCGGTTTACAGAGTTCAGCATATTGCCCCCAACAATCTGGGTCCTCATTTTACCGACCTCAGAAGGATGGAAGGCTGAGTCAACCTTGAGCCTAGTGAGATTTGAACAGCTGAACTGCTGAACTAGCAGTCAGCCTGCAGTCGCAGCATTTAACCACTGCACCACTTCAGCTCTTCAAAGATAGTATGTCAATCGATGAAACAGAAATGATTAGAATCTTACGCCATTTTTGAACGGCTTGCTCAGCTCCACAGGTTCTTCTCATTGTAAAATATGTTCCTGGGGACATTTAGAATAAACTTTCTGGTTGAGTTAGAATGCATCTATTTGAAATGCAAACAGTAATGGAAGCTGGCCTTACTTAACTAAAGCTGAACATTATAATTTAATTGCCTAATTACTGTAAACATGGCTTTCTTATGATATCCCTAAATAGCTAAGGGCAGATAAACAGATCAAGAGTAAAAGGGGGGGGGGGAATTAATGGGCAAATATGTTGTATGATCACACAGAATGTGGTGAAGGGGGATATACAATCTCAGCCAGTTTCATATGTAGGCCTAAGGAAGCAGACTAAATATTTATGGTTTATTACTGTACAGGTTGTAACATGCTTCTTAATAACACGGTGAACTGGTAAGCTGCTTGCCTTCATGGATAGGTGCACTCTAAATATGAAGCTGCCATGAGCTTTCTACTTCCTGTTGTCTGTGGCATACTCTTGACATTTTTAATGCAGACAAAGCTCTAAAAGGAATTGCAGTGCATCAGGTGGTACTCTGACTCTGTATGAAATGAACAGTAGCAGAAAAGAATGTTAAATTTATACAGTAGAACATTCTGAACAATCACGCCATCCAATTTAGGGTAACAGTGACCTCTGTCTGCCAAAAAGGGTAATGCAAAAGCCTTAAATACCAGCATAGCCTAGTCTAGTGTTCTAAATGTGGGACTAAGAAGTCACTTGCTCTCGTTCAATCTACCACATAGGATTGCTGGTTTGGGAAATACGAAATGGAGGAAATAATGCAATATAAACTCTGTTGGTCTTCTCGAGGGAAGGTGTGCTATAAATATAACAATCAAGGTTCTTTGATCTAGGATTGAGTGATTTACCTGTTTTAGGTAATGCTATATCATTTGCACAAAGAGGCGTATAGATTCAGCTTTAACACTAGAGGCCCATGGAACCTCAATGAATAAGAGCATCCTCTATCAGTTTTGACATATCATCATTAGTGACTTATATCTGCTTTTCCAGCTATGGTGGACTCATCATCTCCACCCACTGTTATAATCTAATAACCTAAAATGTGGCAGGTTAATGGGTGAGCGTGGGTTATATATGGAAAATGATAAAATTGTTGGTTTCTAGATAAAGCAAGAGACTTTACCAGTTACCAACTTCACCAACTACTGCTGAGGCCTAGGCTGCTTTTAGCCTGTGCTGTTAGCCAGGGTACATTCTGGCTGCTTTTAATCCAGTGCTGTTAGCCAGGATACATTCTGGCTGCTCACAGCCTTTACTTCACCCACCTACAGGCTCGGGCTTCCATGCAAGCAGAGATGGTTCTGAAGGAGGCAGAGGCAGAACGTCAGCGCAAGCGCATCGCAGAACTGGAAGACATGCAGCAACGACTCCAAGATGCTCTGCAGCAGGAGATTAAAGCTCGTCAAGATGAAGAGGCTGTGAGATATGAACAGGCCAGGTAGCATTTGCTGAATAGCACTGATATATTGTAACTTCTGGGAAGAATTGGGTTAATAAGAAAAGCGAATAAGAAAAGACAAATGATTTTGGTGACATAATTCTGACTATTTATGTCAGGGTTCCCCAAACTTGGCAACTTTAAGACTTGTGGACTTCAACTCCCAGAATTCTCCAGCCAACATAGCTGGCTGGAGAATTCTGGGAGTTGAAGTCCACAAGTCTTAAAGTTGCCAAGTTTGAAGACTTCTGATTTATGTATTGAATCTATTTTTATGACATTCCTACTTTGAAATATCTCAAAGGCAGTATATAATTATGTACCTAATTAAAGTGAAGGAAAAACATTGAAATATTAGTAAATGAAATTATAATAAATAAAAACATTAGGTGTAAAAGATATCTAATAAAAACATAAGAGAGTAAGCTACTTTTCACAGGAAAAGCCTGAATGAAAGGGTGGGTCTTCAAGGAGTGATAAAACACAGGCATCTCCCAAATGCCAGGGTGTAAACATGAGTACCACCACAGAGAAGCTGCTCATTTGAAATAAGTCACAGAATGGAAATGGTGCAAGATGATACAAAGACCAGAGAAGAAGCAGATGTGAATTCCTTAAAAAGAGAATTCCTAGCAAATTCCTTCTCCCTCACTTCCCAGAGAGGAGGCAATCTGTTCCTTTTGCAGAGCAGAATTACTAATTTCTTTCATAGTGTTATGGGTTGCTTATGAATCATGGGACTAACCCAAACTTTAGACACTCAATCACTCACAGAATGAGAATGAATTAAAATCCTGTATAACTTTGTTAGATTGCTGTCAGAGGAAGAGGAAAAACTGAAGCAGTTGATGAAATTGAAGGAAGAACAGGAAGACTATATTATCAAGGCCCAACATGAAAAACTGGCTCTCAAGCAAGAGATGGAAAGCAAGAGCAAGTTTCTGGAAGAAACTAAACTGCAGTTGGAAGAAGTCAGATTTAATAGGGAGAGGATGGACCAAGATGTCATGGTAAGCACTGGAGTTGTGCCTGTTTCTTCCTCTTTTGAAGAGGTTTTATTTTTTTTAAACCTAGGGTTTTTACACCCCCCCCCCCCGGTTTCATAACCTATAGCAGCAATTCCCAATCTTTTTGATACAAGGAACCAGTTTCGTGGAAGAAAATTTTTCCAGGGACTGAGAGGGAGTGGGAAGGAGCACACAACCTAGATCCCACGCATGCACAGTTTTGCTCGCCCATAGCTCATCTCCAGTTGTGCTGCCTGGTTCCTAACAGTACACCAGTGGTGGGTTGCTACCAGTTCATCCCGATTCGGGCGAACCGGTAGCAGCGGCGGGAGGCTCTGCCCATCCGGCCAGACATCATCATGGATGATCTGCGCATGTGCAGAAGTGGCGCGCGCACGCACATCTCCAAACCGGTAGGAAAGGTAAGTGAAACTCATTACTGAAGTACACAGACCAGTACCAGTCTGTGACCTGGAGGTTGGGGACCCCTGCTTATGAAACATGCTATTCCCAGAGGTGAGGCAAGTCTCCACTCTTCTAATTTTCCAAAAAAAGTGTTAAGATCTAGCTTTACCAATAAGCTTGAGGGTCTAAGAGTATGATGCAGTCCTGGGGATGGCTGGTGGTCTGAGGACACTCCAACTCCCTTGTTAACCTCCTAGACTTTTGAGTTTTGTACATTGAGTTTTATCTTTACTTGGAAGTTTTAACCTCTTTGTTTGTGCTTTTATTTATGTATTTATGAGATTTTATTACATGCTGTAAGACGCCCAGGATTATTTAGGTGAGATGGGCATGTAATTAGATAAACAAACAAACAAACACACACACACACACACACACACACACACACACACACACACACACACACACACGGTACATACATACATACATACATACATACATACATACATACATACATACCCAACATACCAACATACATATAGGCAGACCTTCCATGTCATTCTGTATTGCTGTAGCTAACATTTCCATTTTAAACACTTTGCTCAATATTGAAAAAAATGAGTTTACTGATATCAAAATACTCTTAAATTTTACACTTTTAATGTGTTAATCTGAGTGCTCTTACAAGTGCTGTTGCTGGTATTATGGTATTAAAACGACCAAAAGGTTTTTACATTTTTATTTTTAAAATATTAAAATATTTAATTTTAACATTTTATTATTGTTGGTTGTTGTTGTTGTTGTTATTGTTATTGTTGTTATTGTTGTTGTTGTTATTATTATTATTATTATTATTATTATTATTCTTATTCTTATTCTTATTCTTATTCTTATTCTTATTCTTATTCTTATTCTTATTCTTATTATTATTATTATTATTATTATTATTATTATTATACAATTGTATCACAGCGGCCAGTTGTTTCGCCGGAATTATTATTATTATTATTATTATTATTATTATTATTATTATTATTATTATTATTATTATTATTATTATTATTATTATTATTATTATTATTATTATTATTATTATTATGCATTCATTTACTGTCAATTAATTTATGCAATCTAAGCTAAAGAGTCCCCAGGCAGAGAGCAAATACACTATAGAAAAGATGATCTCAGATGCGTACCTCCACTGTAATTGAATGTTCAGATAGGAGTTTCAAAACCAAACTTTGTAAATAGTTGTCACATTGATTCAGTTTGTCAGTCGGAATGATTCAAATTGATTCATATATTGAAAAATATGCAACTGAAAACAGTATTGTTGTAGAGGTTTGAATTAATTCAGTAAGACTGATATGATATGATTCATTGAATTGATTTAATGAAACTATTAGAATCAATGTTTACAAATCTACTAACTGCTGCTATTTTTCTGCTATGCAAGTGGAGTAGTTGGCCAGCCATACTTCGTGGGTGGAATTCATTACTTCCTTGTTACTTTCAAGTACTGAGTACTATTACTACAGATATTTTTAATTGTTTGCTTAACTAAATAGAGGTTTTTTGGGAGGGGCAGGGGCTAAACTGAGAAGTCAAAAACAAATGTTCCAGAAAAAATTACAGTCAAACTGCCTCCTATTATGCCAAGTAAAATGCATGGCTGCGTTCATGTAAGTCATCAGGACTTGAGCTAATTCAGTGCTTCTCAAATAGTGGGGCGGGCCTCCCTGGGGGGGGCGTGGAGCGATGCCAGGGGGGCACATGACCCCGGGGAACATGCTTTTTTTGCCGCAGGGAGTAGGGGTTTTTTGCGCCGAACAATAGCACAGAGCAGGAGATATGAAGTGCAGATAACAAACACCATGGAAAAATATTTAACAGGGATGAAAAGAAAGGAGGAGAGAGACGGAGATAATGAGACAAACGTAAGTCTCCTGAAAGCTAAGACGAGGAAATATGATGAAGCGTATGTATCGCTTGGCTTCACTGTGACTACGGTGGGAGATGAGGAAAGACCGGTATGTTTACTGTGTCTAAAAATGTTGGCAGCGGACAGCATGAAGCCAAATAAATTAAGGCGTCACTTAAACACATTACACCCCAATCACGCTAATAAGCTGCTTGAGTTTTTTCAGCGAAAATGTGCCGAATATTGCAAACAATCGTCCTGCTGGCGGAGAGTTGGGGGGAGCATGAAATGTTTACTTCTTCCTAGGAGGGCGTAACAGAAAATAATTGAGAAGCACTGAGCTAATTGAAGGTGATTTTACTTTAATCTCATTGTGAGTTAACAATGTTATACCACTAGATGGCATGCACTAACTAACCTGTTAATTCTGTTTAAAAAAATTAAAATAATAATATGCCAAGATCTCAGGAAATCAGAAATCTAAAAAAAAATCATCCTCTTATACAGATTTGTCCATTTAATCTTTAAAATTGAAAATAATTATTTAAAGGATCATTTTAATTCTAACGTTTGTATTTTAGGGCTTACAGTGCATGAAAATGCGTAATTGTGCCCACCGAAAAAATGCATTATTCCACTCAAGAATAGCTTCATATTTCTTTGCATTTTCAATAGCATTTGCTGAGTAGAATTAAAGAACTATAGCTAAGCATACTTGTAGATAAATGTGGCTGCAAATTGAGATAGATCAGATTTTTCATAAGGATGCTCCAAAATGGGAAAACTGATCTAGCGTCAGCCCTTCAAGAGAGACCCAGATCAGGAAACACACTCCACATGATCAGAACTATGCTTTATTGAAACAGGTTATTACAAAAGAATCTTGCAAGTCTGTTGTATTTCTGCATCCTTCCCTCTTCAGTGAATCAGGGAGGAGTCTTTGGATTTTCTTCTTAATACTATCAGCTTTCCCAGAACTTAAAGAATGCTTCCATCCTGTTATTTACATAATGATTTCTGATTAGCTGCTTCAAGGCTGTCTCCTTGGCTATCTACAGCTAGTTTCTTATATCATCTGATCTCATCTACTTGATTTATTCACTGTGTGAATAAAAAACCTCATCAGAGCTCAACACAACCCTACTTTTAATTTCTCTGATTTTGATTTTATTACATTTTTTTAAGGGGCTGGTGATCAGCTTTAACATTCCAGTTTCAAAATTGCTTGCTCTAAATAGAATTTTCTTGCCCAAATTATGTCTGTAGAGTAGTGTTTTTCAACCTTGGCACCTTGAAAATGTATGGACTTTAACTGCCAGAATTTCCCAGCCAGCATGTTAGCTGAGGAATTCTGGAAGCTGAAATCTACACAGCTTCAAGTTGCCGAGGCTGAGAAACATTGGTGTGTAGAGCAGGGGTGGGTTCTGGATCCTTTTGCTGCTGGTTCACTCAGGGTTGCGCCATGCGCGCGCGTCCGACACCCCCCCCTGCAGCAATCAAAAAATAGCTTCTGTACATGTGCAGAAACAAAATCCAAGATGGCAGCGCCCACGGAGACACCGACAGAACCGGCTCCGTGACGTCATCACCGAGTTACTAACGGCTCTAAAGAACCGGTTAGAACCGGTAGGAACCCACCTCTGGTGTAGAGCAGGGGTCTCCAACCTTGGCAATTTTAAGCCTGGAGGACTTCAACTCCCAGAATTCCTCAGCCAGCTTTGCCAGGCTTAAAGTTGCCAAGGTTGGAGACCCCTGGTGTAAAGGATGCTTGATGAGAATCCCATTCTTCATGAGGTTTGACCAAAGGGGACAAAGGAAAGCCTTCTCTGCAGATACTTCTAAACCTATGGAATGTCTGCCATTAGAAGCTTAAGAAACATGCCCTCACTTCTAACATTCAAAAAGTTTAAACACCACAATTTTTAAAAATGCATTTGGCAACTGAAGGTACCTGAGGTTCCTGAGTTTGGGATGAATCCTGTTCGATGTTAAAGACATCATGAATTTATAATACTGTAGTTGTTGATCGGGTATGTTTTTTTTTTTATATATTGATCATGTTAATTGATTGTTTACTGTATGGTTACCTATTGCATGTTGTTTGTAAGCCCTTTCAGAGTCTGGTGATTCAAGAGACATCAAACTTTTTGCAGTAAGTAAACAGTCCTTGGCTCCAGCGGGCTGCCCTGCCCTTTCCCTAATCTTCCCAACGATCTCCTTTTTTTTTGTTTCATCCTAGCAACCAGTGTCCTTGGATTTTTCCCACTCTCCCCCTGCCCTCTCTGAAATGCTTCTCTCAAAGTGTGCATGTTTCAGAGTTGTGCCTGGATTAAACGTGTCCAGTCATGGACCATTCAAAACTAGCTGTTCTCTGCATGGATCGTTCTGTACATATCTACTTAAATATTTTCGTAAAGAAAATATTTCAAAGGTTTTACAAAATGCAAGAAAGAAACAGAGCTCTTTAAAGAAGTTGCCATGACCACTTCGCTCAGGACAATTCTTCTCCCTGTGCCTTAATGGCGCATTTTCTATCTACAAATTGCAAAACAGAGTCCTGCTCTTTCTCTGTTTCCCTTCTTAATAGATATTCCATATTTTTAAAAAGCAGAGAAGAAATAGCAAAATAACATAAGAGATTAGCTGATAACTATTTTCCCCCTGTGAAATTCTGTAATACAATTCTTTATAAAACTTTGTCTGAAAAGAACCTGAGAATTGTATCCCAGTTTGTGATTATCTTTCAAGGAGACAGCCTTTTTTGATTTAATGCTGGCACTTATAACACTGTTGACTCAAGAAATTCCTACAGTTTCAGTTGTTTCAGTCCTTTTCCTGTTAGCCAGAAGTGATTACAGAAAGTGCTCTTAATTGATTAATTATGTCTTCATGTAACATTCTAGGCCATTTGCATTTTCAGTAGAAGAGGATATACCATATTTTTCGGTTTATAAGACGCACCCCCCCCCCCAAAAAATGGGTGGAAATGTCTGCGCGTCTTATAGAGCGAATGTTACCGAAGCCCCGGCCACCCGTTGGCCCCCACCCTTCGGCCTCTGCCTCCCAGCAATTTGCCTCCTTGTAGCAAACAGCAAACAGCCTGGTCAGCTTCAGCACAGCCTGATTTAGCATGAGCAACTGATTGGTAGTTGGATCGGCCTCCCGGAATACCGCCAATCAGCTGTTCCAGGTTGCAGGGATTGCCGCCGCCCATTGTCGCCATCACCGCCCATCACTGCCTCTGTCTATCGCCATCTCCATGTACCCCGTTTTTGGCCTCCATGTGCTCCATTTTCGGCCTCTGCGTGTCCCATTTTCGGTCCATTCCAGGCGGCCACCAGGATCGCCACCACTGCCTATCACCGCTGAACAGGCCAAAAACGGGACACGCGGAGGCCGAAAATGGGGAGCGCGGAGGCCAAAAACAGGATGCAGGGAGGCCAAAAATGGGGTGCGCGGAGGCAGCGATGGGCAGTGGCGATCTCTGCAGCCTGGAACAGCTGATCGGCTGTATTCCGGGAGGCCGATACAACCGCCAATCAGCTGCTCATGCTGTGCTGAAGCTGACCAGGCTGTTTGCTGCAAGGAGGCAAATTGCTGGGAGGCAGGGGCAGATTTTTTTTCTTGTTTTCCTCCCCAAAAGCTAGGTGTGTCTTATGGTCCGGAGCGTCTTATAGTGCGAAAAATATGGTATATAGTTCAGGGTTGTACTATGGAATCCTTGGTGCTCTTGTTTACTTATATATATATATATAGTAGTTTTCTCCTTGGTAAGTTCCTTGATAAGGGTATTGTTTTCTGCTTAATTGTATTTTTATTGCTCAATATAATATCAACTTTTTTTTCAGTAGGTGTGATGACTGCATTCAGTTGATTCACGATTTATAATTCACTAAGTGTTTACCACTTTGATTGCCTAGAAATTGCACATATTTTAAATAGAGATAGCACCCAAATCTCTTTCCCCCCCTCTTCCATTGCAGATAGCCCAGCAGAAGCTCCAGCAAGCCAGCACCAATGTAAAGCACTGGAATATTCAGATGAACCGACTGATGCACCCCATTGCTCCCGGAGGTATGACTGCAGAAGTATTCAGCTATGAAGCAAATTATGCAACTGTAGCCAGATGCCTTGTTTCAGGCTTGCAAGTTAAGCACACACAAATTTATAATTATCTGGCTGCCAAGGAATAATCTTGTGCTTTTTGAATAGACATTGTGTTTGTGTTTGATCTTCTTCCAGAATTTATGACCACAATTGTTCTAAAGATTATTTGTTCTCTTCTACAAGAGAACAGATATCCAGGTTGAAGTCCAGCAATCTGGAATATTCCATTTCTTTCTATGTGCTTTGCTATTATTTCCTACCATTGCTAAGTTCTTCTTCAAGAGAGGCAGTTTATAATTTCTAAAACACATTCATTCTGTGTACTTGCAGTAACAGTGATGGGCATATGCCTAGTAATTTGTCCCTTAACTTCTTAAAATAAAAACAAATTTGCCATGTGCTTTCCTTTTCCGGTTTATAGAAAAGCGTACCATGACAAGCGGAGGATTCCCTGGCTTTAATCCTGCAATCCTGTCCAGAAAAGAATCATCTGTCAAATTGAAACAAAATATGGAAAAAAAGAAATCTGATCTTGAGAAGAATGAAAGCAAAGAAAACGTAAATGGAGAGACAGAGAAGCAGATGCTGATGCCAGAAAAAGATGAATCTGACTCAGAAACCCCTTGTTTAGCTTCAGAAGAAAAATAAACCCACTTAATTGAAATCTAGGGACCAGAATATAAGTGTCATGGCAGCTTAATGATTATTATAGGTTATAAATAGTGAACATATGTAAAGATTGTACAGGGAAGAATTGTGATGATCTCTGCAGTTAAGCCACACAGTATCATGGCAGTTCGATTTGTGTGCTAGAGTTATCCCTGAAGGTCTACTCTATACCTACATATATAAATATTGCTTCCTGATTGAAACTTCAGAAGTAGGATTTAAATATGGGATTATGGTTTCCCCAAAGCATGCTCTATTTCGTTTCAGCACATGAAGAAGAGTTCTGGTAATGGTGTATCCTACTATGGTATTAAAAGTTCTAACAGTTGGTGGTCACAATAACCACTGCTGTAATATGCCAAGAATTCTGTCATTCTCTCTAAAAAATAATAATAATTGTAAAATATATTGTCTGAACAATTGAAATGTGTTACAAAAATTGAGTCTTTTTCTTTTTGGCAGTGTCATTAGTTACGGTAACTATTTGTGTCATTCAACTAACCTTGTATTATTAGTAAGTTGAAAGGAAATAACCAGAGTTTATGTAATTTTTGAAAATGTTATGTTCCTAATGTTAATGAGACAAATCAGCATTTAACAGAAAAGGTTACAAAGATAGACATTTGATGTTTGGTTTCATTACGCTGCTGATGTATTGCACTATACAATACAAACTTTTTAGCTGAACATTTCAGTTGAAGTTCCAAATTAAAACATCCTAACAAATGACTATCCAGCCTGGAGAGGAGAGGCCACTGTTTTCCTTGATAAGTGACTCCACCTTGTTTAAGTTTTCATAGCTAATATTGAGAAAAATGAATCTTAAGAGCCAGCTAAGAATTATTTTGAAAGACAGCAGGCAATGCAAGGCAGATCTTATTACATAAAGGGCTGAAAACATTGCTACTATGTGTAAAGATAAAATGTTTTTAAAATTTCAAATCCTTCATATTTAACTATATCACAACAATCTGGAAAGTAAAATATAAAATAAACACAATCTTATTCCATTGTTATACGATGGAGAAAGATTAGAGTGTATCCACTTTTTTAAAGTGGTGAGGCCACTGTTGCTTATAGCATAGCAAGATATCCTCCTTTATATTGTTCCCTTATTGCACTTATCAAGCAAGGTTTTGAAGCATGATGAAAATATTATAAAATGTTTTGAATCAGAACAGATACTATGTATCCTATCAGTAATAATGACTTGATATACATCTATCAACTCTAAAAAACTATTTCCAATTCCTGCAGAAGTAATTCTACTCTGAAATTGTCACATTAGGTGGCAGCAGCTAGCTGTTTTTGGCTGATTTTACAAAGGTGAGAGAATCTGATCTGGTTAGGAATTTGATAGTTCATCAAGAAATTCAAGAATTGTAGATGAGACTGGGCAGTTGAAAAAAAACCCCATCCATATAAGAAGAAAATGAAGAAAAGGGAAGTATTGTACCTCATAAATGTAGACTTAGTATCTACAACAGGTGAGACGGTAAATACTTCCTAAATTGTACAAAGCTAATTGAATACTTTCCATTTTTAGGGAGAAAATCTTTCACATGGTAAATTATAGGCAGGGGTGGGTTCCACTTACCTTCGCCACCGGTTCGCATCGTGATGTTTTGCGCGCAAGCGTGCACATGCGCACCCCCTCATGCAATTCTGCTTCCGCGCATGCTCAGTAGCTAGAATCAGCCTGAAACACAGCTGAGGAGCTGATCAGCTGTGCTTCGGGTGAAGGAATACAGGTAAGTATAAACCCGGGGGCAGGAGGGAGGGCCCTTTTTCAAGCAGCAGCAGCAGAGGAAAAAACTTCCAAATAGTAAAAAATTCGGGGGGAAATCCAAAAAAAGATGGCGGCGCCCACAGACTGGCATTGACCGAACCAGATCCGTGACACCATCGTGATGTCACCAATGAGTCGTTACCGGTTTGGGTGATCCGGTCTGAACCGGGAAGAACCCACCCCTGATTATAGGAAAGATGATTTCTGATCTAATGTTCACCTGAGCATAGTAACTTTATAAGTGCAAGGACAGCCTGGCACTTTAGCTTGGCATAAAATAGATTGAGAAATGAGTCTGCTCATTGCAGGTGGTGGTTGTGGTGGTGGTGATGATGATGATGATGATGATGATGATGAAATGGCTGGTAGTATATCACACAACAGGGAATCAGATTTTGCAGCAGTGTAGGTCTCTCTTTTTGTGTTTGTCCTTCTCAAATAATTTAAAATGTACAGTATTTGCTGTTTAGTCTTTTCTGCTTGATTTTCCTTTCTGTGCAACATTTCCATGTTACAACTATATGGAGTATGACCAGGGGTGGGTCATAAATTTTTTTACTACTGGTTCTGTGGATATGGCTTATTTTGTGGGCGTGGCTTGAAGATCAGGTGGGTGTGGCTTGGTGGTCAGGTGACCGGGTGGGCGTGGCCAACTTGTAAAATGTGGTGAAACTCACTTAACAACGTTCTTGCTTAGCAACCAAAATTTTGGGCTCAATTGTGGTCATAAGTTTGTCTTTCTTTGTCTTTCTTTGTCTTTCTTTCCTTTCTTTTCCTTTCTTTTCTTTCTTCCTTTCCTTTCCTTTTTTCCTCCTTTCATTTTTTTCCTCCTTCTTTCCTTCCCTTTCCTTTCTGTCTTTCTTTCTTGTCTCTCTCTCCCTTCCTCTTTCTCTTTCTCTTTCTCTTTCTCTTTCTCCTTCCTTCCTTCCTTCCTTCCTTCCTTCCTTCCTTCCTTCCTTCCTTCCTTCCTTCCTTCCTTCCTTCCTTCCTCTCTTCCAGGTGGCAGAAGGAAGAAAGTGCTCTGGGACTGGGAGGGCGGGCAACCCGGCCTGGCAACGACGCGTCCCCTGTCATGTGCCGTCCTGGAGTGCCGTTGCCGCCACTGCCGCCCCTCTTGCCTTCCTGGCTTCAGCTCTGGGACCAGCAAAGAAGCGCGGTTGAGTGGGTCCGGGGCGTTAGTGCGGGAGCGGCGAGGAGTTCAGGGCAGGCGACTGTTCGTCTTCATGCGCGGAGAGCAGGCGAAGGGAGGGCAGGGGTCCCCCGCCCCAGCGCCCCTCCTCCGTGTAACCTGCTGCTGCTGAGCGGTCTCCTTCACGCCGCCCGCTTCGCTCGTGGGGCAGATGGACTGGAACTTCCGTGCTTCTTTGCTGGCGCGGTTGAACGGGGCAGCTAAACAATGTTTAAGCAAGGCTGTGCTTGGCTGTACCTGAATCCAGCTATAAAGAACCTGGCCCAAAAGCATCACACAAGAACCACAGCTCCCCCTCCCCTCTTCCCCACCAATTCCAACAGTAGGACTCAGAAGAACGGCAGCAAATATTCAGAGTAGATTTTGCCAGCAGTCAAAACCACAGGGAAAAATTGACATTTTTAAAAACTCTTGACTAATAACCTCACGGGTAGAGTTAATATGTGGGCTGGCAGAAATGACCCCGGGGTTGGACTAAGCGGTGGGGGGGCTGGGACGATCCCTGACAGCGGCCCAGCAGCGCTCATCCTCACCTAAAGGTGTTCACATTTGGAGAGTATTTTGCCCTGCTGCGGCCTCAGTAGCTGCTGGTGGAGGAAAAAAATTATTGGAATAGAAGCCTAAATAGAGATTACCATATGAAATTCTATAAACCAGGAGTGATTACTTTTTTGATGAGGCAAAATGTGTTTTGGGGGAACAAGAACTGTAGTGTGCAGAACAATGATGTACAATGGGAGAGATGATGATACAATCATTTGACAGGATTTTTCTTCAGTTTGGGAAGGCGAGTATTTGGAGAGTTTATTTTCATATGTAATATACTTCAGGAGTTAGAAAACACAAATATATGTTTTACATTTAAAAACAGGAAATTGTGTAACATTTGGTTTAGGCATGTAGCAACTACTACAGCATGCTGTAAAAGAGTCTGGGATCCACAAAAGAGTTTGAAGTGATTTGCTGTCACATTATTGCAGGCCGCTCATACCTGCTATGGTCAATATAACCTGGGTAATAGCCAATGTACCTCCCACACCTATGCAGTATTTTCTTTCAAATCTCAGTTTGTGGTTAGCTACCTAATACTGAAAATGCTGCATCCTTGCATATTACAATAGTATACTTTTCAAAGTGGCCAGTAAGGTGGTTAAAACAACACACAACAAAGAGCAAAATATTCCCATAAAGTAAATTAAACTTCAGCTAATTGTTTAGAAACTTTTCTGCCTGTAGCCAGAAAAGAAAAGAAAAAAAACCACCTGAGAACCAGGTGAATTTTTTTTAAAAAAACCTAAAACTCCATAAATAATCATTCTCACTAGCTACTGCTACTTCAGAATTTCAGCAGATGGGTGTGTGAAAAATATGATGACAAGTTGACTAACTTGTGAAGGCTAATTACAGGATTTTAGTTGCTTGTGTATGAGATTAAATTGGTTTAAGTCATTTTATTTCCAAGGTCTTTAAAGGAATAATTCAGAATTTATTTTCTATTTGATTGGGCACAATATGAGAGACATAAGACAAACTGGTTTTGTAGTCGAGTACAATTGCTAATCCTATTTTCACATAATTGAAGTACAATAGAACTGCATCCCAAGGAAGCTTTTTTATTAAAGCCAACTCGGGCTAATGACTCTTTTTCCATCCAGGACTGTAAACTGTTGTCAACCACTATCCCAGTTACCAAGCTACATTCTGGAGTCTAGAATAATTTAAGAACATCCAGACCTTTTATTAAGCTGGGTGACCTTGGGCCAATCACACTCTCTCAGCCATAGGGACAATTCACCTCTGAAAACCTTGTCAAGAAAACTGCAGGGACTTGCAGCTAATGCATGGGAACTGTCAATTAAAACATCTACAGAGGGCCAGGTGGTAGAGGCTAAACTAAAAAAAATTTCATGGTTTCAAAATAACTAAAAACATATATGCACACTGCACAAGGAGAAAAAAATTGGGAGTAGTTGAATGTCACTAGAACAAACTGCTATTAGTTCGTCTCTTAAATCTAACGAGGGGTGTGTGTGTGTGTGTGTGTGTGTGTGTGTGTGTGTTTTCCTCTCCCGAAATTCTAAATCTCCGTTTGGATTTATCTTCCCAAATTCCTGGTGACAGGACTTGTAGACAAATATATCTAGGGAACTCTAGTTTCAGGCTGCTCGTTATAAATTGCCGCAATAAAAACGAAAACACGAGTTTGAAAAATTACTCTCTGCGTCCGGTAAATAGCTGCAGGAGTCGAAATGCCGACTTAAATTCCGAGGCTTCCTTTTTGCACCACTTTTAAAAGAGCTGTCTCCTTGGGTACTGCCTGCTGGATTCGTCATTGTGCGGAACCGATTATGCTTCAGGGAAGAGCCGAGCGTCTCTTAACCCCGGTTGAGCAATCTCTCCGCCCTCAGGCAGCCCTGTGACAGGCTCAAGAACGCGGGGAAAGGAGAACCCTCCAGTCCCGGAGGAACACCAGCCGGCGGGGGGAGGGGGAGGGGGGCGGCAGAGCCGACTCGATTGCGAGAAACAAACCTTCCTCGTAGAGGGCGGGAACAGGCTTGGGCTGTCGTCGTGGCGATATGCTAATACCGCCCTCGGCCAGCCAGGCGAGCCAATGGGGCCCAAGTGCGCGGGTAGCGTCAGGCTCAGCCTGCGTGACGTAGGGAGGAGGGAGTTGCTGCTGCTGCTGTTGTGGGCCCCGCGGGACGGGGGAGGGCGTGAATAGCAAAAAAAGTTCTGCGGAGCGTGTGACCCGGGAGCGTGGGCGCCTCGCCGCCGGCAGGTGAGGTGCGAGTTTACCCGGGCAAACTGGGCGTGAAGAGAGCCGCAAAGAAGGCGGTGCGCTCGGTTTTTTTTTTCCCGGGTTCGGTTGTGGCGGGCGGCCGAGGTATTGCCGAGCGGCGTTTGAGGGCGCTTAGAAGGCCCCAGAACCTCGTACGAGACCGTGGGCGCCGGCCGCGTCCAGCCCCTGCTGAGCCGAACGGTCTCAGGTTTCGGTCCGGTCGCTTGGCATTGCGTCCGCGCTGTGGCGTCGCCCTCCCCTCGCTTCAGCCTTGAGAGGTCGCTGGCCTGATGCTCGGTGGCCGGTGAAATCGGGTACATGAGCGGCCCCAGTCTCCAGCCGCCTGCCCGCCCTCTGGCTCCGTGAAGCGCAGGATCCGGGACGAGCGCTGAAGGGGATCGAGCGGAGGCAGAGCCGCTTTCTGGTTCTCAAAAGCGGCGCGGTAAATAGAAGAGCCGGCAAGGATGCCCCTGAGCGTTTGGGCCGGAGAAGACGGGACGGGAGGGAAAGAGAGTTTGCTTTACTTTGCTGACTTTCGCCGCCTCTTGGCTTGGTGGTAAAGCGGGCGGGACTCGGGCCTGCAGTGTTGCCTAAAAAGAGCACCGGGTGACCGACCCAGCTGGCCTGCCCTTTCAAAGGGTTCTGCCATCTAGGCATGGCAGGGATAAGGGCGGGAATGTAAGCAACCACCTGAGTCCTCTAGGTTCTCTGCATGCTCCCTCAGGGGAAGACAAGAACAAGGTGTTTCGCTTCCTCAGGTAGAAAGGTAGATGGCCCGCAAGGTCAGGCAGTTCTATTTAGGCACTGGAGGCAGAAACGACCATAAATATCTTCTCTCCCATTGACAATACAAAGCGCAGAGCTCATAATAAATAAATAGCAGGTTGGTGGTATCTTTTCAAAGCAACCATAATTTACTTTCTGAGGCAGCTGATGATCCCAGCCCTCCCTAAAATTCCCAGAGAAGAGGACAAGCAAGCAGAAATAAGCATCACTCTTCTCCACCGGTACTGAGCTCAGTCTTTCCCCATTATGTTGTCCAGAGCAAACCTGCCCATATGGTTTTATACTTCAGTGAGATAGAGCATGGTTTTTTTTGAACCACCTTCAAATTTTGAAATGATTGGGACTGGAGGAAGAGTAGGAAATGAAATGGTAATACATAGGTAAAGCATTTTCCCAGAAAATCCTGCTGCTGATAATTACCTTGTCTGGTAAGGAAACTAAATTGAAACAAGCTTGGAGAGCAAACCACTGCCAGAAAAGGTTTTCCCTTTCTGTTCTTCCCCACTGACCCCATAACAGAGAACACGTGTTCAGTTTAAAAAATTGATGCCTTAACCTTCATATGCATAATCGTATATATAATCATAACTAAAGTGAACAGTATTTATTTTTTTTTAAAAAAAGTTGTCCTACATCAAATTGGAAGTAACTTTTTGTTGATATTCAGATAGCAGCTATATACCCAAAGCAAAGCAGCTTTCACAATGTGAAAGTACACAGTTGTAGATAACTGGAATTATTTTATTTTAAACCTGATACAGTATTTTTTGTTTAATTAATGCCAGATATCTCAGTGATACAGAATTGAACTTTGAAGGATCTTTATTTCTTCTTGCCCAAGTTTTGAAGATGAATGCACAGTGTACAGTAAATTCTAATAAATACTGTGTGTCAGAGTTACGCAATAAATCAGAAGCTTCAGAAGATAACTGCATTTTGCTGATTCAAATAACTTCTTTATAAGTAGAATAAAACATTAACAATACCACACTTTGTTTCAGATCACATGTTGAGATGTTTTCATACTGGAGTATAATGGTGGACAGACTAAACCACACCCTTCTTCTTGCTAAGTTTCTGGACATGCTCAATTAACACTTCAGCCTGATTGGCTGACTCAATCACATGGCTCTCCCAGTCATGAATATTCCAACACTCCTCCCTTCATTACTGGGAGAGACACCAGACCTATTGGATTTAAACATTTCCTATAATGGACGCCACCCAATGGTTTGGTCATCATGTCTGCTAAATTATCCTCTGAAGAACAATGATGTAAACGTATCAATTTTTCTTTTACAGCTTCCCTGACATTACAATACTTAATGTCCACATGTTTACTTCTGTTCTTCACTCTGTCACCTGTTGCCATTTTTATACAAGCAGCATTATCTTCATAAACAGTTACAGCTTCATTTACATTTACATTTAAATCTTGTAACAACTGTACATACCAAACTACTTCAGAACATAACTCAGACAATGCAATAAACTCTGCTTCAGCAGTTGAAATAGCAACCGTTGTTTGTTTTCTGGACTTCCAACCAATTAAAGCCCCTCCAAACATTATTACAATTCCAGAATTAGACTTTCTGGTTTTTACATCATTTGCATAATCACTATCAACATAACATTTCAATTTTAATTCTTCAGTGACCTGTATTTGAAGACCTAAATTCACAGTTCCCTTCAAATACCTGAGAATTCTTTTCACACCCATCCAATGCAACTTTGTAGGTGTAGCAGTAAAGCGACTTAAGATGCTCACTGCACAAGCTATGTCTGGTCTGGACCACTGTGACAGATATAACAGACTCCCTATTGCAGAGTGATATATCTCCTGATCACAGGCTTCACTTTTGTCCTCACCCAAACTATTGTAAAAATCTGTGCTCATAGGTGTAGGAGCAATATTACAATCTTTCATGTTATACTTCTCTAATAATTGTTCAATTTTTCTCCTTTGACTGAGAATATAACCACCTTTTTCAGTTTTTTGTATCTCTACACCGAGATAATTCTTTATTTCTCCCAAATTCTTTAATTCAAATTTCTTTTCTAACTTATTAGCAAATTCTTTAACTTGTGATGCATCCTTTGCAATGAAACAAAGATCATCCACAAATGTTAATAGTAGACAATTCCCACCTTGTAACTTTCCAGTGTATATGCAACCATCAGCTTTGCAACTCTTGAACCCAAGACCTTTCAATGCAGTATCTAAACAGATATTCCAATTTCTGGCTGACTGCTTCAGCCCATAAATAGCCTTGTTCAATTTATACACCATGTTAGGCTTTTTATTTTCATACCCTGGCGCTTGAACCATATAAATTTCTTCCTCTAATTCAGCATTGAGAAATGCAGTGGTTATATCAAAATGCCAAATTCTATGCCTGTATGCTGATGCTAATGCCAGTGCTAGTCTTATGCTCTCACCTTTTACAGTTGGCGCGAACACCTCATCATAGTGCACATTCTTTAATTGAGAAAAACCTTGTGCCACCAACCTTGCCTTATACTGTACTTCATTATTGGGTAATACCTTTTTCTTATATACCCACTTACATCCTACAGCTTTCGTACCCTGTGGCAAAGTCACAGATGTGAACACTTCATGATCGCCCATGGATTTCATCTCTTTATCCATGGCTTCCTTCCACTTTTCTTGTTCAACTTTTGGTAATGCCAATACTTCCTTATAGTTTCTTGGCTCATACCACACATTACAAACTTTAACTTTACTGGCAGAATACCTGTCTGGCGGAACCGCTCTGTTACTTCGCTCTGACCTACGTGGCATTGCCTGTACTTGTGTTTCAAGCTTTTCTGGCTTCATATCTTGTTCAGACTCTCCTCCCTGAACATAGACACCTTCAGAAAATGATTCACCATCATTAAATGAGTTATTGTCACTAAGTGGATCACCGTCACTAAGTGGATCACTGTCGCTAAGTGAGACATTTTCAGAATTTGCATCAATTCTGTTCCAATTTTGTTCTGCAAAACTAGCAGACCTTGAAATAACTATCCTTTTACTTCCATCGCTAAAGCGATACCCTTTTGAGCCTGGCTCATAGCCCACAAATCTGAGCTTTCTAGCCTTTTGTTGTCCCTTTCTTCTGATTGCCTTTGGAATATGTACCCATGCAGTACTTCCAAATATTTTTAAATGTGCTAGAGAAGGCTTTCTCCCATATAGCATTGCATATGGAGTATTATTGATGGATGAACTCCACAGCCTATTTACTAAATAATTGGCAGTCAGTATGGCTTCACCCCAATATGACCTGCTCATACCAGAATCCTCCAGTAATGAGTCTTTCATTGTTTGCAAAACACCATTCCTCCTTTCAGCCACTCCGTTCTCCCCCGGTGTGTAAGGATTTGTGCGCCTGTGTCTTATTCCCAATTGTCTCAACCATTGTTGAAAATTTGTTGACATAAATTCAGAACCTCTGTCAGTTTGCAACTGACATACCTGTTGTTTATACCTTCTCTCTACAAAACTTAACCATTGCTTAAATTGCTGTAGCACCTCTGTTTTACTCTTAAGTAAGTAGCAAAACCCAAACCTGCTGTAGTCATCCACAATAACCAGCGCATACTTTGCTCCTCCCAAACTGGCTTGCATAGGCCCAATTAAATCAGCATGCACCAGTTCTAGAGCTTTTGTGGTTTGTCTTGTGCTAAACTTGCTAACTGGGAATGCTTTGGATTTCGATGCTTTGCATACTGCACAATCCAAATATGCCTTACATCCCTTCAAATCTAATCCTTCTGCAAATTCTTTCATTTGTTGAACAACCTTAAAATTAGCATGACCAAGTTGTCTGTGCAGAAGATGAACACATGAATTATGTTCTGCTACATTTTTAAATATCTGGGAACAATGGACCCTTTGTCCCTGCAATACATAAAGATTATCCTCTTTTATGCCCTGTGCACAAACATTCCCATTTCTTTGGATGATACACTTCCCATTAACAAATATGGTTTCATAACCTTGCTTGTCTAAACTAGACACACTTAACAAATTATGCTCCATTTCAGGTACACATAACACATCAGTAAACCTGGATTCCAAATATGGAATTTGCACATCACCTCTTCCAAAGATTTTAGCCTTTTGACCATTGGCTAAGGCTACTTCTTCATGGTTTCCTGGGAAAAATCTGGAAAATAAGTCAGAATTATTAACAATTGTTTGACTAGCCCCACTGTCAATCAACCATTTGTCTCTATTGTTGTTATAACAAACTTTTGCAACTGCAATCTGTCCTTGCAAATAATGTCTCTTGTCTTGCATATTTCTTCTCTGTGCACAGCTTTTCTGCAGATGATTTGTCTCTCCACAAATGAAACATGCTTTCTTATCTTGCTTGCAGAATTGTGGCTGTGTAACTTGATCTCTCCTGCCTCTGCTTTCCTCTTGTCTGCAGACACCTCGGCTGTTGCTAGAGATAGGCAGCCTGTGGAAAATTTTGCTGGAGACTTGCTGTAAGTTTCCACTGTACTCCTTGTTGGGCCCCCGCCTATGGAATTTTCCATCAGCATGGCTGAAAAGCCTTTTCTCATATTCATTCAATAAACACGATTTCAAAGCCTCCAAATTCAAATCTGCTTCTGGCTTACTTTCAAAAATAGCTGATACAGTCTCCCAGCTCTGATCCAAACTGTTTAACACTAATAAAACTTTTTGGGACTCTGGAAACTTTACTCCACGTTGCTCCAATTCTAGAAAATTAGACTGCATTTTCATTAAATGATCTTCCATAGAATCTCCTGTCTGCAAACTCATTCTGAAAAGCTTTCTTGAAAGTTGGACCACATTACACGCAGAAACATTGACATGTACTGCTTTCAATTTTTTCCATATTTCTTTTGCAGACTTTAATTCAGCTACATTTAAGAATTGATCATCCCCCAGACTTAAGAGAAGATAAACCATAGCTTTGTCATGAGCCTTTTGATCTGCTGCTCCAAGCACTTGCGGGGGGTCTGCTACGATGTCCCATAATTCTTTTGCTTTCAAAAAACATTCCATTTTTGCAGCCCAAATTAAATAATTTTTCTTCCCCAATTTGGGTATTGGACTGTCTTTAAATTCCATAGCAGCAGCCATCCTGCTTTATTTTTCTTCTCTGCCTGTTCCTTTAACAACACAGACAGCTTCTTATCAGCTTTAAATTACAATGCAGTTTTTATTTTACTTCTTGAGCGATTTCTGGGCCCATAACCTGTCAGAGTTACGCAATAAATCAGAAGCTTCAGAAGATAACTGCATTTTGCTGATTCAAATAACTTCTTTATAAGTAGAATAAAACATTAACAATACCACACTTTGTTTCAGATCACATGTTGAGATGTTTTCATACTGGAGTATAATGGTGGACAGACTAAACCACACCCTTCTTCTTGCTAAGTTTCTGGACATGCTCAATTAACACTTCAGCCTGATTGGCTGACTCAATCACATGGCTCTCCCAGTCATGAATATTCCAACACTGTGCATCTCTGATTGTTCATATTAGTTTTAAAGAATTATTTTTAATTTTATTGAAAATATATTTTAAACCAATGTTATGCTTTGGTTTATATAAGTTGAGAATTATAAAGTTATTTCAATGAAAATGTTTATGTCAAGAGCATACAATTATAAAAAATGTGATTAAGCTTGTTAATAGTCGTTTTTGTGAAATTTCTTTGTAGTGCAAGTAGATCACTTGGTCATGCCTTGACATCAGGTACGTCTAAATTTTGATGAACGTTTAGGAATGTATGAATTATCTGAGTATGGATGGAGGTAATCATTACATCAGCTCTAGTGATGGACATGAAATGCATATATATGAGAGCAAGTCCCAATGAATAGAGCAGGCTAACTTCTGTGAAGATAGGCAAAAAAGGGCATTATCTCAGGCATGTTTCCAGATGCACTTTTGCATAGCATTGCAATAATGACTTACGAAATGAAATAATTGAAAGTTATAATAATTATTTCCAATAGTGTCCCCTGAATAAAAGTTGCTAACATAAGAATAATGAGGTACCTACAGAAAAGATATACATGGGTGGGGCTGGAAACACAGAGATTCCAAATATGGTTCTTGGTTTACTGAAACTTTAAATCTTAATATTTACATCAGGACATCTGGAGGGCATTACATTGAAGAAAACTGGTACTGGAGTAAAATTTGCACAGGAAGGAATATGCTAAGCAAACATTTAGCTAGACATTGTAGTATTTCCTATTCTTGGTTTAAGGAAATCTTTTATTTCCTTTGTATTGTAATAACGAAAAGAGAGATAACAAAATGTTAAGTGCCAACCTAAAGAATAATGGAGTTCTAATACGGTGCAAGGGGCGGGGGGGGGGCATGGTCTTAGTAGGCATCTGGACTCAAAACTAAACAGAGTTGAGCTGGTTAGTATGTGGATGAAAGATTACCAAGGAATATCAGGGCTGTCAACCAGATTGGGAAAAAAACCAAGCTAAAGGAAAGAAAGAGCTAAGGGTTCTATTTTCTTTCCCAATAATAATTGCAAAAGATAATTTCAGGAACTCTCCTCTGACTAAAAACCCAATGCTTCATTTTGTTTGTTTATTCAGGTAACGACCAACAGGAATAAACATACGGTAGGTTTGCAAAGATGAATGTCTCATCTTGTGCATGATAACATGAAAACAAAGTATGGGGATTAGTGTGAAATTGAGATTCCTATTTAAAATGTAATTCATCTTAAATGCAGGAGATGCAGATATAAAAATATAGTTTTGAGTTAGATTGGATATATTTGTCCTGTCAATTGCCCAAAATAAAATGTTCTAATTATACAGGTAAAACTTGTTTCTCATGGGTTCCAAGGCTGAAATTTAACTTACATCATTTTTTCTAGTCTAGTAAATAACTTGTGTCTGAAAATAAAGGATTTTTTTCCCCTCTCTTAAATTTTGTCAGCATCTTTAAGAGAAGCATTGTCTACTAATTTCTAGATTACATAGTTCAAATGAAAGCAGTTGCACAATTAAGAGGTTTATACAATTATAGAATGTGGGTAGCAACAATGCAAGATCATTGGGTGACTCTGGGTCAGTACTTCTGTTTTAGTCCAATGTACCTCACAAGATCATTGTTGTAGAATAAAATAGGTCTTATACGGCACTTATATGTAAGTGCATATCAAATTCTTTAAAAAGTAAATATAAAATTTTTAAAATCCCCAAAAACATCAGTTTAAAGCATAAATTTAAAATATTTTCCTCTACCCATATGTGCAATGTGTCTCATCTCTTTGCAGTTACAACCTCCAAATATTAAAGTTACCCATCCCTGCTTTGATAAACTGTTGACAAAATTTAATTAAGAATTTTAGGAACTACTGAAGTACTCCCAATAATGTCTCCAGAGTTTGTCATCAGGGAGGTTTTACTCTCCTTTGAAAGAGCCATATAGATCTCAAGCTTTAGGAGACTAGAACAAATGTTGATGAACATTTTTTTTGCCCAATTTGTTTCTAGTTAAATTTGAAAAAGCTACAATAGTTTGATCAGAAAAACTGTATAACTTGGGTATAAACAGCTTAAGGATATTGGATACTTTTGTTTATTTATTTAGCATATGGAAACCTACAATATTAAACAATATTAATATACAATATTAAACAAACATAGTTTGTTTAATATCAGTGTTTGTGAACAAAAGTTGACTAATCTAAGCATAGTTTCAGCACTTACTAGTAAAGGATATAGTCTTGTTGGAGTGTGGAGAGGTTTATTTAATAAAAAATAAGTAATGAGGGAATGGCTATTTTAAAATTTCCCCTTGTATATCTTGGTGTGCAGCCTGATAAGTGTTTTCAACTACTGTAGTCTATTTAGATCTCTGTCTTTCATTCCATCTTAATAATGTTACCAACTGCTAACCTATGGATCCTTTTTCTTTTAAATATTCTGACATTTTTCTTTGATGCTAATATATTTTTGTATTGTACCTTTTAGTTTAAGCCCCTTTTTCTCCCTGATGAATGCTGTTACCTGGGCAGTTGTCTTACATCTATATAAAAGGTAGCAACACAACACATGTGCACGCACACACCTCTATATTGCTTATTGGTATTTATTGGTATTTTTTTCTATTACATACACACACACACACACACACACACACACACACACACACACCTGTGCAAAAGTCTCATGCTGCCATTAGATTTGTTGTTGTAGCAATGGTATAATGAACATATATAATTATGTCTCAGTCTCCTTATTACAATACAACCAGAAAATATAGGAAATTTGTATGCAGTTTTCAAAAACAGGAAAAGGCAGAAAAAAATGGCTTCCGTAGACTAAAGGGGCAAGTATGTATTGTGACCTCCCCTTACACTTGAGCAACAACAGCAGACACCTGGCTCTGTCATTGCTAACATGTATATGTGCCCTACTATTTCATGCCAAACTGACTCCATAATACTCTTCCACTGATCCTCAGTCCAGTCTTTTTGAGCTCTAGCATATCATAGCCTTTTTACTATGTTTCCCTTCAGCAAAAGTGGGTTCTTGGTTGCTACCCTTCGGCAAAGACCATTCCTGCTTCAGACAGTAGAAGGATCAACTTAGCATCCCAATAAAGCTGTCAGATGCTGAGCCAGGTCTTTGCTGGACTTCCTCTGGTCTCTCAAAAAAGAAACTGAGGAACTTTTCATCAGAATTTGAAAGTTTCCTTGGCCTTCCAGTTCTTTCTTTTTGTCCTTGACCTCTCCTGATTCTTCAGATTTCTTTATAACAGCATGAATACCACATCCTGAATATCCAGCTTGTTTGTTGATTTCCCTTTGAGAGTGGCCTTGCTGAGGCAAAAGTATGATTTTATGTCTGTCAGATTCTGTGGCCTTTGGCATTTTGATTGGAATGATGTGATTGAAGTTGATTTTATTAGCAAGCTTCCAATGAATTACTCTCATACAACATGTAATTATACTGTATGTAATGCTCAAGAATGTCTTGCACAGACTGGTCTAATAGACCTTTTTGCACAGCAATCATGTTGGCATGAAATAGGGCACATACAGGTGTTAGCAATGAGAGTACTTAGGGTTAAATTCCATTTAGATTTATGGGTGCTAGGTGTATGCTGTTGCTCTAGTGTAAGGGGAAGTCACACTACATATTTACCACTTTAGCCTATAAAAGTTGTTTTTTCTGCCTTTAAAAAAAATACTACATACAAATTTCCTGTATCTTCTGGTTATATTTTAATAAGGAGATTGAGACATTAATATATACATGTTCATTATACCATTATTACAACAGCAAATCTAATGTTGGTCTAAGACTTTTGCACAGTACTGTGTGTATGTGTGTATAATGCGTACACACACACACACACACACACACACACACACACACACACACACACACAAATATACCTTCTGTTATAGATACCAGTGATACACAATATCACAATTTTTCAGTCCTATTATATCATGATTTTGGAGGTTTCAAGTTGTGCCACTGTAAATTTTTATCCCGCACCTCATTCTACAGTGCAGATCTGGACAGATATGTATAAGGGGTTGGGCTTGCTTGTTTTTTTGCAGATGTTTCATTGCCCTAACTAGGTAACATCAGTGCTATGTATAAATATTTGTAAAGATTATTAATGTATTATGCAGTAGTCCTCCTATTTGTTGGCTAGTAGCTAGTATGTTGTTTTTAAGCAAGATTAACTTGAAACATTGATGTGACAAAGTGCTGAATATCAAATTCTGTAGAGTTGTGCAGTGATCTTCATTCAAAACACAAAATGTGATTTGCAATGTGCATAGCCCTGATATAGCATCTAGACTCTAGAGTGATCATCTTAAAGAAGCTGTAATTTTTTTCTTGGCTTGGCTGGCTGCTCTCCACTGCTAATGCACAGGCTTGGGAAAATATACATTTGGTTTTAAAATGTTCTGATAATATTCCAGATATTTGTGCTACCCTAAAGTTCAGCACAATGGAAACTCCTGACTGTTTGGTTATCACACATTTGTAGCTCTGGGATATAGTCATACTTTTTCAGAATAGATTAGTAGCTAATTTTCTCTCTGATAACCTTGGTCCCTCAAAGGAAATAACAGATTTGCTTGATTTTTACTTAGTCGATGTGTGATTTACCTTAATTTAAAAGTTGTTTTATATATACTGTATTTGTAACTGAAGATGAACATTTATTTAAAGGTTGGGTAAATGTAGGACGTTGAAACTATATGATCTTTAAAGAAATTAAAAGCTTTACTGTAGTATGTTGCTTCTATGTTTTAACCCTAGTTTTTGGGGAGGGTGTTAGATAGATTTAAAAAATATATATTTCCTATAAATAATTATTGAATTATTATACTACTGTTACAGAATGAAAAAATATTCAAACTATTCTATGTTCTTGTAGCAAATATTTTTATCAATTTGCTACAAAATTAGTAACTAATGATGTCTCACAATTAAGTTACATTAGATTCACACATTGAGGTAATTTATAAGGTAATTTGTTAGCTTATAAAGTAGGAACCCAGTTCATTACTTATGGTTATAATTATTGATTTACAGCTTAATATATGTTAAACCATTATGGCTTATTTAAAATGTAGTTAATGAAATGTTAAATAATGCCTACAATACTGATATGCAAAGAGAAGATGTTGTGGATTGGGATGGAGAGAATCAATCAGGTTGCATTTATGGGAGGAAGCCCATTTAAATGAAAAATCATTTTTTATAAACATATACAGTATAGGATATCACAATTAGAGCTTCAATTCTGCATAATCTTAGAGTAAATTCTACTTTGTTCAATATAAATTATATATCTTTAAGATTGCTTTGTAAATTTAATTTTGGAATACCATATTAAAAATACACATTTTTAAAGGTTTTGAAATAAGATCATCTATGAAAAGAAGGCAGGGATATCATACCCTTAATAATTATAGGAAAGAGTAAATATAAAAAGGCTTTTCTACAGGTATAAAGATTGCTCTGCCAGTTATATTTGCTTTTTCTACATGCTTAGTAACAGGATAGAAACCCTCTCTTAAGAGGATAGTTTCTTTTGAATAAGTTACATTTGCAAGAATACAAAGCTGACATTTACACATAGAAGGAAAGAAAAACTCTAATATTTTTCTCCTTAATTTAAAAAAGCAAATATAGCTTGATTTAACAGAATAACAAAGTTAGAAGGGACCTTGGAAGTCTTCTAGTCCAAATTCCTGCTCAAGCAGGAAACTGTATCAGACAAATGGTTGTCCAATCTTATCTTAAAAACCTCCAGTGTTGGAGCACCCACAGCTTCGGGAGGCAAGCTGTTCCACTGATTAACTATTCTAACTGTCAGGAAATTTCTCCTTGATTTCTAGGTTGGTTCTCTCTTTGATTAGTTTCCATCCATTGCTTCTTGTTCTGCCTTCAGGTGCTTTGGAGAATAGGTTGACCCCCTTCTTTGTGGCAGCCCCTTAGATATTGGAAGACTTCTATCATGTCACTTCTAATCCTTTTTATTGAACCAATGAATTCCTGAAATTGTTCTTAATATGCTTTAGCTTCCAGCCCCTAATCATTTTAGTTGTTCTTTTCTGTACACTTTCTAGAGTCTCAACATCTTTTCTAACGTTTTTTTTTTACATGTTAATGCAGCCTAGGACTGCATTGGCTTTTTTGGCAGCTGCAGCACACACTTCTAGCTCATATTTAAGTGATTGTCCACTAGACCCAAGATCGTTATTAGTATTGAGCCAGGTATCACCTATTCCAGTGATGGCTAACCTTTTTGTCGTTACGTGCCTAAAGCAATGCAATGCGTGTGCGACCCCCCCTGCGCACCCTGCCCCCCGCGCATGCGTGCATGACCCTCCGTGCTCCCCACCCCAACACGTGCACGTGACCTCTGCATGCGCCGCGCCCCCTCGCACATGCGCATGCAACTTCCACACATGCATGCACGACCCCCTGTGTGCCCCACCCCCACGCATGCACACGCACCCCCTGCACGTATGGCCCATCCCCGTGCATGCACGCGCATCTCCCGCATGCACCACACCCCGTGCATGCACGGTAGAGACCCGCAAACCAGCTGGCCGGTGGGAGGTGCACGTGCATGCGCAGTGGAGCTGAGCCGGGGCGGCGGCTCACCTGCCCACAAAGAGGGCTCTGCGTTCCACCTGTGGCACGCATGCCATAGGTTCGCCATCACAGACCTATACCTGTACATTTGGTTTTTGTTGCCTAAATGTAGAACATTACTTTTTTACCACTAAATTTCACTTTGTTAGATAGGGCCCAGTGTTCAAGTCTGTCAAGATCCTTCTGTATCTTAAGCCTATCTTCTGGAGTGTTGGCTATTCCTGCCAGCTTTGATGAGTCCCATCTATCACCCCCATCTATCCCCTCATCTAAATCATTGGTGAAGATACTGAAGAATACTGGGTCTAAGGCAGAGCCTTGAGGTAACCCATTGCATGTTCCCATTCATGTAGTGAATGCTTTATATATGATTGCAAGAAAAAGGTCTGTAGTATTGTGTTGCCCAAACTGGTATATTCTGCAGACATGTATTCGGAACTGGCAGTACAATCCTTGTTATGTGCTGTGATTCTAGAATATGGGCAGGCTGATATGAATAAAAATGCTTCTTCAGCCATTATGTTTCAAACTATTTGAAGCTTTAAACCTAAAACCAGCACACATACACCATTCATATTGGAGGCACCGTTTAGGTGGTTCCAGGTTAAAAAGATTAGCTGCTGACATCACCATTGCCTGGGGGATGCTTGTGGGGGCTCCTTTCATGTCCCTGTTAGGGAGCTAGAGTGAATGACAGGAGCTCACTCTGCCACACAGCAACACTTGGGACTCTGCGGGCTTGCTAACCTCTAACCCAGCATCCTAACCACATCAGCCACCTTGGTCCTTAAACCAGCACATGAAATACAGAAACATGTTGGAAACCAAATACAGCTGGTATAATATAATGTTGGCATGGTATAACTACTACACTCTCAGCAGTATACAAGCAACATATTCTCCACCAGCTAAAACTTCCAAACCATTTTCTAGAAAATTTCAAATATATTGCATCATTATAATCCTTTTCAACATTGTTGGTGCATAGATAGCTAGAACAAAATCTTCCTTTGGATAGGATTACAACCGGTATACTAGTCTAAATTAGTAAGCAGTATTGCTAGCTGCTACCTGAGCTTCCCATTAAAGCGGAATCCAGGACAACTGCCAAGCTGCATATTTGGTCCTTCAGGGAAACTCTAAGATTAGTTGTGAGCCTTCATATACAATAACTGATTTCTTTACCCAGAGTACCTCAGTTTTGTGTAATTAAATTTGAATAACTTATTCTTCCTTCTCCTTTTGAAAACTACTATTGGGCTAAAGGTGTTATTTACAGTACAGATGGAGAAGAATGTTTTCCAGTTAAAGTTTGGAACTATTTTTATTTTATTTTGTTGTTGTCAGCCACTGTCGTGTCCAACCCTCAACTACTCCATGAATCGGCACTCTCCATGTCCCTCCGCCTCATACTGCCTCTTTCAGATCTGCCATGTTCGTCCCAGTGTCACCCTTGTATCCAGGTAGTGGGTGGCCCCTTCTCCTTTTTCTGCTGATCACTCCCAGCATGATTGACTTTTAGAATGAGTCACCACTCATGACATAACCCAAGTAAGACAGCCTCTATTTGACGATCTTGGCTTCAAGTAATATTTTTGGGAGGTTGGGCCTAGGACTTCTTTGTTTGTTATTTTGCAGCCCATGGAAGATGTGTAATAGTCGCCTCCAGCACCACAGTTCAGAGACGTCCACCTTTCTCCTATCTGCCTTTTTCAAGAGTCCAAGTTTCACAGCCATAAGTAGCAATTGGAAAAATTGTTGCATTAACTAATCTGCATTTTATTGTGAGACTGATGTCTTTACTCTTCTGGATGTTATTCATACCAAACATTGCAGTTCTTCCAAGTGCTATGCATCTCCTAATCTCAGGGCTGCAGTCACCACTTTGGTCGATTTTAGAGTCCAGGAAGATGAATTCCTTTAGTGTTTCTCATTGTCAATCTACATTCTGGCCTGTATGTTCTCTAGAGTTGTCATTATCTTTGTTTTTTTGATGTCAACATGCAGTCTAAATTCTTCACTGTCATATTTGACTCTCGGGATTAGCTTCCTTGCTTTCCACAAGCAATATTGTATCATCTGCATATCGGAGGTTGTTTATTATTTCTTTATTGGGGAGACTTATATACCGCCTCATAGTGCAAACACTCTCTTAAGCGGTTTACACCATTAAGCAATGTATATTTATATTGCCTCCAACAATCTGGGTCCTCATTTTACCTACCTTGGAAGGATGGAAGGCTGAGTCAACCCTGAGCCGGTGAGATTTAAACAGCTGAACTGCTGATCACAGTCAGCTAAAGTAGCCTGCAGTACTGCACTCTTAACTGCTGCGCCACCTCGGCTCATTGATATGTTGATATTTTGATATTGTATGTACATAGTGTTATGTTGATATTCATATCACCGATTTTAACGATGGTAATTCCTCCAAATGTGCATTTCTCATAACCATATCAGTCATGTTGAATAGTATAAATTTTATTTAATTCTTATTAGTTTTATATTCTACCCTTCCTTAAGGAGCTCAGGGCACTGTACAAAGCATTTCCTCCTCCTGTGACTGAAGGTGGACTAGAACCTGTGTCTCCTCGTTGCCAGTCCAGCACTGTGCTCATTGCATTATATTGCCCTTGAATTTTTGTAATTGTTCTTAATGTAGTTGTGCTTTTAATTAAATTTTAAATCACTATTTTCATTTTGTATTTTTTGTTAGAAAAATTGACATTTTTTTCTAAATAGGTAGAAGAAAAATGTAAAATGCGTACATATCTGTTTTCGCCTATTGCGAATATACTTCATTGCAAAATTCTAGTGTGCGAGACAACATTTCTTTAAAAGCAAAAAAAGATGGTTCAGCAAAATTTATGAGGTGTCAGGTATGAAAGATGTATTGAGTTCTATCATATTTAATTTTACATAATTAATGATAAAGCTTAATTAACTGGTAAGTAGTTGTTTATTTTTAGTATAGTAAGAAAAGAATTTTTTTTAATTTAGTTTCCTCTCTCTCTCTCAGGGCTGACCATATAAACCTAGGCACTGCTGTAACTTTGTGTATTACATAGATACGGAAATTGCCAAAATGACATAGCCGAAGGCTTCTTGCACATGTTAAGGACTTGTTTGGTGCCTTTTATGAATTATTCTGCATAAAACTAAGTATTTTAATAGCTGGATTTTAATACATAGATTGGACCTTTAATTTCATGAATAAATTAGGGTGAACTAATTAATATGCACAGGATTGATGATAAAGGGTAAGAAATCCTCATATGGTCTTAGTTTTAGAATATAACAGTTTTTACTCATTCATTACTCAAAACTAGAGATGTAATAAATATAGCATTAATACTTTTCTGGATTTGTTGCAACATTTGTGGCACTTTAAAAATTGGCATAATCTGGCTGATTATATCTAATTCATCAAATTAAGATAATACATAAGGTTCCTTTTAACATTGTTTCAGCTAAGGATCTGAGTCCTGTGTGGAAAACCTTTAAGGTTCCAGCCCTACACTTAGGATTCATAAAGCATCTCAGCATTCTTGTCCCACAATAAATATGCCGTTATGCAGCATGAATATGATTGCATTTGCTACAGTAGAATTTGCTGCAATGCTATATAACAATAAAAATCCTTACTGTACAAATATATACTAGGAAGTAAGCCTCACTGAATACAGTCACATTTATGTCCTAATAAGTATATATAAGATTCAACAGTAAACTTGTTCTACTTTTCCTGATTATTGTTATGCTTAGAGTGGAAATCTATTTTGCTCTTTTGCAGCTTCCCTCTACTGTACTTAGAATGTTCCTTATGCTGATATGGTAACTTCAGAGTGGCAGTCATCACAGGTGAACAAAGGTAATAATCCCTTATTAAAGAATATAATTTACAGTTTTTACATTTCAGTTTTGAGCTTATGTGTATTTGCATATTGCAGATTAGATAGTTATTTTGAATAGTCAAAGCAATACATGCAGAGATTTACCTTGTAAGAAGCCTGAGATACTAGCACTGGATATATATTTAAAGTTTAATTGTGAAATACATTCATGGGTCAGTGGGTGCATATTATTCTTTTCAGTCTCAATGCAGTGGAATATGAGTTTAACTCGTGAGTTTTTACTAGTATGCTAAAATCATTACTCACTTTTGATGCTTCATCTGTATTGCTTGTATCTTATTTCTATATGACTTGATTAAAAATAAGAATAATTAAAGAGTCAGATGAGATTTGTTAAGAGTCATGAGCTTGATACTGGTAGTATTTTGTAGAAGACTAAATTAGCCTATGAAATTATTCCAGACTATAGTTTTATAAATATTGTGTGGTAAATACAATGCTGCAAGAAAACATTAACATTTCAAGGATTGTTATAGGTTCTTCTTGGAACTTACGTGTCTGATGCACAAAATCTGTAACATTAGGTTGGCTGAAGTTATAATTTCTAAACAGAAAAATGAAAACGTATACTTTCTTGTCTTTATGAAATGAATTATGGTATACAATTTCATTCCTGTTGTGCATTTTTTAAAGAAAAAAACAGCATAGAATGATGTAATGGTTTACTACAGTATTTTTCGGAGTATAAGACGCACCTTTTTCCCCCTTAAAAGAGAGTGGAAATGTTGGTGCGTCTTATACACCGAATACAGCCATTTTTGGCCTCCAGAAGCCCCACCCGCGCCTCAAGTTTGCAAAAAATGGGCCAGTTTTTCGCAAAAACGGGGTGCGCAGAGGGTTTGGGAGGCCTGCAGAGTGCTTCTGGGGACTGGGGGAAGGCAAAAATGCCCCCATTTTTGTGAAAAATGGGCCATTTTTTTTTCAAAAACGGGGGTGTTTTTACCTTTCCCCAGCCCTCAGAAGCACTCTGCAGGCCTCCCAAACCCTCTGCGTGCCTCGTTTTTTACAAAAATGGGCTCATTTTTCACCTATTTTTGCAAAAAATGGGGCGCGCAGAGGGTTTGGAAGGCTTGCAGAGTGCTCCTGGGGGCCGGGGAGGACAAAAACGTTTTTTCTTACCTCTTCGAAATCTTGGTGCGTCTTATACACCGGTGCATCTTATAGTCCGAAAAATACAGTATATTGTTAGGTGGATTTATCAGTTAATACAGTATGGTATGTATCACATGACTACACTTCTCAACAAAAGCAAAATCTGGATTAAAGAAGCAGGTACGGTGTCCCCTAGAATGTTGTGCAGTCTTGTCTTAGTTATGTTGGTCTTATAGGTTTTCTGGCTTGCTAAGAACATTAAGTGTTGGTCAATATAATTCTGTGACATATGAAGATTTGTTAACTTGAAGCCGTGTATGTGAAAATAAATAGGTATCCCACTTAGTGTGGATTTCTGCTGAACAGCTACATGATAGCTTCTTGACACAGATTCAGTTATACTGTTATACAATCTACATCTTTTTGCTTGAATTATTACTTTATATAAGAAATCTCTTTGAAGCTAGAATTTTAAAAAGCAGATTATCTGGGCATCTATTTATTTGTTCTTTTTGCTAGTTATAAGGAAATTATGATTTTTGCAACTAAATTACTATCACAATTGGAAATATAAGTGGATTTGGCTGTGGATTTGAATAGGAGATTACATTAATATATTACTTTTGTTTTAACAGTGTCAGTATTGGATAAAATAATCTTCCTATAATATATGTTTTCATGTATGTGTTTTAAATAATTATATATAAGAAGCTTCAATAATTATATTGTGGAATTTGAGAGACTGCTAAAATCTCCTCCTGTCTCCCTGCATACAGAAACGGGTTACCTTTTAAAAACAATACAAATTATATGAAATCAGTGTCTGCAGTTTTAGAATTAAAATATGCTATTTATAGAGCTAGAGTGTGCTAAAAAAAAATCCAATATAATTGTCCGATTGCACAATTAATAATTGTAGTGTTTTAAAGGATTGGTTCCATTAGGCTTTTGTTTTTATCTTTGTAGAAAAGTACGGTAAATCAGTCTTCTTTATGTATTAACCAGAAGAAATAAAAAACTAGTGGTGTCCTAGTCCTATTAATACTTTGGAAATTAAGCATTCAAATTTCTATAATACTTTTTTGGTAACTTATATTAACCTCTTGATAATGTTTTGCTTCTAAAATAATTTTCTGGCATTCTATTTATGTCAATGTAATATTAGCAGTAGTGATATATAATATGGTAAGAAACATGAAAGATGATGCAAGGAATGTTGTTCCTCTTATAGACTTCAGATTTATGGAATACCGAAAACCAATATAACACTTTAAACTCTGCAAGAACATTTTTCCTACTGTGTAAAGGCAAAACATGCTTGAACTACTTGAAATTATATCTACAATTTGCCCATATCTATTTCTCTAAGTTACTTAGTAAAGTTATTGGCTAAATAAATTTATAGAAGAATGTATGTATCATATCTAACAATATTAGATTGTCAGATGTAACACCCATTCTCCAAAGCATATATTGCAATCAGTATGTTGGTTTTAAGATTACAATATTTTTTTTCTTCTGAAGCAACAGATTAACAGATTAAGTAATTTTTCTGGAAATTGTATCCACAACTCTTTTCTAAAGGAGGCTGTCTTTATGTAGAAATCTGTATATGCTGAGAGCAAAATTTTTCAGAGTTTAAGAAATGGGACACTTCTTCCGAACCGTTTTAATGTCGATTGTTATATTCAAAAGACAGAAAGGAACTCATCACTCAGTTTTTTTGTTTGCTATCCTAATTCTAACCCTAATTTGCTATACTAATTCTAACCTTTTATCCCTGAAATATTTTTCAAACTCTTAGTAAAAAAATCTGCAGGCTTTTTTTCTTGTAAGAAAAGTTCTCAGTCATAGACTGAGAGAGCTGGAAAGCATCATTTAGACATTGAATCCAACCCTCTGTTCAAGTCAGGAATCCAAATCAAAGCAGTTGTGACAGATGGCTGTGTACCCTTTGTTTGAATGCATCCAGTGATGAGAAACTCACTTCCTCTCTGCTTATTTGGTGCCACTATCAAACAGCTCTTACTTAAAAGGCATTTTTCTTTAATGGTTAACAATAATATACTATCCTGTAATATAAAACTATTATCCCATGTCTGCACACTAAATCCTAAACAACAAATCTTGGTCTTGTGGTTGAGATCTTTTCTTAAAGATTGTTTTCAAATTCAATTTTCTCTTTTCCCCCCCATGATACATGTATTACTCATTATGATCCTACATTTTTTTTCTTTGAAACTTTGTGTATTCCATGGAAGTCTGCAAGTTGCATTCAGGAGCAGTTGCAAAATATTACCAAAACATCCAATATATTGATTTGCATTTTGGGCAGAAAGGACAGAATAAAAACATTACAAATGTTATGCTTTATTCAGTCTTAATATTAATTAATTAATTTATTGTCATTGTACGTATATACACAGTACACCCATACAACGAAATTCACATAAAGCTTCAAGACCAGTCCCAACACACATAGCAATCCCCATCCATCACGAATTCCCCACCCTGAACCACTCAAACATCCATACAACAGACCAAGTAATACTATCCAACAGCTCACTGATGGTGACCCTTCAATTCATTATGAAGTGCAATTATAGCTCTAGGATAAAAACTATTCAGAAAGTGTGTGGTCCGAGTTTTAATTGTTCTGTATCTTCTGCCAGATTATAATTATAAGATTATAAGCATGATGAGAAGAGTCTCTGAGAATATTGTGCAACTTCCTAGAACAACGAGATGCAGAGATATCGTCCAGGGCTGGTAGCTGGAGCCCAATGATATTCTGGGCAGTTGTAATTATTCTCTGTAGAGCTTTTTTTGTCTGCTTCAGAGCTGCTTCCATGCCATGCTAGAATACCATATGTCAGGACACTCTTAATGGTGCTGCAATAGTAGAACAACAGTAGATGCTGAGATAGATTTATCTTCCTGAGCATTCTCAGGAAGTACAGCCTCTTCTGAATCTACTTCACGAACATGAAGAATATGCCAGTATAACTATGCATAGTAATCTGCAACTTTAATTACAATTTTATATTTAGCATACAACCATCATTTTGTTTGTACTTAACTGAAATATCAATTTCAGTAAATAATAAGGCCTTTGTATTGGCAAGAGAATGTACTGGGATAAATTAGTAAGCAACGATCATTTTAATTTTCAGATAGGCAAACAATATTAATGTCTATAGAAACATTGCCTTGCAATCTATTTTTAGTTGGTTGAAAAATGGAATAAAACTGAATGGCATGTCCATGAAATTACCAGAAGCATAACTTGAAAGAGTTTACCTTCAATTAGATCTATGCATTGACACACACACACACACACAGAAGGAGACAGACAAACAGACAGACAGACAGACACCAAGCATTTAGTACTATTGAATTGGTAAGCAATATCCAAATTGGGTGTTAAGGGAAAATGGTCACCAAAATATGTGTGCATTACTCCTTTGCTATGGGATTGTCTACCTAAAATATTAAATAGATTTGTTTACTAACAAAATGAATATTTTCTTTGCCTATAATTATAGAATTCCCAAGCAATCCTCTATCCAGATATTAAGTAGGACTTTGTGGTGCTTAGCTTCTGAAATCACTTAAGGTTGGTATATGCTGTTATCTGCTAATTGCATATATTTTAAACTATGTCTGGGAAAGGACCTGTCACACACTCCCTTTTATTTGTAGTTTTTCTTTGAGACCTTTAATGATGCATATTGAAGAAAGCAAGATGGATGGATTTGTGGTTTTTGTTTTTATGTACAAATAAGTAGTGTGTTAGATTAAAAATGTCTTTATTTAAATTCATAGTATATTTTTGTATCACTAGATACTTGTATTTGACAAATTTAGATCTTATCTTTCCTTCAAAAGGTCAAGGCAAGATGCATTGCATTCCCTCTTCCAGTTGTTCTTAAACAAAAAAGGTAGGTTGAGCTAAGACATAGTGACTAGGTAAAAGTCATATAGTAAATTTCTGTCAGAGATGGACTTAAACCTGGGTCTTCCCAATCTAAGTTCAGTGTCCTTTGTACACTATATTCTTTCTCTCATGGAACTCTAAGGATAGATTTTCTTGGTTGCAGTATTACAAGGCTATGTAAATTGTTCACACATTTATTCACTCATTTTTGCTTTATACACTGAAAATGTTGTTTTCATTGTGAGACATGATGGTGCTGATATGGTTGGTGAAGGAGATAAGAAATTGCTTTGATAATTCAGTTATTCTTAATAATTTGTAGAAGGGCAAGAAACTTGGTGAAGATTTACTGGAGGAAGAGATATGATTTTTAAAAATAAGATGGAGCAAAGCAAGGAATAGCTACTACAACAGTGTAAGGCAGACTTAGATACAGTAGATAAAGGTTGTTAGATTACCATAATGTAGGGATGGACAAAATTGTACTGATTTAGAGTTAGATTGCTGCCTCCCAATTCAAATACCATTAGTGTTAGCATAACAGCCCTCTGTGACTTTATACTGGATATGTATACTAATAATATCATGAATATTTAATTGGTAGAACTGGGGGAAGTATATGTTTCAGTTTTTAGGCTATCTATAGAATTCTTTACAACCTCAGGCAAGATTTTCGGGGACAAGCAAGAACAATTGTATTAGTCTGTCAGGTCTTTTATTTCCTGAACCACATGACCTTTTCCTCATCCTTCCAAATTAACTTTGTATCGTTGAAAAAATCCTGGAAAATTGATAAGACTATTTCTGAGTGATCCTCAGCTGGGAAGCTGATAGTAATGAAAGTAATGAAAAACAGAAATGAAGGAAAACCATGGACTTAAACTGTTTAAACATGGACTAGATCCTAATTAAATACTTATGATCTGTTTCAGCAGGTAGCAGGATCTGGCTGGCTGTGGGCTCATTCCTACAATTTCCTTATCCTGGTTTGGAGATGGTTCACTTATTGGTAGTTCAGGACCTTTCCTCACAGTTGAATCTCCATCTTATTGCCAGCTTTCTTCTGTGGTAGGCTAAAGCCAAATCAAGAAGATAATGTTTTCCACTAAAAAACAACAACAGTAAAATATTGTGTGTCATATAGAGAAAACCTCACAAACATCAACAATCTGCACATTCTCATTCCACATTTTCCATTGTGGGTGTCCACAATGCCATCTCATTGCCAGAAGAAAGCTGGCAATGAGATGGAGATTCAACTGTGAAGAATGTGTACTACTCATATGCCTTCCAAATCCCTTTGGTGCTCTGCTTTCACTCAGAAGCCGGCCCCAGGTTGGCTTTGGCCTTTCTCAGTAGTGGGTAGGTAGAGAATACATACAAGTGAAATTAATGACAGAAACAGCAATGGCAGCAGTTTGGCTTTGGGGCAGACAGGGAGAAGTATGGATAATCACCAGTTTGGTGAACGGAAGTTGCAATGGCATGGCATGGCATCAGATTGTAGTGCCCACTCCTGTATAGTAGCATTGGATTGGATTAGGCTCTCATGCTTTACTTTTCTTAGAAGGCATCAGGTGTTTCAGTGAACGGTATAATATGGTGCTAAGAGAGTGCTAGCTGCAGGAAGGGAGAAGGATGTCTAGGAGCATATCATTAGGATCAGAAAGGTTTTGGAAGGAAGATTTCCCATTCCCAGTGGACCCCATTCTAGATCCTGAAGATGTAAAGATAAGAAAACAAAGCTCAAGATTGGTTCTTTGCTGGGAAAAAGCAGTATGCAACATCATCGCTGCAAACACTGTTTCTCCCTAGTCCAGATGAACCAGTTACCAAATAGGAAATGTGCTTTTTTAAAAAACTATGCAAGGAACAGTTTTATTAACTTTGCTGCAGAATTGTGGCAACAGTATCAATGTTGGGGCAAAGATACAGGAAGTGATGTACAGTATTTTTTTGTCTCAGGAATAGGAGGAAAGCAAATCCATAAGCATGTGTGCATAAGTACCTTATCTGGTCTTGGAAGCTAAAGGTCAAGGTTGGTTAGGGCATGGGTAGGAGAATAAAGTAACTTGGAAGAAAACAATAGAAAATCACTTGTATATTGTTAGATGTATGTGTCCGGCTCATCTGAAACAAAACTTTATTGATCTACTTCAGGACTCGCCGCCCTGAGTCCTTCGGGAGTTGGGCGGCATATAAGAATAACAAAATAAATAAATAAATAAATAAATACTTTATAATAAAAGGAAGCATCCAATGGAATTTTTTTAGGTGGTAAAAAGCCTTGCATATTTGGTTCTATAAGAAGAAAGTGTAGAATGAGAGGCCATTGGTTAATTTGCACAGCAATTTACAAGAGGTATCATTCATATGTCTGATGATTTAAGTGTTGTGGTTCAGATTCAATAGATGTCATGTTGGTCTCTGATTGTCCAATTATAATAGATATTTTTGAGTAGTGTAGCCTGAATAGAGATCAGGTCTTAACAAGTGTAGCTAGATGGGCTCCTCCTCCTTAAGGCAGATAGATTTTTTTTTAAAAATACAGCTAATCCTTGAGTTACCAAAATTTCTGTCATTAAGTGATGCAGTTGTAAAGGAGAAATTAATACTCTGACTTAAAAGCAGCAGGAGCACCTTAGATACTTTCTGAAATACTGCACATCCAGGCAATAGGGGCTTTGGAGATTCTTTTTGTGTTTTTCTCTCTCAGACGCTTTCGAAGATGTTGCCTTTGCTGCTGTGCCTGTGGAATGGATGGATGCTTGTTTCTGCTACCCAGAATGCGTCTACCATCCCTGTGAAACTGTGGGCTTGTTTTCCAAAAGGAGGAGCATCTGAAATAAAGTTGATGTGCCGCATGCATGGATTATATGCCAACAGTTCCAACCCCGGAGTGTTCCAGAGCTTGTACATATTCCATGCTGCTTCAGACTCAGTCAGCTGCCATTGGAGAGATTTGGCTAATTGTTCTGTCAAGGCCAGTGGAGAAATTGGACATTTTTGTTATGACATGCAAATGGACAGTTCAACTTTTCACATACCTGTTTCATGTCGACCTTTGCCAACACATTTGGAGTCCCACAGAACTGGAAAGAGCGTAACCCAGGACAATTCATGTGACATTGCCCTAATTTCTGCTGCTTTATGGAAATTTGGTGCACCATTGCATCTGAGAACTATTGTTGGATCCCAACATGATAAATTTCTTAAAAATCATTTGCAGCTATCCTTAATTTCACCTTCTGGGAAAAAAACCACCCAAACAATTGTTAATTGGGAATCACATGACTGGGAATTAAAGGGAAGAGACTTAATTAGACAGGGACCCCCAGATTGGGTAGTTCCAATTAAAGGAACACATTGTGATCAAAGAGCATCCGCTATTAAGTTTAAATTCTATGGTTATATTTCCATAACAGAAAAAAATAGTGAACAAGGGTTGTATCAGTTAGAACTAGGCTTTCAAAACAAAACAGTTCTTCAATTTAACCCACTGATCACAGACCTCCTTTCACTGCGCCATATGAGAAATCCAATTATTGGATCTCATGTATTAAAATTAGATCAGCCTGAGCAAATTGTTAGGAACCCCCAGACTTCTCTGAAGGAGGTACAGATTAATTTTGAAGGTTTGAATGTGTCACAGAAAGTGCCCCAGTGTTCTCCCTTTCTTGATATTAGCTACAGAGGTTGGATAGAATGGGTTAAAATGTGGGAAGGAGTACACCACGGAGAAAGAATAAAAAGGGAATTGTTAGATTGGCTGGGTCCCCTGGGTGCGGGAGTTTCTTTTATAGATGCAGCCAACATAGAAGTATTAGCTAATAAACTTTCATATTCCACAAAACAAATGGGAAAACTTACTGCCCCATTAACCAAATCTTTCTCACAACTCACAAAACAACCACAAGCTATTAGTAAAGTGCTTCCAGTCTGGGAAACAATTTTAGAAAACGATAACATACTGATAGTCTCTGGGATTCAGTCTCTCCAGAATAATGTTTCATTGGCTTTAGCATGTGGACAGGCCCAGGCAATCACCCAAAATGTAATCATGAATATGATTCGAGAAGCTAAGGCAGGAAAAATTCCCATGGAGGTGAGCAATTTCATTCGACCAGAACTCACACCAGGTGAAATTGCTTTAGAAGCTTGGTGGAGACTGCTAAATGCATCTTATGACTCTACTCAAAACATACTGCGGTTATTCTTAATAACTGTGGAGGCCGCTCAGATTATTCCTATCTATCCAATAGTGCCCCTGGGATTCCAGATTGACAGAGACTTGGTCATGTATTCCAGAGACTCTAATAAATGGGCACACTTGAGGGATGGTGAGTGGCAAAGCGTTAATGTGCGGGGCTGTGTTAAAAAAGAAAATTTAGGCTTTATATGTGATGATAACAGCTTAGAAGAGCACCAGGAATGCTTTTCTCCTCAGCTTATAAATAACTCTCATTGTTCTTTTGATGTAGTCCAAGAAGAAATGTCTACTGTTGTATATACTGGCAAGGGCTGTATTTGTGTTAGAACGCCATGCGAATTTATAATAATTAATAGTGTCACCATCCAACCTATGCTGCCATATATCAATCGTTGCTTTTGCAATATTAGCGTGATTGTAGGATGTGATTTCCAATTTCGTGTACCTGTTTGGACTGTGCAACATATGAAAGCCTATCCTTCTTTATATAAAGAAATACTTCCTATTTCACTTGGCCTGGGCCTTTCTACTCTTAAAAATCTGCTTTCTCACCCCTCTCTCAAACAAGAATTACTGAAACTCAGAGATATGGGTGAAAATGCTGCTCTTGAGATTCACCACAACAATCAGGAAATTGCCCAGATTGTAGCAAAGGTTGCATCAGCTGGAGACCATGCCTGGTGGGAAGTGCTCCTGGGATGGTCACCAAGTTCAAATGGAGTACTAAATATTGCTCTACACCCTATTGTGATGATTTTAATCTTTCAAGTAGCACTGGTAGTTTGCTTATTGGCATTGGTGGGGTGGATGAAATGGCAAGCAAGTAGATTACATTATCTACAGAAGCAGATAGTTTCCACCAAAACAGAGATGTGATGGAAATACTTGCCAGGCCACCTGCCATTGCTGTGTCATGTCCTTTTGAAGGCCATACTTATGTTCTTAGTTCTAGTTTGTTTCTGCTTACTAAATGTTCAATTGCTAAATGTCTACCACTTTTAGAAAAGAATATTTGTTTGTAAGGGTTGTGTGATAGCTTTTTGTTCTTGTTGTTGTTGTTGTTGTGAGGAAAAGTGAGTGTCTTAATGCCCAAATCTCTTGGGTGCACAAAACCAAAAACGACTTGTGTCCCAGTGCAGTAGGATTGTTATTTACAGCTTTATAGTTGATAAAATCATATATGTTTCAGTCACTGTTCTATTGGTAAATACCCCTATTCAATATTTAGTGCTCTTCTTTTCTGGAAATAGCTTGGGCATTTCCACTTTTCTATTTGTCATGGAAAACCTTGATATCCTTCTTGGTAGAGAGATGATTCTGGTGCTTGAAAGCACCAAAACCTAGTATTCCATTTCTTTCTACTTCAGATGATGTTTTAAACACAGTGTGAAAAAAAAGACTTAATCCTACCATTGAAGAGTGTTTTTACGCATATGTTAACTCTCAATAGACCCTGCCTGACAGCTTTTAGATCATTGCACTCATTCCCTTTTAATATCTTCCTTACGTCAGAGATATTTTGGTTGTGATTTTATCTATTACTGCTTTTAATAAAAATGTTATTTTTGTAACATTTTGTTCCAGTGTCTACTTTGTTTTAATTCATGAGAATGCAAGGATTCCTATTGAATACTCACAAGTGATCAATATTTAGATCCTAATGATTAAAATTGATCAGCACCTTGCCCCTTTTGATTCACAGTAAGAGAGGTAATTAACTCCGCAACTTTCCTAGAGGTTCACAAATGTTTTGAGGGCGATAAGAGAGTTTAAGGGAAATCTCAGCAATTCTTAACTGGCTTTATGTCCACATAAAGATGATTGGATGAAGGACAATTATTTGGTTACTTTGGCTAACTGTCTTCCTTATTCTTGATGCTGTGATGAAGTTTGGGTTTTAGATATTTTTTTAAATAAATGCATTCAAACTTGGTCCTTTTAAAATATCTGAGAAATTTAAGGTGAAAAACAGGTTTACACATTTTTGATCAAAATAAAAACACTGGATATATACCTAAAGCTGTGATGGAGTTACTAGTGAAAGTACAACGGAGGTTTTCAGATAATAGTGACAAAAATTGTATCTGTGCATTTTAGTATCTCTTTAATATCTTTAATATCTAAAATCATAAGAGTATGTCTGATTTACTCTGGCCATGTCATGCTTGCAAATTTATTGAAGAAAGCAATGATGCTAGGAATGGTTTGTGGAACAAGAAGAAGGGAAAGCAAAGAATATGTTGGCTTGATAATGTCAAATCTGATACAAAGCTGATTGAACAACAATTGAAAGCAGTTGTGCTTGATAGAGTGGAATGGAGAGCACTTGCCTATAAAGTCACCAAGAGTCAGACATGATTAAATGGTTAAAACAACAACAGCTTTATCTCACCATTAAAACAGTAATCTAGTGATCATATGTATGCCTCTTGTCATATTAGTTTAATAATACAGTATAAATCCAGGTTGTATCATTATATGCAGAAGTCCTTAAAAAAAGCAATAATGACCCGTTTTCTCTTAAGAAAATCATGTTCAGATAAATAAGGTTCTGTATTATCTTACTTTATTGCACATATTTGCTAGGAGCAATTTATCCAATAAATAACTATTCATCCAGGGTATTTAATTCTTTCACATAGTGCAGAATTACATGTGATAAAGAAGCTTTGTTCTTAGAATGGAAGTTGTAATTCCATAACAGTAGCCACTGTTTTGTGAATGTAATTGGTACCATTTATCAGTAACATGCTTCTGCCATTAACATGTTGTTTTGTGACCTGATGTCCTTGGGAAGTTTTCCAGAGGTTCTGCCTATCTCTAGCAATAAAAGTGGTACATAGCAGCATTTCCTGTTTTGCAAGTCTGTTCTGTCAATATATGGGTTGTCTGCCAATTACCAGTAGATACAGTCTGTCATTGGATATGATCTAGGACAGCACTAAGACCATGGTGGCAACTGCTATGATTTATAAATAGGAAAAAAGTTGTTTTTCCTTTTAGTAATTCAAGTATACAAAGCAGATACCTATGGATAACTTCTTTTAAAATGAGTTCTGGGAATAAGTTGCTGATTGATGCTTATGTAAATGCAATAGGTACAATGTACTACTTTATTTCCACTAGTGTGAATAAAAATAGGAATACATGTCCTAGAATTGTGCTTGTTCTCTGGAAGTTTAGAAACCTGACCTGGGTCACTCCATATGAGGATTTCCCCCCCAGTTTGAAAGCAGCTTCAGACCTCGGTGATCTTATAACTCTGACATTGTTAAGAGCAAAGCCTATTTATTTCTGGTTCAGAGACATCGTATTAAGGCTACACTAAAATAAATTGAAAATTGTCACTATTTTGCCTACTTGATACATGCTTTATAAATTAATATCGTATTCTGAAGATTTTTGAAATATGAACACCTCCATCACTCTATCTCCTAAAGTCAAAACAATTATTACTACGTTTTTCTTCAACTACATGTTTTATAGAGCTTTAATGGAACGTATAAGGAAGTTAAGAATTTTATGGATGGTTTGCAGCCCCACAGACTCCATTCTGGATTGCAGATAGTATTCTTGCCAAGTTCTCATTTCACTTTTTCAAGGCTGTTGTGTGCTCAGGGGGAGTTACAAGGATCTGCAAAGAATTTACAAAAAAATGAATCAATCCTAGCTGCATTTTCTTATTCCTGCCATTGCAGCAACACTATTGGAGCTGCTGCAAAATAGTTGATATCTGCATTTTTGTTTCCAAATTCATAGTAACATTTTCACAGAAATAGAAGGATTAATACTTTTGCAGCTGGGTAGGCTTCCCTTGTATCCAGATTTTTTTCCCCATGGTAAAAAGAAGGCCAGGCAAATGCATGCCACGTGTATTAAAATGTATATATGGGATAGAATTTCTAATCATTTTTAATGTATGTGACGAAGATGAAGAGTTCTGTTACTTCAGAAGCTGTGTAGCTCAGAAGCAGACCTTGACTGAATTCTTCTCTCTCCACCCCACCGAGTGTGTGCGTGTGTGTGTGTGTGTGTGTGTGTTTCTCTCTGAATTCTTAAGTCACTGAGAAAGAACACCAATTAGTTGATGGTTTCATCTATTCTCCATATTTCAAAGTTTATTTCAAATTACTTTTGAGGGGGTTAGGGAACAAAAACAAGTTTGACATACTGTATGGAGGTTCTACCTATCAGGCTTCCATTCAGGATTGCCTAGATTGGTTTTACTGTCTTTTGCAGCTGAACTAGGCAACCTGAATGTACATGAAGTCACAAATAAAAATTTGGGAAATAATGCATCATATGGTAATATAGTAGCTTAGCTTTTGAACTGTGAGACAGTATATGTTTTACATCCAATCTAATGTGAATGCAGGAAATCCTTTATTTTATCTTCTGTAACTTTTCATCTACAGGTAGGGATTTTTTTGTTTTGTTTTTGAAGACTGCATAATTGCTGAGTTGGAGGCTAAATAAATACATTCTTTTTTTTAACACAACACATTGCACATGCTCATCATATGCACATGTTCTCTTCTTAGAAATATTGATAAAGATTATTAGAAGGAGAGGAAAGGCATAAGACTTGTATCTTCTTCACACACACACATGCACAACACTCATGCTATCTTTATTTTCATCTTTATTAAATAATCAAGGGTTTTCGGCTGAATTATTTAAGGGAAAGAAAGCCTACATTGCCTCCCATTAATCTAAAGAGGGTTGCTGGGAGGAAGGACAAAGTCACAACTTGGCATACCAATTGCTGATTTTTTTTCTGCAGCATAGAAATTATAATGTTTGGCCTATTGTACAGAACTGTAAGGAAATCCTAAATAATATACAGGCAGTCCTCAACAGCAGTTCGTTTAGTGACCGTTCAGAGTTACAACAGCACTGAAAAAAGTGTCAGATTTCCTATTCATGTTTTTCTTTCTGAGTTGCTTGTGCAAGATGACAGTTTAGCATTGTTGGTAACTTAACTCTTGAGACTAGTTCACTGTAGTTAGAATCCCGGTGTTCACATTATTCCTTATATCATTTATATGCTTTAGTGCCATAATAATTTTTAGCCATAGTAATTGTAGAAATCAACTGCAATTGGACTATCTGTTCTGCTGGACTTTAATAGGCTATAGTTACTATAAATGCTGCTATAAAGATAATAGGAAAAACTGCTAATCCAGGGGTATCAAACTCACATCGTCACGGCATCATCATGTGATGTATTGGGACTTTCCCCTCCTTCGCTAAACCGTGTGTGGGCCTGGCCAGCACGTGACTCATCCGGCCTGCAGGCCAGGAGTTTGACAGCCCTGTGCTAGTCAGTTGAAGAATAGCAATAGCCAGAGTCATAATGATGTTTCTGATTCTATATGATGCAGACGGTCAATCTGTAGTCCTCCCGATGATGCTGAATTCCAGCTCTTGTTCTCTGTAGTGAATTCAAATTGTTCAATAATGTTATACTTTTTGTTTTTTTAAAAAAGAAAAACCACATTTCTTGTCAAAGCAAGAAAAATGCACAATACCTTCCCTTTGACAAGTGCTTATTAAACAAAGTTTAGTATTTATTGTACATACTTGGATGCTTTTTTAAACATATGGTATATAGTTTATTGTTTTTAATAGCTAACTTCTAAAAAAAATCAGAGTGAGCATCTTCAAAAATATATTCATTTTTTAAAATTTTTCTCTGTTTATCATACATAAATTTATATATTTTCTAAATAAATAAAAATAAATCTTATCAGGATAGAAACCGGGAGACCATGGATCTCCATCTTGGGAGGAGCTAGCAGTCAGGATGTGTTGTCCTCGTCCATTCAGCTATGAGGACTGAGTCTGTCTATTTTTGTCAGGATCCGCCCTCTAGGCCCAGTTTTGACTCAGTCCTCAGCAGAACGGACATGGCAAAAATAGCTCCATCCCAACTGCTGGTTCCTTCGTCGTTTGTGAGTTACTATTCTCTCTTTGACATCGAGATCAAGTGGACTTGGTGGGCGTGAGGGTAGTCAATGACATTGACTTTAGGGCTTGGCTCTGTCTGTCACTAAGAGTAGATCTTTTTGTATCCTCCTCACGCACGCTATTCAAGATCTAGCAGCAGCGACCCTCTTCTTTTCATCTGTTTATTTTAGGTATTAAAGAAAATACATTATGCACTATAGGTAGACCAGCTGCATACGTACAATACTGTTATCCAAGAAATTCTTAAAAATTCAGCACTTCAGGATTCAGTATGGTATTCAGAAGTTGCTTATCTGGCTGGTACAGCTATTGGAGGTAGACCAAACATGTGGCAATCGTTTAGGATAAGAACACCTGCAGTTTATTTTTTGCTATTGGCACATGAGATAGCCATCCTGTTTAATATTATGTGTTCCTTTTTGTTTTAGATTTTATTTTTGTCAGAAACATTTAATGGGGGAGAGGTGGGAAACTAAAGATCCAGATAGCTGAAAGGGAACATTCTCAGCTTTATTGCTCTTAAATTACATCTTGTTCACTAGTCGTAATGTTGCTGCTATAGATAAAATTTTCAAAATGAATCTCCCTGGAGCATTTCAACTGTTGTTATCCCAGCTGACAGTAGCAGAAACCTTTCCTAGTCTGCTGACTTTTTAAAGTCTTTTTTTTAATTTCATGTTGTAAACTACCAAAATGCCTTACAGCACAATGTTCGTTTGTGTCTGCTTTATTCTCTGCTTCAGTTGCTTTTTTTAATTATTTAAAATTGTTAACAGCTGCTTTCTTATACGTTGAGTTAGCTAGATGTCTGGCCTTGCATTTATCTGAAATAGATAAAGCTTTTAAATGAGTGTTAATTTCACAGGAACAACCCCCTCTGCCATCTTGGGAAATGAGAAGTCTTACCCCCATTCATGACTATGGAATTCTATGTTTCTTTGTGACAATAGCTATATGGGTGCTGTATCCTGTTCCAAAACATCCTGATTAGAGGTAATTCTTTTAGAAAAATGTGAAATAGATATTGTTGATGTGGCCTGATAATTTCAGTAGAGACCTGTCTTCAATTTGAACATAAGTTTGGAATATTTTACAGTTTTACTTTCACAATGGATCACATTTTAGGTACTGTGTCATACATGTAGCTGCATCTGCATTTTTGAACATGAGAGATGCAATATCCAGTTCAGTCGCTTGTATGTAGACTTTTAGGCACTCTTTTAGAACAGAATGTTGCCCAGGGTGTACCATTATGGAGGTAGTCTACACTTCATACCCCTTCATATTATAACATCTATCCTATTGTGAGTCTGTGGTGCCATATTATGGTGATTTTATCATGGTTTTACGTTAAAACTTTATCTTGTATATTGTATTGCCCACATATTGTATATACCCATATATACATATGCACGCGCACACACTGATGTTTTATTAAAACTTATATTTGTATTTCTATGTAGGTGTTTTATTAGTACTTTTTATCAGTGATTTTTATCAGATGCCATTTGCTTATTAAAAAATACATGTAGCATTATGCTGATTGGAGGAACACATTTCCCAAGTTTAATGTGGCCCTGTTGAGTTGAATTAAAGTGCCTATAAAGAGCTGCGGTGGCGCAGTGGTTAGAAGGCAGTACTGCAGTCTACTTCTGCTGACTGCCAGCTCCCTGCAGTTTGGCAGTTCGAATCTCACCAGGCTCAAGGTTGACTCAGCCTTCCATCCTTCCGGGGTCGGTAAAATAAGGACCCAGATTGTTGGGGGCAATATGCTGACTCTGTAAAACGCTTAGAGGGCTGTAAAGCACTGTAAAGTGGTATATAAGTCTAAGTGCTATTGCTATAACCTATAATCAGTCCTATAGTAGTACTAATATATCATTTCTTAGTAACCAGTTGTCATTTGGAGACTTGTCATGCTTTGTACAGTTACGACAAGTATTCTGAAGAAGTTGATTAGTTTGTTGTACTGATTGTGCTAAAACTTCAGAATGGGATTGATTGTGTGCTGCTAGAATAACTTGCAGATAGCAACCTTTAATTTTATTTTCTGTTTGCTCAAAGGAATAGATTACTCATTATAGGAACATATTAAGGAATGTCCTGGAATCATATTAAGCTGGGAACATATAGTATGTAAATTATTTAATATATAATATAAGAAATATAAGTTTTATTGCTTTGATGGAATTAAAAAATGAAAATACTCTAATAGGAGATTGAGTAGTTCTTGTATAATATTGGTATTTTAATATGTATTTTCTATGTCTAGTTTCAACTCAATCTACCTTAATATGCATTAAATGCTCGTCCTGAAGATATTGCATTCATTTTATATAGCCTTTTTTAATCAAGCAATTGTTTCTAAATCATGATGAATGGTTTCTCTTTTATATGTGATATTTCCTGCAGTGCAAGTGTGAGAGGTGAAGCCAAAAATAACACTGTATGTGAATGGAGCCTCAGTATCCATTACAAGGCACCAAAGAAGGCTCTGAATTTTTTCTTTTTCCATAACAAAAGAAAATTAAAATAATCATCTGAGCCAAAGATTAAAGAAGTATCATTTTTGATCTCTAAGAGAGATAATTTATAAAGCTGCAGAAAGAGAAATAGTAGACTTATATCAGTTATTCAGATAAACTGTATATACATATCATTCGAAAAGACAAGATTCACATATAAATCTATTGAACAATTCTTTAAAAGTCTTCCGTAAGGTCCCAGACTTATTTAAATAGATGTAATTCATGTTACACAGTGCTAAACTAGGATTTGTACTAAACTATTTTTAATTTTTTTTCAGATATCATAGTTTTTATTTCTTCTGCTAGAATCAGAGGAAATCAATAGAATACAAGAATAAAAAAATCAGAATTTAAAAGAGTAAATTAAAAAAAAACTGAAGAAGTAATAATGTAAGATAAATAACACCAGGCAAACACGAGAAAACAATGGTAAAAAAACTACAAGGGGAAAACAATATTTCTACCAACACTGGAAAGGCAACTTACTATACATAAACAGGGAGCAAATGCCATACTCACTTTCACTGATGATGTTATCTAGTTGGGTAATTAAACATCTGCAAGCAAACAGCCTATGGTGAGAGAGCACCAAGAACTCCACAATAGCAAGACTCTTAATTCTTGTGGTTGGAAATAGTACAGTTTTAGCAATTAGAAATGGTAGCTATATGTGTAATTATCTCTTTTATATATTACTTGTAGTCTGTTTCAGGGGTGGGTTCCTACTTACCTCGTTGCCTGTTTGCTTCTTCCCACGCTGTGTGAGTGCACCTCGTGGGTGTGCGCGCATTTCGCACGCGTGCACATGTGCAGTGCCAAAAAAGCAAAAAAAAAACAAAAGCCAAAAACAAGATGGCGACCGCATGCACAGTGCCGGAAACTTGGCTTCTGCGCATGCTCAGAAGGAAAAAACAATTTAAATTTTTAAAAAAATTTAAAAAAGATGGCGGTGCCCACGGACCGGCACCGACCGAACCGGGTTGGTTGCTACCGGTTCAGGCGAATCGGTCCGAACTGGGAGGAACCCACCCCTGGTCTGTTTTCAAGGAGATCTACTCACACATGCTCCCTACCATCTATAGAAAGTTTAGAGTAGTGGCATGTGTTAGCCTCCCCCCACCCTCTAAAGTCTTATTTTCTATTTAGGGGGCATGTTTTTGTGAATAGTGGAGTGCCACATAGACAGACTTTAAAAGTATCTTCCATAGCTTTCTGTTTTTCTTTTTTCTTTTGCAGTATCAAATCATCACGGTCCACAGGCCTTTCTCTTCTTTGTATTTGAAATACTAAGACAATTTGCATTGAGGATAGACTTTATATTTTTTTCACATACAAATAGCACCATTATTTTTAAACTTCTAATGCCCTTCGGTGTGTTTTTCTTCTTTTTCATGAAGGTTAGCCGGAACAGCCTGATAGGGGCCCATTTCCAGAGAGACGTGGATGATGCCAGAACTATGACAGGGACTGCAGTCTTGGCATTGAAGGGAGGTGATCAGTTATGGAACAGTCAAAGGAGGAAGTACCTGAAGTCAGGGAAGAAGAGGAGGAAAAGGAAGAGACAGTGATGGCAGTAAGTGGAACCTCAGAGCCAAATGAAGATCTAGGTAATTCGGCACCATCTGCCAGGTATACAGGTAGGTTGGAAAAAGATATTAATGCCTTAGAAACACTTAAAGGAGCAATGGACATGTGTTAAATATTTTCCCCCAGTAATTTGTTCTCAGTGGGATGACATTTTCCTTATGATTATAACAAATTTATTACAGCCTTTATTAATTCCCAGCTCTCAAATATATTAAGAAACTTTCCTTTATTTTTGTTCTGCACACTTAGTGTGCTTTGGGTCCCTTAGATTTAGGAACCTGGAAGAATGCCTTCTCTTTAGCAGCACCTGCCCTCTGGAATGAGGTTGCCCCTGAGATCTGGATGACCTGCTGTTATTCAGAAGGGCCTTGAAGACCTGGCTCTTTGCCCAGGCCCTTTGTGAGGGAGAATTGGGACCTTCATCCTTGTCCGATCTGTCATTATTGCAAATGCTAAGGGCACTACTCTGAGAACTGAAAATGTAGATAGTCTGCAAGTTTTAGTAATAAAAAATCAAGAAAGATAGTGAAAAAAGCAGGGCTAAAAATATAAAGAAGATGAAAATAATGACAACAGGTACCACAGCCAGCCTTATAACTGACAATGAATTTATTGAAGTGATAAATTGCTTCTTCTTTTTTTTAGGCTCGACTATCAATAGTAAAGGGACCATCAATAAAGAAATATATCATAGATTAGCATTTAATAGAGTAGTAATGAAGGCCTTGGAAAAGACTTTTATGCTGAGATGTGTGTATAAACTAGAAGGATCAGAATTGTGAAGGTGATGATCTTTTCCTTCACACTCTATGGAAGAAAAAGTTGGACTTTAAAGAAACAGGATAGAAGGCATATTGATGCTTTTGAAATTTGTTATTGGAGAATAGCACGGATAGCCAAGAAAGCAAAGAAATAAATACCATGGATAGTGAAGAATATATACCCTAATTTTCTCTTGCAACACTGATTGAAATTCCTGCAGTTTGATCACAACACACAAGCCATCTAGATAGATAGATAGATAGATAGATAGATAGATAGATAGATAGATAGATAGATAGATAGATAGATAGATAGATAGATAGATAGATAGATAGATAGATAGATAGATAGATAGATAGAGTCTACTAAGTGAATAAGTACAGAGTGATAGTATACATTGTCTTTTACCTTTTATAGTCGAAAAGCAGTTGTTCTTATCTACCGGTAATTGAAAGAATATTGGATGAAGTTCATATTATAAAATCATTTGCTTGTACAAATAAATCTCCTGAATTTATTGTTATGCTACATTGCACATTAGGATTTGAATATATATATATGAGTCAAAACATACAAAACAGCAAGCTTTCAGCAAAAGTTGAAAAGAATATGAAAGAGTAAATATTCTGAAAAAAATATTTTAGTGACTGCCAAGCTTTGTTGCAAACCCATGTTCAAATTGCTGGACACAAAGATGGGGATTTTTCCCTATAAGATAGTTGCTTCCAGATTTTGCATCACATATGTTTGCCATGTAGTACCAGTCAACATAGACATTAAGTCCTCATGGACATTAAGTGAACATGATTGTTAAGCAAATAATATGGTCATACGTCTAAATAACGGGCTTATCCAATGGGGCAGTTTTTGCTGGAAAACAGCAAAACATGATCACGTAACCGTAGGAAAAAGCAGTGGGATTGACTTGTGACCTCCTGCCAGATTCCCATTGATTTTGCTTGTGGAAAGCTGGCAGGGAAAGTTTCAGATGATGATCAAGTGATTGCAGGACACTGCAATCTTTATAAATGTGAGCCAGTTCCTAAGTGCCCAAATCGCAATCATGGGACCATGGGGATGTTGTAATGGTTGCAACTTTGCGGATGGGTCATAACTTCCCTTGTTCAGCAATATCGTAAGTTTCAATGATCACTGAATGAATGAACATAATCAGAGGACTACCTATATTTTCTCAGATTCGGTAATTACAAATGCAAGGTAAATAAGCAAAGCAAAAAGGCCAGAGATTTGTACCAGATGGTATTTTATTGCAAAATTAAAATGTAATTCTCCATTCTGTTTCCTGATAGATCTTTCCCAGAGTTCTTCTCCTTCTCTGTTGGACCAACTCCAGATGGGCTGTGATGAGGCAAATTCAGGAAGTCTAAACGTGGAATGCAGAGTCTGTGGTGACAAGGCATCGGGGTTTCATTATGGGGTACATGCATGTGAAGGCTGTAAGGTAAGGACAACACAGAGATTAGATATAACCTTATGAGAGGTAGACTGTGGGTTCCTTGGTGTTCTCTAAGTTTGGAGGTTTTCTTGCAGATGTTTCATTACCAAACTAGGCAACATCATAAAGTACTAAAAGGGAGTGAGGTTTGCTCTTATTTTTATATACTAATGGCTTGTCCTGCCAGTGTTGGTGGAAGTGTGGTGGTTTCTTGATTAAGCTGAGTCAGGGTTGACTCAGCCTTCCATCCTTCTGAGGTAGGTAAAATGAGGACCCAGATTGTTGGGGGCAATGTAAATACTGTATATACATTGCTTAATGGTGTAAACTGCTTAGAGAGTGCTTGCACCATGAGGCGGTATATAAATATCACTAATAAATAAATAAATAAGCTGTAGTTTACTGTTAGTTAGTTTGTTTGTGTTGGTAGTTCCTTGATTTGGGTATTATTTACTTCTTAATTGTTGGTGTTATGGGTGTTGGTTGTTGGGGAGGAGGTGTTTTGGGCTTTTTGATTGTCTCTTTTGAGTGGTATATAGATGTTTAACTCTATGTGCTTGTTGATAGCCAATTTATCTGAGTACCAGGTCTCCAGGAATTCTGTGGCGTTTTTGGACATTTGTGATCTAGGATTGCTCACAATTTTCCAGTTGAACCTAGGGTTGACGCTGTCCATGTGTTGTGAAATAAATGAATTTCCTCATGTCTTCTGTCTGTTAGTTGGTGTTCACAGATGTGTTCTGCCAATCTTCTACCTGTTTGTCCTACATAGTGGCTGTTACAGTCTTTACAGTGTAGGTTGTAGATGACTCCTGTTTTTTTCTCCTAGGTATGCTGTGTCTTTTGATTTACTTAGGATGTTTTGGAGGGCTTTAATTGGTCTGTGTGCTACGATGACGCCATGTGGTCATAATAGTCTGTTGGCGGTTTCTGATATGTTTTTGCTATATGGCAGTGTTATGCTTTATGCCTTTCATAGCTTGTGTTGGTTGAGCTATGGTGTGTTGAATGATCGGGCACTCTTTGATAAAGCTACATGGATATCCATTTTGTTGGAAGACATTGTATAGTTTCCTTTTTTCAATGTTCAAGGTTGCTGCAGTGTGTTTGTGCTTGTCTAAACAGACAAGCATTTCTTGAGTAGTTACTTTGTTAGTGGAGCACCTGGGTTGTGTGGGCAGTTTTTCAATAGATATGTTTCTAATTTACCATCACTGCCTCTGCTGTTGAGAATATCTAGGAAAGGGAGTGTATTGTTGTTTTCTTCTTGTGAATTTTATTCCTTTGAAAATGTTGATAGTTTTGTGTGTTTTTTCTAGTTGGTTCTTTTTTTATTATTAGCATTGATGATGTTGCCTAATTTGGTAACGAAACATCTGCAAGAAAACAATCGAGATAAGAGAGCACCAAGGAGGCCACAGTTTAACTCTGAACAACAAATATTCTCTAGGGAGGGAAAGATGGAACTAGAAACTCTGGAAGTCCCCTTTTTGTTGTTGTTCTTATTTTTCATTAAATCTCTCCTCTCTCAGAATGTAGAGATTGCTTTTAGAAATTAGGCTTGGCTGTGTATGTGATAACTGAAGCAAGACCTTTGTATGCATGGAGATGGAAAAACTCTTAGATTCTCACAATGGAATAATGGGTGGTGAAGTTAATGGAAATAGCTGAGATGGCAAAATGAATTACCTTGATTAAAGAAAAGATTTTGTCTAGCTTTGTTTCTATGTGGAAACCACTTTTGGACTTTTTCTTAGAAACAAAAAGAAATGCTATACTGATTTTGGGATTTGACAGCTAGAATGGTTTATGAGTATAGAAATATAATATTGAATTTTAGATCAAACGGTTAATGTATTTTTTATTTGTAACTGAATCAAAGAAAGTTGAAAGTTGCCTTTCTGTTTCTTTTCTTTTCTCCTTATTCCTTTGCACCTTCCTCTTCCATATTTGTTTTTCCTTCTTAATTTCTTTTTTCCTAGGTTTTTATATTATTTATTTATTTTAATTATTTAGAGGATTTGTATGGCTGCCCACTCTTTCAACAAAAGAGCAGCTTACAAACAATAAAAATCAATATAAGAAGAATAAAAACAATAACTTCCCACGCACTCACCCACCTCAGCAATAACAAGCAATGAAATGAGCCACCTGATGGATTCCAACCCACTTTGGGCTCCCCAGGCCTGTTGGCTGAACCAGATCTTCAGGGCTTTGCAAAAGAGTGTTAAAGTGGAGACCAGTTTAATCTTTGTGGGGATGATATTCCAAAGGGAGGGAGCCACTGTGGAGAAGGCCCTTCTGGGTCCTGACAGATGTACCTTTTTAGGAGACGGGATCCGCAACATTTCCATGCCTCCCCCTCTAGTGGGTTGGGTGGATGTAACTGGAAAAAACAGAGTCCTTCAGATAACCTGGTCCCAAGCCATGAAGGGCTTTAAAGGTGACATCATCAGCTTGAACTGCACCCGGAAGCAAATCTGCAGCCAATACAACTCCCGCAGGAGGTGACACTTATGCACACCTGGGTCTGCATAAAACCATGCAGGCAGCTGCATTTTGAACCAATTTGAACTTCTGGATGCTTTTCAAGGGCAGCCCCATGTAGAACATGTTGCAATAGTCAAGATGGGAAGTGAGTAGGGCATGAATTTATATTTTATTTTTTGCAGAAATTTAATGAAGTATTTTTTTCTTAAAAGAAGAAGCCAGACCTGGCTGAATTGCTGCAGGGCACCTATTAACAGATTCTGTTCCTCATGGTGCCCAGGGTAAATGCTAATAGTATCTTAAGTAATATCAAAAAAGATGAGACAGTAAGGACGTTGTGAAGTTGGGATTTGTTGATTACAGTAAAGTCCATCTGGTGGTCACTTGTGAAACTGCATGCCTGCTTCTTTTTTATACTGTATATATTAAACATATTTATTTAGGTTCTCTTCCCCCCCCCCCCCTCCCAATCATTATTTTCTGCATGCATGCATATTTTCATCTTGGAAGGTTTTTTTTGTAATATGTTTAAAGCATTTACTTATTGCTGAAAATATTGTCCTAAGATCTAAAGTAATAGTAAACCTGGCACTTCTGAAAAGGCTATTAATATCTTGTTTGTTTCCAACATGTCTTATCACTTACCAACAGGGATTCTTTCGTCGAACGATCCGCATGAAGCTGGAGTATGAGAAATGTGAGCGGAACTGTAAAATTCAGAAAAAGAACCGAAACAAATGCCAGTACTGCCGCTTTCAGAAATGCCTTTCACTAGGCATGTCACACAATGGTGAGATCTCCCTCCTCTTGCTCTGGGTAGGGGTGAAGCATAGAGTTACAGTGAGATCAGTGGAATTATACATTTACTATTAAATTTAATAAGGGGTAGAAATTTGAGGAATGCCTCACTGGATAGACTTCTGCTTTGAAAAAAGATATATTTAAAGCATGAGTACCCTGCATACTATCTTAAAATACAGTGGCTAATAAATCAATATCAAATAAAATGAGCGCTAAAAGCTGAAATATCATTTGAGCATAAAATAAAAATATGGTCTATGCAACCTAAAATGTCCATTTGCATTTCCAGAACAAAAATAAAATTGGTTTCCCTCTGAAATCTATTATAAAATTATTCTAAATAATTGCATGTCTTTGTTTCTTTTCTTAAAGCATTTTGAGAGCGTTTGGTATGTTTCTGTGTGTTGATTCCTATATTGCATAAAGAAAAAATTAATTAATAAAAAAATCCTAAGGTATTTATACGAAGGCACACAGTGATTTTGATGCAGGCTTGTTGCAACTAAGCAAAATTTGTATAGTCAGTGTCCAATTGGACAACTGTATGGGAATTCAGTGAATGATGGCCCTCGTTCAAGGTTAGATGGCACTGCAGTAAAAGCTCTGCTTTTGACTATGAAACGGTTAACATCCTACAATAATCTACAATATGTCCAAACTGTTGATACTGAACTGAAGACACATGAACTAACATTTGATCTCCTGATCCCAACTGGTATATGGGCTGATAGGAGGCAGAATGATTGCATTTGCTTTAGAGCAGTAGGTAGTACTTTTCCCCCCAGGTTTGCCTGTGTGTAGCAATATGTTTGTACTGCTGTGCCATAAATTTGAAAATGCCTACTAACTCAGCCTTTCAGTCAGCACAAAAGCACCCATCCAGAAGAATGGAAAGTTTCTTTCCACCAAAAAGACATGCCTTTGCTTGCCTGGAGAAGCCTGCTGACATAGGATATGCTACCTTGCACTCCTCATCAGCATTGTACTTGGGGAGGTAATTATCATTAACTGTGTCACCCTGCATGTATTTCCTTTTTTTTGTAGAATGCCCTTAGAAAGATATTGCTATATTTTTGGATTAAAATGAATTCATTTAACATGAAGCTTTGTCTGGGAGCAGCAGGTGTGGGCATAATAACTTGAACAGTAGATTAGAACCAGATGACCTCTGTTCAAATCCCACTCAACCCATGATGTTCATTTATGACCTTGAGCTAAAGTTTCTCAGCCTAACATACTTCTCACAGCTGTTGTGGTGATAAAATGAGGAACATTGTGTATATTTCCCCTAAACTCTTTGAAGAAAAGATGGAATATAAACTGATATATTTATATTTGTCTTTTTCTATAATATTATGTTACAAACAAAAAGCAGTTTTAAAAGATATGATAGCATGTTAATAAAAATAACAGTTCTTAACCTTGTTAGCTCAAGGCTTTTAAGCCACCTGCTTTGTTTTGTTTCTTTAGCCATTCGTTTTGGCCGCATGCCAGAAGCGGAAAAAAGGAAGTTAGTGGCAGGGCTGACAGCTACTGAAATCAGCTGCCAGAACCAGCAGGTGGCTGATCTGAAAGTCTTTTCCAAGCACATCTACAATGCCTACCTGAAAAATTTCAACATGACCAAAAAGAAAGCACGAGGCATCTTAACTGGAAAAGCCAGTAGCACCCCGGTGAGTACTTCAATTCCAGAGGTCTATGTAGTGTACTAAGCAAGAAAGAAATTCTTCTCAAAATCAATTAGTATATATATCCATATTTTTAATGCTATTTTTTTAAACTATGAGTAGTGTTTAAAAGATTTAGGTGAGATTGGTGTGCTATATTTATAGATAGCAGCAATTAAATGAACTGCCAGCAATTTACATTCCAGTAAAAGCTATATACCGTATGTTCCGGCGTATAAGACGACTGGGCGTATAAGACGACCCCCAACTTTTCCAGTTCAAATATAGAGTTTGGGATATACTCGCCGTATAAGACTACTCTTCCTACTATCTTTCTTTTTCTTTCTGTCTTTCTTCCTTCCTAACATCTTTCTTTCTTTCTTTCTTTCTTTCTTTCTTTCTTTCTTTCTTTCTTTCTTTCTTTCTTTCTTTCTGTCTGTCTGTCTGTCTGTCTGTCTGTCTGTCTGTCTGTCTGTCTGTCTGTCTGTCTGTCTGTCTTCCTTCCTTCCTACCATCTTTCTTTCTTTCTTTCTTTCTTTCTTTCTTTCTTTCTTTCTTTCTTTCTTTCTTTCTTTCTTTCTTTCTTTCTTTTTCTTCTTTCTTCCTTCTTCCTTCCTTCCTTCCTTCCTTCCTTCATTTTCACACTTTATTGCATACTTTCCTACAAGTAAGAATCCATCTGATGCCTTTTCTATGCATTTTATGACAAAGAACCAATAACAGGAACCCTTTTCTTCTACCTTGGATTTTTTAATTTCTTCACAATTGCAAGCTTTGTGATAGACAGTTAGGCAACATATGCCTTGTACTGTGAAAACTACTTTGCTCTCTGTAGAACAAATGAAGAAACTTTCTGGCAACCCTCCAATATTGTCCAATAGGGACAATGGGATATTGAGAGAATCCCTGTGTTTGTGCTGTTTAATTTGTTGCTGCTGTAGCAGCTTCCTTGCTCCAAAGTGATATTTGTCTTTGAGTTGGTGGTTTCCATCATAGCATTGGTAATGATTCTTTCTTTCTTTCTTTCTTTCTTTCTTTCTTTCTTTCTTTCTTTCTTTCTTTCTTTCTTTCTTTCTTTCTTTCTCTCTCTCTCTCTCTCTCTCTCTCTCTCTCTCTCTCTCTCTCTCTCTCTCTCTCTCTCTCTCTCTCTCTCTCCTTCCTTCCTTCCTTCCTTCCTTCCTTCCTTCCTTCTTTCTCTTCCAGGACGCCAAGTGTGGGGAACCGCACCAAGCGAGGTAGGTGGGTGGGTTGCTCCCCTCCCCTCCCCTCGGAGGAAGAAGGAGCCTCTGTCACTGTCTCTCGCGGGGCTCCAGCCACCCGACTGAGTCCACGACCGCGGCGCTGGCAGGGTTAAAGCGCATGGGAGGGAAGGAGAGCGCGCGCTACCGCCGCCGCTGCTGCTTTCGCTGCTCCGATATTTCTTCGGTGGGCGCGCGCGGGAGGAACCGCTGAGCAGAGGCACCCGGTGAGCGGGGTGAGAGGCACGGGGATGCCAGAAGTGGTGGCATCGGGGCAGATTCCTGCCCGCGTCTCCCGCCCGCCTCTTGCCTTAAGCTGCCGGGCGCCTTTGCTCCGCGGTCCCTCCCGCGCGCGCCCACCGAAGAAATATCGGAGCAGCGAAAGCAGCAGCGGCGGCGGTAGCGCGCGCTCTCCTTCCCTCCCATGCGCTTTAACCCTGCCAGCGCCGCGGTCGGGGACTCAGTAGGGTGGCTGGAGCCCCGCGAGAGACAGTGACAGAGGCTCCTTCTTCCTCCGAGGGGAGGGGAGGGGAGCAACCCACCCACCGCTTGGCTGGAGAACGGCGGGGATGTTGCCACGGCCGTTTTTCAGCTCCCCCCCGGCTCGGAATTTTCAGTACCCGGCGTATAAGACGACCCCCGACTTTTGAGAAAATTTTCAAGGGGTAAAAAGTCATCTTATACGCCGGCACATACGGTATTAAAACTGTAATTAAAACTTTCATCAATAGAAATGACCAACAAATATAACCCAACTTAATAGAAGTCATATTTAGGTTTCAAAAGCTCCACAAAGAAACTTCACAGTCCTGTGAAAAATTCCAAGATACATGCTAACCAGACCTCTCCCGGAAGGCTTTTCCATAGGGCAGAGTATCCCATGAAAGCACTTCTGGGGCCCCACTCTTCTTACCTCCTGCCTATGGAAAATCCTAAGTATTCCCACCTGAGATGACTCCACAGGATAGACTGATTCTACATGAAGAAGATAGTCTTCAAGATATCTGAAAGTCAGATTTTTTTTGAGCTTTAATAAAGTCATAAATTGAATTTTAGTGTTATTATTTTTATATAATTCCATATTTTCACATATAATAAAAAATAATGATGTCTTTCAACCTGGTTTGACTAAGCTACATTTACCCGAAGAATCTAGTTCTCAGTTTGTACATTGTATTCTGTTGATTAGCACCAAAAGGGGAGGCTTTAAATGGTCAGTAGTGTAAATAATAAGCCTTGTCACACTGGCTACCAGTAGGTTTCTCATTACCAAATCCTAACTTTGTATGTTGTTCTTTATAGCCTTTTGTGATTCATGACATGGATACCCTGTGGCAAGCTGAAAAGGGTCTGGTGTGGAAACAACTGATAAATGGGATGCCACCATACAAGGAGATTGGTGTTCATGTTTTTTACCGCTGCCAGTGTACATCAGTTGAGACTGTGCGGGAGCTCACTGAATTTGCCAAGAGCATTCCTAGCTTCATCAGCCTTTACCTTAATGATCAAGTAACTCTCTTGAAATATGGGGTACATGAGGCCATCTTTGCTATGCTTGCCTCTATCATGAACAAGGATGGACTCCTGGTGGCCAATGGCAATGCTTTTGTGACACGCGAATTCTTACGCAGCTTGCGCAAGCCCTTCAGCGAAATTATGGAGCCCAAATTTGAATTTGCTGTGAAGTTCAATGCCCTGGAGCTAGATGACAGTGACTTGTCTCTGTTTGTAGCTGCCATCATCTTGTGTGGAGGTGAGAGATTAGAAAAACATTGAGCAAGGGGGAGAGGTAATTCATTTTTAGCTAGAGATCACATTCAGACCACTTGATAAATCATTCTCTTGTCAGTTTATGTCACAATATTGGGTAGCAGTTTCACAGTGTATACTTTTAATTATGTCAGAAATCTATTAGATACCTTTCAAAACTTTCCTGCTATTAATAATAAAATGAGAGTAATATATGTGTGGATATAAAATCAATTTAATATCAGTGATATTAAGTTTAACAGCATAATAGGATGAGTAAAAATATTATCAAACAATTTCATTCAATACTAATCAAAATGTTATTACAGTCATAGACCGGCATATATTTACTACTAAATTTATTTGTTAGGTCCTGCACTTCCTTCAGAACTTCAAAACATCATATATAACATTTCCTCCTCAAGTTTCTCCATACAATAACATCCTAGCAAAATTGGTTGAGAAGGCCCAAATAGCCAACTGAATTTTCATTACTGAGGGTGAATCTAGGACTTCCCGCTCCTAAAAAGTACTGCTACATGTATTGCTACTGATACGAAATTAATATAGTGTAGTCCAATCATTTATTTCTTGTAAATTTTGGCTGTTATTCCATTGCAGAATCTCAATTGTGCTATAACCAGACTGTAATAACTGAACTAAGAATCCTTAAGCTTCTCTGACAGTATTTTATGAATTAAAATTAGAAAAAAACACCATAATTTCACTGGTGGGTATCTATAATGATTTGGTATAATTTGGAAAAGTTTGTTAATTATAAGAATGATTATAGCTATAACTGTAGAGGAAAATTATCTTTTAGAGGGAGAAAACTCTGTTCCCATCATCTTCAATCAGCTACGGTGTCATATTGCTGATCTTTAAAGGAAATGATAGCTTTATATGCTCTTGTTTATAGAAAAAGAAAGTGAATTTTACTGTTGGGGAACTTGTTTATAATCGTGATAAAATTAGTTTTAAAAGAAAAACTTCCATACAAGAAGTCTAAGTCTAAGATGATTTTTAAAAGAATTCAAAATATGTATTACTCTATGAAGAAATAATGGATGGAGTACACACAGTTATGCTTTTGTGTTTTGTTATTTTGCTTGAAATTGATTTTGTTCTCAAATCTTGATGGTTTTCCCAATTTCTCTGCTATCTTTTATATTCAGCAGCATTATGATTTTGTCCATGAGGCTGTAGATATATTAAAGTCTAGGAGAGGATGTTTAATATCAGTTAATGTTTCTCTATGAAAGAAACTCCCTAAGCATGATACTGTGGGGCAAGGTAGCCTAACATTTATTTCTTAAATATTCCTGAGGGGAAAAAAGGTAAAAATATTGAAAAAAGTAAGCAACAAAGTCAAATGTTTTATAAATAACTTGGTGTATTTCTTTTCCTGTAGACCGCCCTGGCCTAATGAATGTTAAACAAGTGGAGGCGATACAGGACAATATTCTCCAAGCTCTTGAGTTCCATTTACAAGCTAATCACCCAGACATTCAATACCTCTTTCCTAAGTTGCTGCAAAAAATGGCTGACTTGAGACAGTTAGTGACTGAGCATGCACAGTTGGTGCAGAAGATCAAAAAGACAGAGACAGAGACTTCTCTGCACCCTCTCTTACAGGAAATCTACAAGGACATGTACTGAGGAGCTATTTATCAGATAGGTGAAAGCCATGGAATCCAGCAAATGCTTGTATATTAGCAAAGAAATCCCTGCGTCTTCCATTTCTTTACTAGAATTACTTTTACTAGATGATTGGTCTATGCTGTATATGGTGGCTTACAGTGAAAAATTGGACATTTACCACTAGGTATAGACCAGACGGCTTCCGTTAACATACACTAAATGAAACTTAATTTGTTGCTACAGTTCAGCTCTTAGCACTATTCCAGAGCTGCTGAGGCAATTTACACACACACCCCTGTAAATTGTACTTGAATTGTTATATTAGATTAACATGAATTGTGCCCAAATTATTATAGCAAGCAGTACCTTGAATTGGCAGGTACAGAAATAGCACTTCATCATAATCCTGTTACATATTATTTTTATATTTCAAAAATTTTGGCTGGCCCTAAGTGTAAATTATAGGATATTACAAGGAAATTATGCAAATATATAAATTTTCCAAAGAAATATCCAAGTGTTGCATGAAGAGTATGAACCTCCTTGCAGAAATTCTTTTACTGGAAAGGCCTTTAGCTTTCAACCTCGGTGCACAAAAATAGATTATGTGTTCTGGCTGAAAGGCTTGTCTTCCACATGGGTTTTTACATGCCTCTGCTCATTCTGTACTGCAGGTTGTTGAAGCTCTTCATGAATTAGTATAGTGCTTGCTTATTTACATAGAAAAGTGGGCTTTCCTCTCCCTCTCTGTTCAGGTACTCGCCCAGTAAAGAGCTGGGTCTGAAAAAGAGTGGGAATGGCATTTTCTCTTGGATGATAGCTGCCAAAACACACTTGTATCCTTCATTTCAGCTAAAGTAGCTTTAATGTTGTCTAAACTTTGAGAACAAAAGAATCATCCTGATCACCTGAGTACTTCACTTTGGGGGAGGGGAGAATACAGTGTAAGAAAGATTTTAAAAGGCAGCAGTCAGATTCCTGTGAAATCGGGGTGATTTATGAATGGTAGAGTCAACAGTATTTTATTTTGTGATCTGTGGTGCAACTTCTTATCATGTCCTTTCCAAGAGGAGGGTTCCTAATAATTGCATTTGTGTCTTTTCCACAAGCACAAACACATTATACCCTTTCATAATCAATAATTAGGAATACAGGTAGTCCTTGACTTACAACCACAATTGGGGACCAGAATTTCTATTGCTAAGCAAGGCAGTTGTTAAATGAGTCATGCCTGATTTTACGACTTTTTTTGCCACAGTTAAGTGAATCATTGCAGCCAGTAAGTGAATCATGCAGTCATTAAGTGAATCTGGCTTCCCTCATTGAGTTTGCTTGTTGGAAGCTGGCTGGGAAGGTTGTAAATGGCTGTCCCATGACCCTGGAACAATGCCACTATTGTAAATGCATGCCGGTTGCCAAGCGGCCAAAATTTGATCATGTGACCATGGGGATACTGTAACCATCATAACTGCAAGGCCTGGTCATAAGTTATTTCTTCAGTGCCATTGTAACTTCAAATGGTCACTAAAGGAATGGTTGTAAGTCAAGGACAACTTAATTGTTTTATTTAACAATTCTTTCTCAATGGGTCTTGTCAAAAATCCATGACAATTTAAAATTTTGCAAGCATTTGAATTGGGTTACAATACAATTTTGGTTTCTTTTTCTTTCATGATTGTTGTTGCTTTATTCCATAGATTTGCCACACAACTTTTGTTAATATAATTTATCAGCATAGATCTTTCCTATAGAAGATTCTTGGGTGTGAGGACTTTGTCACGTTGATGTGCCAGTAATATGGAGTCATTATGCCTACACCATGTTGATGTAATGTGGAGTTTGTTGGACTTCTTTCTTTGGTAACTTCAATGTGTCCTGACTGAGTGAAGAATACATCAACATGGTGGTTGAATGTGGCATTAAGAGCATTGTCATGTAATTGTGGTAATGTTTTTCTTGCTACATTGTTAAGTGGATTCTTAGCTTTCAGAGAAGAAAAACTATTATAAAAAGAACCATGAATACCAAAAATAGTACATCTACACATGTATACAGCAACAGAATTTTAGATGATGCAAAAATTGCTTAATCTGATTGTCCTGACATTTTAGCTCAAATCATGTAGATTTTCTGCTTGTTCTACATAATACTTTAGTTTTTCATTTCTGGATTTGGATATAGAAATCGACAAAGAACTTTCAGTCTTAATTCATGACACTAATAAGTAACAATATTTTCAAACTAACTTTTTTTTAAAAGTGCCACCATTCTTTTGGGGGAAGGGGCAAATGAAGCTGTGTTTAGCAAGAGCTTTACATGGAGGAAGCCTCCAATTCACAGTACCAGTTAAAACAGGGGTGTCCAACTTGCAGCGTCACATTGTCGTCACATGATGTATCACAACTTTTTTCCCCTTCGCTAAACTGGAGGTGGGCATGGCCAGCGCGGGACGCATCCGGCTCGTGGGCCACGAGTTTGAAACCCCTGAATTAAAAGAACGATGATAGTTTACACCTATGCCACTGCGATTGGGGGGGGGGGTGTACATTTGTCAAAAATCAGTTTGCTCTTGTACAAATTAGCTCTCTCTGCTTTCTTTTATGCTCTTAGCTATTCAAGAAGGAAAATACTACACTATTGATCTGTTTTGCTGAGACACAAATAGAAAAGATACACCTTAGGCAACATGTACTCTTGCTTTAGCAAAATACCATTTTTAGTCTAACAAAGCATAAGGTTACCATTTAGGGATGAGGACTAATTTGCAAACAAGCATGTACTTGTAAGTGAAGGAATCCCAGCTTCTGTTTAAAGGTAGGACTTCTGAAATCCTGGAGTAGTAGTGTCAGTAATCACTGTAACAGTACTGAGATAAGGCAACTTTCTATTTTGCCTCATTGGTTTGATTATTTAGCTATCCTACCCAATTAATATTCCATTATGACTCATAATATATAATTTGGTAGATCCAGAGCTTGGGTATCTTTTTTTAAGAAAAAATGATCTTCAAACAAATAATTAAATTGGGCAGCCATGTTGCTTAAATTTTATTATAATGTAGGTAATTTACTACCAATTGCCTACTAATGTAGGTAATTTACTACCAACTTTTTAACAAAAACCAGAATGAATTTTGCAGGCTGTAGATACTCTTGCAGCCAAATAATATGTTTTTGGTAATAGACTAATGTTTAACAACTTGCCTAATAGATGCATCTACCATAGTTAGGATTTCTTGATGAAGCTAGTGAAAAATGGATCGATAATTTTCTCCACTTCTTTATGTCTGTGGTTGCAGAAAGTACCTTCCGTGTTAGAAATACATTTTTAAAAATATTGATCCTTTCTTTGCCAGCCACCCTAAAAATCCAGACAACTAGACCTGTAGGAGACAGGTAAAACATCTTTTGCTGGTGGTAATGCTTTAAAATATTTAAGGGACCGTGTACACATCTGTGCAGAAATAAATTATTTGGAGATTGTTTTGCAGCCATAATATTCCTGTTAACTTTTCTGCTTCAAACCTTTTTTTCCATGTGTTCCAATTTCAGACTGCCAATACTATAGTGCTGTTTTTCTGTAGTTGAACCCATAATAGTTAAACAATCTTTTGTGATCTTCATGCATAGTATAGTTCCATTAATCAATCTGACATTATAGCTACCATGTATAACTAGCCAGAATGTTGTTTTCCTTGCTAACTTAAGAGGAAGCAAGGCCCCTTCTTCCAACTTAGCACAGATGTACAGCATACGCTTTTGTTGTATCTCTATTTCCAGAATGATATAAGTGGGAAGTTCTACCTCTACCTTGCAGGAGTGATGTGAAATGTGTTTTATTATGAGAATTCATGCTTTTAGAGCCACAGGTGGGCAAATCACTAAAAAAAATGGCGTGTGATTTTTATATTTCAGCATCTGCCTTAGACCTTGATTTTAGCCACTCTTACTGCAGGCCTCTTTTTCCTGCATCTTGCTGTTCCTCAGGAGTTGCAGGACAAATATTTGCAGTTCTAGAAGAGTCTGCACCTTTTTTTTTTTTTTTGGCTGAGAGTGTGATGGCAGAACAATGTAGCAATCCTCAAACTGAAATGTATATTTTTGCTAGAAGTTCAAATTTCAGATGTTTTAAAACAAATAGGGACTGACAATATAAAAAATAGAAATAAATATTTAAGAAACAATTACAATGTAGCTTTTCTTTTATGTACTTCTAACTTTAGCTTCCCCGAGGACATAGATGAATTTTTCTGTTACAAATTTTACAGAAATGCTGAACAGTCACAATGTATTACGCAATTTTGAGTAATGGTAGTTTTTAAACTTAAAATCTTTTTAGGGCAAAATACATTTCTGGTCCTTGGGGGTCTTCATTTGTTTTACTCTGAATGTGAATATTTTTTTAAAAAAAAATACTGTATTTAAACTGAAATAGAAGCATACTGAAACACAAAAGCAAATTTAAGATATACTTTTGGAAGTACAAATATAAAAATGATTAATTTTTGTCTCTAGCGTTAATTTAGACTTTCAGGTATAAAATAGATCACATACCTTAATGTTTTCCTCTATGCAAATATCATGAAATGCCATTTGTTTCAGAATCTTGTGTTTATACACATAGATCAATTTGCATGTATAAAGCAGCCTTCAGTAACCCACAAGAGACTGTCAGTGTGACATGCTGTTAATCCAAACCACAACATTTAATTACTTTGTGTGGACTTTGTTCAGTTCAGTACACATTGTATTAGGACTTAGGCCAAACTAACTACAATTTGAGCTCAGACATAAGAGCTGATAGGTAGGATGCTGACACAAAATTCCAAAAAAGTACTTGTACAAATGATATTTTATTGAGCAAAGTAGGTTATACTTCTGAGAAAAGATACATGGGATTTCACTGCATGATTCTACATAGTTGTGCAGGTTATTTCATGTTGAAAAACTTTGAAAACAGTGCTTCATACATATAAAATAGTTCAGTTTTCATTTTAATAAGACTAGCTTGGCAGCAGATCTTTATCTAACTGGATAAATGAGGCCTTATTGTAATTGTTCAATCCCCTTCTAGCTTAAGCAGTTGTTAACAATTGCTTTATGAAATCCATTGCTTCCGATGCATGAAAATGTTTGTTACATAAGTTAAATTAACTTCTAAGAATGTCCAAGACTCCTGGGTTGTTGTTTAACTATGCTCCTTTTTAAATTTTGAATTTTGAATTCAAGCTTACAGTGCTTGTAGCTGTTTCACATAATATCAAAAAGGCATACATAATATAGCTATTGCGTCTGATATTATTTGATATAATCTGGTATGAAATATACAGTGATCTATTTGTATGTACCATATGCATTGGAAATATGCATTGGCTCTATGGAAGCAGTTCGCAGGTTCTGAAAGAAACATGAGGAAAATATTTAAGGAAGCATGAGGAGAAAAAAAAACAGCAAATGGAGAAAGGTAATATTTTAGCTTATCCCTGCAGATTTTACTCGGCTAGTCACTGCCAACTATAGGGGGCGGTGTTCATCTCCATTTCAAGGCCATGCTGTCCAAAGACATTTCTACGGTCGTATGGCCAGCATGACATCATGGAACACTGTTTCCTCCCCACTAAAATAGTACTTGTTTATCTACTTGCATTTGCATGCTTTCAAACTGGGCAGGAGCTTAGGCGAAGACGGGCACTCACACCTGTCACATGATGCTGTCAGGTCTTGAACCCAGGCTGTCAGCTTCCCAACCAAAAAGTCTAGTGTCTTAACCGCCGAGCCATTGCGCTGCCTTTTTGATGAGTAGAGTAATCCATATCCAGTTAAAATAGACTTTTATGCATAGAACACACAAACATGCTGATTCAATAGGGGACATAATTAATATATTAATAAATATATTAATAAGAAACTGCATGATTACTTTCCCACATTCCCACTGTCATCTCATAATGAATTATTCAAAATAGTGCCTATAAAGTCTCTGAAAAGTAAGGGTAGTAAGAGAAAGAAATGATATGACCAGATGTTTCCATTAAGTCCACGTGTATCAACCTATTGGTATGAGTACATTTCATTATTTTTCAGTAGGCTGGGAAAGAATGAATAGTATGTGTAATCTACTACTTTTTGTGCAGTCTAAGGAATAAGCTGACTGGTTTTCAGTGGGATAGCTCAATTTGATGAACAACTTTTACACTCTTCTGTTGGTTGGTAAGAGAAGGAACTGACTGGTTGATGCTGTTTCTTGTTCTCATCAAGAGTTGTCAGAAGTGAAGGGCATCTGTATGACTAGTTTGCAAATGCTTTGAAGTAATTTGGGAATGGAAACAGTACCTGTCCTAATTATCCAGAATGTGTTCTCTTAAAGATTATTCTTTTAATTATGAACCATTGAAGATATAAACAGAAATTACAGAAATGAATAAGCACTACTGACTAGTTGCTAAAAATGGCATTTCTATAAGTTCTTACCTAGACCGTGTCCTTGTATTTTTAAAGATCCTGATATTGGAAGCATTTCATAGATTTGCTTCAGCAACTTTTAACAACAGCTGAATAAGATCAATATTATTCTGTAACAGATGTAAGTTGGAAGGATGCAGTTGGTGACTAGTTAGATTTGAATCTGACAAAAATGCTATGAACTAAGTCACATTCTCCCAGTTATGTATGCATGCTTCTATACCCCAAAATTAACATGCTTACTTTCTAGACAACATACGCTGGATCATGGAGAAAGCTAGGGAGTTCCAGAAAAACATCTACTTCTGCTTCATTGATTATGCTAAAGCAGGGGTGAAATGCTCCCGGTTTGCACTGGTTCGGGCGTACCACTAGGGGCTGGCGCTGATGGTTCGCCGTACCGGTAGCGATGGCTGGCTGGCCACGCCCCTGAACTGGTCCGGTCCCCACCGCCCATGTCCACCAAATCTCCCGGTCACTGCTTTTCCCACTCGCCGCTTTTCTTTTCTTTTTTTTGAATGGCCGCTTTTCCCGCCATGCTTTTCCCACCACTCGGCTCGGTGCTTCCTTCCTCCTCGCTCCCTTTTCCTGACACTCGGGTCAGCGCTTCCGGCCCACCCACCCCACCCCCGGCCTATATAAGTTGTTCCCCTTTACTACATGGGCACAGGTACTCACTTTGCCGATGCCTTGCCTTGCCCGGATGCCTCACCGATGGCCGCTCACTCAAAAAGGTAAGCATTGCCGGTTGCAGCCTAGCGTGGCCGCCTCCCCATCCCTGGGCTTGCATAGTTCACACAGCCCCTGGTGATCGTTTGCGGGCCTCGTGCTGCCCCCCCCCCGGGTTTCCTGGTCGCCGCTCGCCCTGCCCCGCCCTGCCCAGTCTCTGCTCTGCAGCTTGCCTACCTGAAGCGCTGCGCCCCTGATCTGCCTGCCAGGTAAACTTGCGAAGTCGCAGCCTACCTAGCTGCCCCTGCTCCCCCAACTGTCCCAGCCTGCCTTCCCTATTCCATTCCCCGCGGCCCGCAGCCCCAACATACTTTCCTGCCTTCCACGGGGCCTTCCTGGTGTCTCCATGGCCAGCTTGCAAAGGCAGGCAAGCGGAAGACCACATGGAAGGCAGGAAAGCATGTCGGGGCGTCGGGGAAGGGAGATAGCAGCCTACTCCCTTTCCAGCAGCCCTACCATGCTTGGCGGCCTTCCACACGGCCTTCCCGGCGGTCCCCCCATGCCTGCTTGCCTTCCGAGGTCGGCATCTAGCCTGGCCCGGCCAGTGGGTGGGTGGGTGGGCGGCCCTTGGTGGAAATGCAGACGATGAGAGGGGTGGCGGAAGGGCAAGCGGATGTCCCGGGACTGCTGCACATGCGCCCACCCCGTTTTTGCAAAGGCAGAGCCCCCTCTTGCAGGGCGATCCAAAGAGGGGAGGGGGATGCTGCAGAAAAGGCCGCCTTCCACCCGTGCCGGTTCCGCGGCACTTGGATCTCCGAAGCAGCCCACTGGCTTCTTACCCGGCCACCTGCCTGCTCTCTTTGCGGATCGGCCTGGCCGACCGCCGGTGGCACTCTTGGAATTTGGCCTGCGGCGCCGGTTTGGAAGCCAGTGGGCTGTTTCGGAGCCCCAAGTCCCATGGAGCCAGCACAGGTGGAAGGCAGCCTTTTCTACAGCATCCCCCTCCCCTTTTTAGATCACCCTGCAGGGCTCTGCCTTTGCAGAAATGGGGTGGGGGGTTTGTATGGAGGATTGGCAGGGATGCACGCCCCTCCGGGATGTAGAGTGGGGCAAGGGAAGGCACAATAGGCCACGCCTCCCTGCCCGGCCTTCCTCGCCAGGCACTGTTGCACCAGCGGCTCCGCCCTGCCCAGCTCCGCCCGCTGCCATTTCCCGTGAACTTCCCGGGAGACGGCCGGAGCGAGGGGCGGGCAGGAGTGTGTGGGCCTGGACAGTGCTCAGCTTAGCTTCCTGGCGAGGCTCGGATACCGCCCATCCGCTGGCTCTCCAGGCAGTGCCAGGCACATGACGGGATGCGCCACTGCTGGAGAGTGGTTGCCGCCACCCCTCTTGCCTTCCTGGCTTCGGCTGCGGGATGTTGAGGGCTTGGAAGCGTCGGGGCGCACACCTACGGAGCTCCGCCAGCTTCAGGTCCACTGGGCCTCTGGGCCGGCGGGGGCCCGGAGAGCCGGCGGATGGACATGCCGGGCGGTCTCCGAGCCTCGCCAGGAAAGTAAGCCGAGCACTGGCCAGAGCACTTCCTTCCTTCTCCTGCCGCCGAGAGAGAGAGAGAGAGAGAGAGAGAGAGAGAGAGAGAGAGAGAGAGAGAGAGAGAGAGAGAGAGAGAGAGAGAAGGAAGGAAGGAAAGTAGGAAAGGAAAGGAAAGGAAAGGAAAAAAGGAAAAGAAAGAGAAAGAGAAAGAGAAAGAAAACTTATGACAATTGAGCCCAAAATTTTGGTTGCTAAGCAAGAGCACTGTTAAGTGAGCTTCACCATATTTTACAAGTTGACCACGCCTACCCGGTCACCTGACCACCAAGCCATGCCCACCTGAAGCCACGCCCACCTGACCTCAAGGCACACCCACAAAATAAGTCACGCCCACAGAACCGGTAGCGAAAATTTTCACATTTCACCTCTGTGCTAAAGGCTTCAATTGTGTGAATCACAACAAATTGTAGCAAGTTTCTAAAGAGATGGGAGTACCAGACCATCTTATTTGTCTCTTGAGAAACCTATGGCTCAAGAAGCAACAGTGAGAACTGGACACGGAACCACTGATTGGTTCAAAATTGAGAAAGAGTTTGGCAAGGCTGTATACTGTCGTCCTCCCTATTTAACTTTAGCAGAGCACATCATGAGAAAGGCGGGGCTAGATGAATCACAAATTGGAATTAAGATTGCTGGGAGAAATAACAACCTCAGATATTCAGATAATACCACTCTAATGGCAGAAAGTGAAGAGGAACTAAAGAGCCTTTTGATGCGGGTGAAGGAGGAGAGTGCAAAAGCTGACTTGAAACTCAGCATTAAGAAAACTAAGATCATGTCACCCTTGCTAGGCCCAAAACAGGGTGCGGGGAGTGCGGTGCCCCTCATGCCCCTTTTGGCTCCGAGGGGGCTGTAGGGAGGCTTGCTAGGCCCAAAAGGGGCACGGTGGGGGGCCTTCAAGGGAGAAAGAAAGAAAGATCCCCACCCTGAGAGCTTATTTGGGGATCCCCACCTTGAGAGCTTATTGTTAAGTGGCTGCTAAGCTATTCTTGCTCAGGCTAATCTAATCAACAGTGGAGCTCTAAGAATGCCAGATGATCAATGGGCATGTTCTCAGTTTCAAAATGTCTGGCTTTTCTTCCTGCTACCAAAGACCTTCTGGAGTTCTTCATAGGGAGGGAGGGAAGGGCAAACCCTTTTATTCACACTTCATCCTCACTGTTTGGGGATCCCCACGTGCACTGAGCTTGAGTTGAGAGCTCATTGAAAGTGCTGTTAGCTATCCTTGCTCAGGCTAAGCTAATCAACAGTGGAGCTCTAAGAATGCCAGATGATCAATGGAAGGGAGAAAGGGAGGGAGGGAGAGAGAAAGAGAGGGAGGGAGGGAGGGATGGAGGGAGGGAAGGGTAAACTCTTTTACTCTCACTTCATCCTCACTGTTTGAGGATCCCCACGTGCACTGATTTTGAGTTGAGAGCTTATTGTAAGTGGCTGCTAAGCTATCCTTGCTCAGGCTAAGCTAATCAACAGTGGAGATCTAAGAATGCCAGATGATCAATGGGCATGTTCTCAGTTTCAAAATGTCTGGCTTTTCTTCCTGCTACCAAAGACCTTCTGGGGTTCTTCATAGGGAGGGAGGGAAGTTGCCCCTTTTATTCACACTTCATCCTCACTGTTTGGGGATCCCCACGTGCACTGAGCTTGAGTTGAGAGCTCATTGAAAGTGCTGTTAGCTATCATTGCTCAGGCTAAGCTAATCAACAGTGGAGCTCTAAGAATGCCAGATGATCTAACAACCTAAATTCATTTATTTCTGGCAAGAGAGCACTGAATCCATGTAATGTTTGATTACTTATAAATGTGCAAGCAGATGCATCCTAAAAAAGCACAATTGCAGGATATACCTACAGGGAATAATCTAATCTAGTTTCAAGTATTCATTCAAACTGCCTCTCTCAAAAACATGTACTTTTTGCCAATCAAATCAGAGAAAAGGTCTTATTTATGCCAATCAAGATAACTTGAAACATTGATAGATTTGAAAACATTGAAAGTACAAAATGCTGTCACTGCAGAACTACATAAATGGGAATAAAATAAGTCAATCTTATTTGGAATCAACTTAAAAGACATAAAAAATGTGTCCATAAACTTTTCAGGACCCACTTGCTTCTAAAAAGGTCTGTGAGGTCACTTGCTCCTTTTACTCAAAAAGACTCACCAATTATACTAGCATCTAGAGATAGATTGAAATGATGTCAGAAAAATAGTATTTCTATCTACTTTGGAATTTGGGTAGAATCTTTAAGTAGTTTGTGGTTCATTTAGAAGCTTTGCAAAGGGCTTCTAGTGTCTACAAAAAGTAATTTTAAAACAAAAGCTACCATTCAGAGAAAGGGAGACACTGAATAAATTGTTTAAGATCCTTAAACAGATCCATCCTACAGAAATCTCCTGGAAGTACAAACCAGATTATTTTATCTTGGTAATCTTCTTGTGTTTCCACATTTTATTCTTCATTTTCCTCTATCCCATCCTCACCCCAGGAAAAGATGACAGTGTTGCATTATATCTCTTGACTTATAGGGCTAAGAGTCATTACCTAAAAGCTCTTGTATATTTTAATAAAACAAAAGAGATATTTTGGAACATTTTAAAGACTCATTTATTCCATCCTTATACTTATGTTCATTCCTATTCAATTTTACTATCAACTGTGAGTCAACATTAAAGATCATCATAACTTGTACTTTTTTCCAAGATACATTTCAGTTGTAAAAATACAAGTTTTATGGTTAATTAAAATAGGTATATTAAGGTTTATGCCATAATTATTTTTGAGTATCAAATGAAGCATTTCAGACACTGAATACTTTTTTTATATTCAGTCTTATTCTTATAAGTTTAAAACAGTACGGTATATTTCTTGGTTCTTCGTTTATCTTCTTTTGCCAACCTTCCTGCTTTGCCAACCTTCCTAGACTTGCTCAACCCTGTTTTTCTTTCCATCAACCTCATGAAGATTATATTTTCTTTGTGATAGATTTAATCTATCACAATAATAGGTAATAGGTACATGCACAAGATTAGAGGCTTTTTCATTGTCTCCCTCTAATTGATATATGCCAGCAATGCCCCTCCATATTTTATGTAAAACAAACAGTGCAAACTTTATACAAAAGATTAATAAATTTGTTATCAGGTCTCAGAACAAAAACTAAGTAATATAGTATTTATACCTCCCAGACCTTAAAGCAGAGGTCTTCAAACTTGGCAACTTTAAGACTTGTGGACTTCAACTTCCAGAATTCTCCAGCCAGCTATGGGAGTTTAGATTAGATTATTATTAGAGTTGGAAGGAACCTTGTAGGTCATCTAGTCCAACCGCCCGCTCAAGCAGGAGTCCCTACACCATTTCGGACAAATGGCAGTCCAATCTCCTTTTGAAAGTCTCAAGTGTTGGAGCTCTCACAACCTCCGCAGGCAAGCTGTTCCACTGGTTGATCGCTCTCACTGTCAGAAATTTCCTCCTTATTTCCAGGTAGAATCTCCTTGGTCAGCTTCCATCCATTATTCCTTGTCTGGCCCTCTGGTGCCTTGGAAAACAGCCTAAACCCCTCCTCTCTGTGGTAGCCCCTCAAGTATTGGAACATTGTTATATCACTCCTGGTCCTTCTCTTCGCCAGACTGGCCATGCCCAGTTCCTGCAACCGCTCTTCGTATGTTTTAGTTTCCAGTCCCCTAATCATCCTGGTTGCTCTCCTCTGCACTTTCTTTAGAGTTTCAATGTCTTTTTTGTAGTGTGGTGACCAAAATTGGATGCAGTACTCTAGGTGTGGTCTAACTAAGGCTGTATAGAGTGGTATTAGTACCTCCCTAGTCCTAGATCAGTGATGGCGAACCTATGGCACGGGTGCCACAGGTGGCACGCAGAGCCATATCTGCCGGCACGCGAGCCGTTGCCCTATCTCAGCTCCAGTGCGCATGTGCGTGCCCACCAGCTGATTTTTGGCTTGCGCGGAGGCTCTGGGAGGGCGATTTCGGCCTCCGGAGGGCCTCCAGGATCGTGGGGGGAGCATTTTTGCCCTCCCCAAGCTCCAAGAAAGCCTCTGGAGCCTGGGGAGGGTGAAAAATGGGCCCACTGGGCCCACTGGAAGTCGGGAAATGGGGGAGGTCGCGCACACATGTGCAGGAGGGTGGGGCAAGTGAGGAGCTTTGAATTATGGGTGTGGGCACACACGCGTGTGCAATAGCGTGCACACGCACTATTTTGGCACCCGAGGAAAAAAAGGTTCGCCATCACTGTCCTAGATTGTATCCCTCTATTAATGCAATTTAAGATTGCATTGGCAAACTGAAGTCCACAAGTCTTAAAGTTGCCAAGTTTGAGGACCCCTGCCTTAAAGTAACCATTTTGGGGGGAAATGAGACTTTACTACCATAATTGAGTGGGAGGTTGCACAATGATGCTTTTCACATATTAATTTTTTTCATCTCACTTGTAACCCATACCTACGTAACCAACTTGTCTTCCCGTCCCCCCTCCCTTTGCATTTCCCTTGTTTAAATCCACCATCAATCTAGCCATTCCATGCAACCAAGGAATTGTTCACAAAAGCTTGTGACTTCTAATACAATTAGGAAAGATGCTACCAAAGCCTTAATGGGTTTTTGCCACCATAAAGTAATACAACTGTCCTACAGTGTGTGTTGTTATCACCATACCTCGATCATTCATTTCAAATGGCTGTCCATCTCAAATTCATGATTCTGAGCAACTAATATTATTTAAAATATTTAAAAACCATGTAACAAAAGTATAACATATATAGCAGCTCAGAAAAACCAAACAACATAATCATGATAGGGGCTTAATCACACATCTGGGGATTGATGACAAAAACCAGATTTTCAAGGCCTTAAAAAAGCCAACAGGATTGTGGGAAGTCTGATCTCCAGAGGGCAGATGACACAATCAAAAAGCCTCTTCTAGGATTCTGCCACATGACACTCCCTGATGGAAAGGATCTGGAGCAAGCCTGACCTGTTGGATCTAACACAGCACGTAGATACTGTACAATCAAAGGCAGATGGTCCCACAAATAACTTAAATCACGGAGGGCTTTAAAGGCAACAATTAGCACCTTGATTGAATTTGGAAGCATACTGGGGACCAATGCAGTTCATGAAATCCAAGCTAAAATTGTGTGCGTGTGTGGAATTGAAATTTATAGGACTAATATGGGTAATGAACACCTACATAATGTACTGGGATTAGGAAGGAGACGCTCCAAAGTTTTTGAAGTGGTTAACTGCAAAATATTTGGCAATTTCAACTTTTAGAGAGGTTCACACTTGTATTTTGTTTCCATTCTCTGCCATCTCCCTGATGAGACTGGTCAAGCAGCTTAATCAACAATTCTTTGGATAAACAACTATGCCTTGATTTTCTTGCTTGACCCGACACTGTCTTATGTATATGGCTCTACTTCCTCTCACTAATTCCTGCTATAATCCTGGTTATTCTAAAGTAGTATTGCCTTAAAAGTTACTATTTTTTGAAAAAAATCCATTACTACTGTATTTTGTTTTGCCTAATCTCTACATAAAATTGTGACACAATATTTTTGTTTGAAAACAAACCTATTTGCCTCTTGCTTTATTGTAGTTTGGATTTTTCTTGGTAAAGCCTACTAGAGCAAACTACTACTCTACTAAACTTCATGTCAGTAAATAGGACTTGAGAACAACAGAAGTTCAGGATGGACGAGCCCCACTCCTAAACACAATCAACCCCTCCCCCATATGCCTTCTCCTTGCAAAGACACGTGTGGAGTACCTGGTGAACGAGATGCCGTAAAAGTAACCTTTTCAAAAAAGAGACGAGCCACTCCATTCGACCGTTTAAAAAAAAAAGCGGGGTGTGTCCATCCTCCCTTCTCCAATGGGCTCTTCTTGCTAAACCCCTCCTCTGTCATAAAGTGCCTCTGGGAAGGGGGAAAGGCCAAGTAGATTTGGGAGTTTCTGCGTGTGGCTGGAAACACGATGGAGTCTTGGAGTGCTGTAGGAGGCGGCGCTCGCCAGGCCGGATCCAAGAGGCCTGGATCCAGTAGGATCCCATGCAGGTAAGGCGATTTTGGAGAGCGATTTTGAGCGCCGTCTTTCCTTCTCGGCTAGATCGCCTGCAAAGCATGTGGGTGGGTGGGGGGGCTCGTGCAATGCGCGCTCTAGCAAAGTAGTATTTTGCACTCCCCCCCCCAAATGTTTATTTTAGTTTAGTACAAATAATCCATCTTCCATTAGACTGTGTGTCGTCTGGGTACAAATGTTTGTGCAATAAGTTAAAATTTATAATCATATTCATTATTTAATCTATTCTTAGCTTAATACCAATATATTAAATATCTGATACTTTACATCCTCTTCTTAGTTTACTTAACTCTATTAACTATTTTCTATATTTTTACTCATCTACTTTTATTTCTAATTTTTATATTTGTCCTCTAACCATCGATAAAATGTTTCCCATATCGCATAATAACCAGTTTGTTCTTCCTCTTTAATTCCCAGTGTTAATCTATTCATTTCTACACATTCTAATACTTTCCTTATCATATTCTCCTCTGTAGGAATCTCTTCACTTTTCCAGTTTTGTGCAAATACAATTCTAGCTGAGGTTATAACATGAATAATCAAATATACATTTTCTTTACTATAAGTTTCTGGTAAGATCCCCAACAGAAATATTTCAGGTTTCAAGTCAATATGTTGTATCATCTTCTCCAGCCACGTGCATATTTTTATCCCAATATTTTTTAGCTTCTACACATGTCCACCACATATATGATCAAGGCGTCTGAGGACATTTAAAAAATTTAGCTGATTTATCTTTAAACATCTTAGCCGGTGGCAAATGCCATCTTAAAAGTAATTATTTTTTGAAAGAAATCCATTACTATTGTATTTTGTTTTGCCCAATCTGTACATAGAATTGTGACACAATATTTTTGTTTGAAAACAAACCTATTTGCGTCCTGTTTTATTGTAGTTTGGATTTTTCTTGGTAAAGCCTACTCTACTAAACTTCATGTCAGTAAGTAGGACTTGAAAACAGCAGAAGTTCAGGATGGACGAGCCCCACTCGTAAGCACAATCAATCCCACCCCCATATGCCTCCTATACAAAAACACGTCTGGAGTACCTGCTGAACGATTTATCTCCCCCTACTTGAGTATCTCTTGCTCGCTGAGATGCCGCGAAAGTAACCTTTTTTTTAAAAAAAGATGAGCCACTCCATTCGACCGTTAAAAAAAAAGCGGGGTGTGTCCATCCTCCCTTCTCCAATGGGCTCTTCTTGCTAAACCCCTCCTCTGTCATAAAGTGCCTCTGGGAAGGGGGAAAGGCCAAGTAGATTTGGGAGTTTCTGCGTGTGGCTGGAAACACGATGGAGTCTTGGAGTGCTGTAGGAGGCGGCGCTCGCCAGGCCGGATCCAAGAGGCCTGGATCCAGTAGGATCCCATGCAGGTAAGGCGTTTTTGGAGAGCGATCTTGAGCGCCGTCTCCTTGGCTAGATCGCCTGCAAAGCGGCGGGTGGGGGGGGGAGGGTGTCTCGTGCAAATGCGCGCTCTAGCAAAGTGGTGCTTTGCACTTTTCTAGTCGCTGTAGTCCGGCTTAGCGGGCAACCTTTGCGGACGCCACAGAGATTGAGGCTTAGGCGCTATTAAGTAACTGGCTGGTGTGTATTGAAAATGATCCGCAACACTCTTGCTGTATTGTATCGGGCCCGGCCGCTGAGCTATTCCTTCGCAGCGGCAAGCAAACTTTCTTGCTTTTGTTTCTGCTTGCATCATTTCCCGCCGAACGTCGCGCTCGGGGTGGCGTGCGCGCGCAGCCTGCAGTTGGAACGGGTTGCTTCTAAGGCCTGCCGATTCTGCTTGCCAGAGGCGGCGTGAGAAAAAGGGGTCTTGCTGCTTTCTTACGATCTCTGCCATGAAGGGCGCCGCCCTATTTTTAAAAAACAAGGTCCCGAAGAGTAAGGGCACGCCTTTTGATTCTAGGAAGCACCCACACGAAAATGGAGGGCCTCTTCCTGTATTTCTTGTACTTGAAATGGAAAGCGTATATGGTAGCTAAAGCCACACTTGGGTTTAACTAAAGTTAGGAGGCAAATCGTCCCATTTTTATGGGTTCATCATATGTAGGTGGCTGCTGTGTTAGTAACTTGTTAGTGATAGTGGCCTCTTGGCCTTGAGAGTTTGAGAAATACCAACTAGGTTTGCCAGTATTTACTCGCCCTACCCCCACGGAACAGCAGGAACAAAGAGTTGGAATTGCACTCAACTGCCAAACAACGCCCACTGCTCCTCCTTACATTACCTCGGATCAGCATTCCTACCGATTGGTAAATTTAGTTTCTAGGGATAAAGGGGAAAGTACGTGGCTCTTTGTTAGATTATGAAAATTCTTGCAAAACCACCATTACCTTACTTGCTGATTTCAGTTACAACCACCTATCTTCAATACATATTAGCATTAAGTACAACGTGTCTGTTTACAGAATAATTTTCCCCATTGTGGGCTTCCTTTAAATGAGCTGAACTTCAGTTCTCATCATTCTTAGCCTAGAGGAAGTGAGGGGGGAGGGGGAACCACTACTATTATTCATGTCAGGCATTGTTAATAACACAATTGGTTAATGTACAAATGTAAGGCCTGCAATTATATGTTGATATCTTTGTGTAAAGTTCACTGTGCCCATCATGGTTGCATAATGAGCATCATGGTGCTTTTGATATCTTTGTGTAAATATGATTTTGTCTCCCTCCAACGGTTTTTTTTTTTGTCGTCCCCCTCCCCCCACACCTTTTTTTTGTATGACAATACAGCAGCCAAGTTTGGGAAAGCCTTTTCAGCCTTGCAGATCAAGTGGGAACAGTTTCCCCTTTGCTTTTGCTAATTTCATTAGAACAGAGAAGAGATGAGAGTAATTAAGATGGCCGTGTAACATATTAAAAAGCTGGAATAGTTTGGTCCAGGTGCTGCAAGCCATTCTTGGAGCTTGTTGAGGCTCCTTTCCTAAATCTGTACCCTGAACCCAAAAGGATTCTGTTGTCATAATTCAGCCAACAAAAAGGCATGGAAAAAGATTTGTAAATTATTTTGAGTGCTATATAAACATGTGGAATATAAATTTAATAGCTAAATAGTGTTCAACAAAAGCAGTTAGGAAGACTTTTGTCTGCAAAGATACACATTTCAGAGATAACCAAATGACTGGTGGAATGAAAATTTGAAATTAAGTTATATTTGCTTAACTGCATGGCCACCACCTCTAGATTAAAACAATACTGACAAAATGGGATTAGGGCTCAAAACTCTGCAGATGGAGGTTTCTGCTTCCTAGACCTCTCCTGTAGTCACTTTTCTATGCCTTTTCCTCATTCAAATAATGACAAGAAGTGATACGTTTTCTTCCTATCTTTGATCCTCTACCAGAATGTCAGTGCTTGGAATTATAGAAATGGAAGAAACCTGAATACTGTCATTTGGTTTATGTGTAGGAAACAAAAACATCTCTGGCAAATATATGTCCACACTTTGAAGAAATGCCAGCCAGGCGAATGCCACATCTTATTGTAATGAACTTTACCATGGAACTGTTACTTCTGTTAGGAAGCTTTTCAAAGCATTCTGTCAGCTCGTCCAGATAAACACAGAAAATGCAACCATATGAGCTAATTCTACTTCACTGTAAAGCTAAATTAACAACCTTGCAAGTTTGAAAGTATAAATCTCCCACCATTTTTTTAGCCTGATTAATTTAGACAGATATTCTTTTTGTGACTGATAAGCAGCTGTGGACATTTCCCCCCTTTTGTTTCCTAAGCAGTATATCTTCCCTTTTCAAGGTCATTCCACATAGCAGTAAACGTTCAAACAGAATCTAGCTTCCTGTAATTGAATACCTTTCAGATGACAGAAAATATAGATTTTGTTGTGTGTGACACCCTTTATGTACTTAAAGTGTGTGTTGCTCTTTATAATGAAGCTTCTGTATTTGATATCACAATACCATCAAATGCATTCAAACATATATACATAATTAACAATAAAAACTTAGATTATACAGTTGGCATTTTTGTTATACTAAGGCCAAATACTTTTTGGAACATTGTTGCTTTAGCCTGCCATTTCCTTGTTTGTAATAAGCTTTTAGTTTACTTAACAGTTGAGTATTCAAATATATTTTTGGTGCAGTAATTTTGGTTCTGAACCAGCAAATCCATATATGTTAAAATATTACCTCTTTCATCTCAGATACTAATTTTCTTTCAACATACTCTTAAGAATTAGAGTGAGCTGCTTTGCTGTGTTTATCAAGTCTATGAAATATAAATAGAGCAATATCCTTTGAACGAATGCTTTTGTGAAATCATCTCTTGGCAGTCAAAAGATGGGAACAAGTTTGACCTTGCTGGCTTTCTTGGAACATGAGCTTAAAGATGGCATGTTCCCATATCCTTTTTAAAATTTCAAGTGTAACATTGAAAGATGCTTCATAGGCCTATATTTGGGTAATGGAATCTGGTTTAATCAGGAATTTTATTTATTCTCCACTTATCGGAGAATATTCTTCCTGTATTGTCTATCGCTTCTTCTTTTTTTTCTGTTTTCATTTTACAAACTATTAGAGATGGTGTTTGTGGTAAGAATTACAGATAACCCAAAATGGAATAAAGGGTTTCTCTCCTTCCTCTGCCCTTCCTAGATTTCTAGTTAATGGAAAGTAGAGGGGAAATGAGACTAAGGTGTGATCTACAGCAAATTGGAAACTTTTTGCCTTTTTTCTCCACTTCTTATTGAATGGACCATATGTGAATCTATCTATCTATCTATCTATCTATCTATCTATCTATCTATCTATCTATCTATCTATCTATCTCTATCTTTCTATCCTATCCATCTATCTTATCCATCTATCATCTATCTATCTATCTCTATCTGTATCTATCTATCTCTATTTATATCTATCTATCTATCATCTCCATGTGGGACCTGATAAATTCAAAGTTAAACTAGTTCAGAAATGCATGTACATTTAACATTGGTTGTAATATTTTTACTAAGATACTGGCATCCTGATGGCTCACTTAAGAATTGAATTTTGATTCCTACTGCACCTTTTCTTATTCTGCTTCTAGGAACTTTGCACGTGGAGCATGTAGATGGGGTCAGAACTGCCGATTTTCCCATGATAGGAGATCTACCCCGATCTGCAGGTATTTCCAGAATGGATTATGTGTCTATGGAGATTGTTGCAGGTAAATATTCTTAATATATATATAATTCCTATTGACTCATATCAGCTATAAAGAGTATTAGTGGTGTAGAGGACAAAAAAGAAATTTGTTTTAAACTTAGAACAAACCACCAGGTTCTGGAAATTCTGCCAAATCCTCCTGGGTCAGCCCAGGACTGAAATATGATTCCTTTGGTTTTCCATGTTTTGATCAAAACAAAACCCAGGGAGAACATGTAGAGTAAGGCTGATATATGTTACCGTCTTCTTTTCCTCATAGTAGCTTCCTGCATTCATATCCTTAGCTTTCCACCAACGATCTTCACAGTATCTTTCCTCTCCTCAGCAACTGCAGGTACTCTATATTTCCACCCCTTGCCTTTTCTCCTTGTATTTCTCTGCATCATCCATGTTTCAGAATACTTTCTCAATTTCTTTTAATTAACAAGAAAACTCAGCCACAAACTTCTAAAATAGTCTTCTAACACCTGGTGTCTTCTAGATGCTTAGATTACTGCTCCTACCTGACAATGAACTATTCTATGGAAATATCCTCCAATTTAGCCCTCAGTAAATCTCCAGGTATGTCAATTCTAGATAGGAAATAAATGATTTGCAAAGCACTAGTACAATTTGCTTAATGCCTTACACATGAAGGACAGAAGAAATAGTAAGTCTCCACGAGGATGTTGGAAATGTATCCAGTATCTGTTAGATCTGTGATGCAGGTTCTGATGTAGCATCCATCTTTTGGTTTTGCTTTTAGTGAACTATTTCAGTTTAGGTTAACTTTCCAGGATTTTACAATATGTTACTGGTTTGAATATTTCTCTGTTGGCTAATGCTTGACATACTGAGCATTTTTAGATGTTGCATAGCAGCAGGAAATTAATTTTAAATACTTTACTTTAGAAAATTTGAGGGTGGGATGGGGTAGAGAAAGGTTTCATATTACTCCATACTGCAGATAATGCAGGGGTGAAATCCTCCCGGTTCGCCCGGGCCAGTCCTTCGGCATATAGCCGATGGAACTGGTGGCGGTCGCAGTGCGGAGCTTCTCCCGGCCCGGCTGAACGCCGCCATTCGGGTTATTTTTCCTTCTGTGCATGCGCGCGCATGCACAGAGGGAAAAATAACCCAAATGGCGGTGTTCAGCTGGGCCGGGAAAGCGGCCGGGAGAAGCTCCGCGCCGCGACCGCTGCCAGTTCCATCCGCTATATGCCGAAGGACTGGGCCGGGCGAACCGGGAGGATTTCACCCCTGAGATAATGGGTTAAGATTATCATGGCTTGAAAGTCAAAATAGAAACTTCAGACTTTCCCACTTAGTCAACATATTATGGGCTAGCAATCAGATTTTCTTCGGGCTACTTATTTTCGGAGTTACAGGGCCTGATTCACATATCATGCTAAGCCTTGTGTTTATTGAGCAAGCTAGAATGACCTACTTTGCAAATACTACTAAGCCATGGCTGGCTGACACATCTTGTTAAATCACAAATCATACCTAGCTTATTTTAAAGTATGAATGTGGCTTTTGTAGTCCTTTTTTCAAAATGCATGTTAAAGATCTATGCTAAAGTATTAAAATGAAAAGGTACTCTGAATTCCTATTCTGATTTACCTTGTGAATTAGGCAAACAGACAGTCTCTTTAAAGGGAGTTGTAGTTTTACACATAGGGTTAGCACACCATTTATCCCTTGTGCTGAATATTTTGATTTTCAGAGGGCACAGAGTTAGATCCCAATTCTCCAATCCATGCATGGAAACAGTATAAATTCACAGAAGGCACGAGAAAGAGCAGAAAAGCCCCTTTCAGATTTGTGTTTCTTCCCCTTCTGTCATCTTTCTTGCTGCTTTAGCTTTCCTAGTACTCTGAGCAACTTTGAGTAAGCACTGACTCCTTCTCTAGCAGGAGTATTTCTAAGTACCATTTGGCAATCATTTTGTAGAGCTATGATTCCTGTCTGGTTGGTTATGTAAATGCAGTTTCATTTCCCTGAGAGTATGACAATTTGGAAACTATTTAGCATATGATGATAACATGGCAGAGGAGAAGTAAACATACAGTGGGGCAAAAAAGTTTTTAGTCAGCCACCAATTGTGCAAGTTCTCCCACTTAAAAAGATGAGAGAGGCCTGTAATTGACATCATAGGTAGACCTCAACTATGAGAGACAAAATGAGAAAACAAATCCAGACAATCACATTGTCTGATTTGGAAAGAATTTGTTTGCAAATTATGGTGGAAAATAAGTATTTGGTCAATATCAAAAGTTCATCTCAATACTTTGTTATATATACTTTGTTGGCAATGACACAGGTCAAACATTTTCTGTAAGTCTTCACAAGGTTGGCACACACTGTTGCTGGTATGTTGGCCCATTCCTCCATGCAGATCTCCTCAAGAGCAGTGATGTTTTGGGGCTGTCGCTGGGAAACACGGACTTTCAACTCCCTCCAAAGGTTTTCTATGGGGTTGAGATCTAGAGACTGGCTAGGCCACTCCAGGACCTTGAAATGCTTCTTACGAAGCCACTCCTTCGTTGCCCGGGCGGTGTTTTGGGATCACTGTCATGCTGAAAGACCCAGCCACGTTTCATCTTCAATGCCCTTGCTGATGGAAGGAGGTTTGCACTTAAAATCTCACGATACATGGCCCCATTCATTCTTTCCTGTACACGGATCAGTCGTCCTGGTCCCTTTGCAGAGAAACAGCCCCAAAGCATGATGTTGCCACTCCCATGCTTCACAGTAGGTATGGTGTTCTTTGGATGCAACTCAGCATTCTCTCTCCTCCAAACACGACGAGTTGTGTTTCTACCAAACAGTTCTACTTTGGTTTCATCTGACCATATGACATTCTCCCAATCCTCTTCTGGATCATCCAAATGCTCTCTAGCAAACTTCAGACGGGCCCGGACAGGTACTGGCTTAAGCAGGGGGACACGTCTGGCACTGCAGGATCTGAGTCCCTGGCGGCGTATTGTGTTACTGATGGTAGCCTTATTCACTAGGTCCCCCCGTGTGGTTCTGGGATTTTTGCTCACCATTCTTGTGATCATTTTGACCCCACGGGGTGAGATCTTGCGTGGAGCCCCAGATCGAAGGAGATTATCAGTGGTCTTGTATGTCTTCCATTTTCTAATTATTGCTCCCACAGTTGATTTCTTCACACCAAGTTGCTTGCCTATTGCAGATTCAGTCTTCCCAGCCTGGTGCAGGTCTACAATTTTGTTTCTGGTGTCCTTCGACAGCTCTTTGGTCTTCACCATAGTGGAGTTTGGAGTATGACTGTTTGAGGTTGTGGACAGGTGTCTTATACTGATAACAAGTTCAAACAGGTGCCATTAATACAGGTAATGAGTGGAGGACAGAGGAGCCTCTTAAAGAAGAAGTTGCAGGTCTGTGAGAGCCAGAAATCTTGCTTGTTTGTAGGTGACCAAATACTTATTTTCCACCATAATTTGCAAATTCTTTCCAAATCAGACAATGTGATTGTCTGGATTTGTTTTCTCATTTTGTCTCTCATAGTTGAGGTCTATCTATGATGTCAATTACAGGCCTCTCATATTTTTAAGTGGGAGAACTTGCACAATTGGTGGCTGACTAAATACTTTTTTGCCCCACTGTATACACACAATTCACATAATTATATACAAAATATATATGGGGCATGGCAATGGCTTCATAATTGGATGCCCAATTCAGCTGCCCAGGCGATCACCTCTGGCATCGCTTTGTGCAGATCTTCTAGGGCAGGGGTCTCCAACCTTGGCAACTTCACGACTTGTGGACTTCAACTCCCAGAATGCCTCAGCCAGCATGCGCTGGCTGAGGCATTCTGGGAATTGAAGTCCACAAGTGGTAAAGTTGCCAAGGTTGGAGACCCCTGTTCTAGGGAACCAGAGAATGCACATCATGGGCAATCTTGCACAGTATGTTTAATAGTTTGCATATCAGCACCATAATTGCAGCAAGGAGAATTTGGAAACTATAGTGCAAGGAGAGAGATGTTTGATATGCTTTCAGTGAAATACTACTATCACTCCACCTCACTTGCTATTCAATATTTCATTAGCTACCAGCATATCTCAGAAGCCCCAGCCTTCAGCACGTGTGGTACAGAGTCTGCCTATCATGGACTGGAAGGAACTGGATTGTCGGGAAACCACCGAGGGTCAGAGCCAGCCATCTTGCCAGAAGCTTCAGTCAGGAGCCGGAGAGGGTCTTGGTGTGAGTCTGAGCCAGCAGTCTTTGGCACAGGGCAGCTGCAAAGAAACTTTGAAAGCATGAGCATGTCATTTGATGAGGAAGATGAAGACAAGGAAAAAACCTTTATCCCTAAGCGTCCACCAAACTGGGCTCTCAGCAAAGAATTTGTCCCTAGGGAGACCAATGCAGGTAGGCTTCTATCAGAACTAATGGAATAAGGCTGTGTGTATTATATATTTTATTGGAGTGTTCACAGAACACATCGAATTCCAATATAAATTTGCAGCTTAGTATGTGTAAAAGCATAGTACTCACGAGATGTTGCATATCTTGGGCTCATCATTTCAGGTCTTGTGATTCTCTCTGCATATTCCAGCTCTTTATTATTTGACTGGTAATATACACTTTTCTCTGGCCAAGTATGTTCTCAATGTCATCATCTCTAACTTGGGAGATTCCATTGTTTATGTTTCATTTGAGCCATGAAAGCACTTCATAGCCATCTTTTGTTTGAAGATCTTCAAACAACACTAAAGTTACATGGAAATGACTTTTCTGAGTGGCTCTTGTGTTGCAAGAGTCCATTTAAGTGACCACATAATTGGGTAACTTTAACAAAAACTGAATATGCAATTCTTGCTTAAGTGAAAGCTGTATATTTTGCATTAAAATAAAAGAGGTAGAGGCCAAGATCCTATGTAAACCACCCATCTGAATGGCCATTTAGTCTTTCCATCACCAACATTGTGTAAAAAGTTCTGTTGCTCTTCTTTCTGGTTTGTCCTTCCTGCTGCTGCTTGAAGTCGGTAAGACTTCTGGATTTTTGTGGGTTTTTGTGATTTAGACTCATAATATTATATAGAATGAGTTAATGGGAAGAAGCTTTTCTGACTCGCTATATTCCTTCTGCTTAGTTTCTAGCTCCCAGGAACTGAAAATTGGTACCACATCCCTGAAGTCAGAAAGTGAATCCGCCAAGGAGACTGCTTCTGCTTCTCTCCCCTCAGAAGAGTCAAAGGTAGGTGGGAGAGCTGAAGATCAGAGAGAATAGATACTATCATCTAAAAGCATGCTGTTTTCTTTGAGTATCCTAGGACAACAATTTTGCTATATATCGGTTGCATATGTAATATGCAGACTATTATATTGGGACTAAATGAAGAGCTATTGCTCCCATGTATTGAGATCTTAAAACATACTTCTTTTACAATTCATTCTAGAGCAGGGGTCTCCAACCTTGGCAACTTTAAGACTTATGGACTTCAACTCCCAGAATTCCTCAGCCAGCTTTGCTGACTGAGGAATTCTGGGAGTTGAAGTCCACAAGTCTTAAAGTTTCCAAGGTTGGAGACGGAGACCCTTGTTCTAGAGTGCACTCTGTTGATGGAAATAATGTCTCTAGAAATCACTGAACTGAACTTCTTAGCCAGCACGACTGATGGTTGCAATTACTAGCAATTGTAGAACATCTGCAGGAACCAGTCTTGCCTTACACACACATCCTGTTCCTCTCTTTCCATCTGCATTTGCCTAAAAACAGGTTCTACAGGCTATGAACAAGTTGCATTAGGCAATCTTAAGAAAGGGAGAAAAATGGAATGGGTAAGGAATAGATCAAAGTGAGGGAAAGAGAAAGGAGAAAGAGTGATGAAATAGGAAACAAAGGAAATTGGTGAATGAAAAATGATGGTGATATAAAGGAAAACAAATAATGCAGTACAAAATATCTTTGTTTTGGTGTGTTTTTTAAAGTTATTGCACATTCCTTTGTGTTAAAGTACATTTATTAAAACAAAGCCTAATTATTGTGGACTTTCCTATCCTTATAACTTTTGGTTGGAATTTACTGAAAATTGCAACAATACAATGAGGGGCAACAGTTTGCAGAAATAAATTCATCCTATTGAAGGCTACTGTTCTCTTGTGGTTGCTACCACATCCCTGGGCATTTAAATATTAACATCTAACTTTTTATATAAACTTTGCTTCATCTTGTCCCAAAGGTGCTTTTTCAAGAGGCAGCTGGACTTTCTGGTGTTTCTTTGAAGACATTTCGCTTCTCGCCCAAGAAGCTTCTTCAGCTCTGTCTGGATGGTGGGGAATGGACTGTGTGGTAGACTGATGATAGATGATTCTATTTAGATTCCCCCTGTGTTGAGAGAGGGCTGTTCAATTTTGACATAGATGGCCTCAACAGAGGGGGAGGGATACGACATAGTCTATCTCCAGTCTACCACACAGTCCTTTCAACAGTTTCAAGAAGGCTCCACATCCATTTGCACTACTCAGGTGACCCTGACCACACAGATAAACCTCCAGGTGGCCTCAACGACTCTCTAAAAGAATGCAAATGACCAGCTGTCTGCAAGGAGTATAATTCCCCACCAGTCAGAGCTTAAGAAGCTTATTGGATGAGAAGTGAAATTTCGTCAAAGGGAAACCAGAAAGTCTTGTTGCCTCTTGAAAAAGCACCTTTGGGACAACCATGACTGGATGACTTGAGAATCTCTAGACACTCTGCCTAATCTGTTTGAAGTAGCAGGCTTTCTTTCAGTGAGTCAGGAAGAACTGCCAGTTAAGGCAAGGATGGGTATGACTGCATGGGTTTTGCCCCAATCATTCTCCTACAACTCATAATTTTCTTTTTATCTAAAGCTCCAATAAATAGATTATATAGAAAAAATGTTCTAAATTTAAACTTGTGAAAAAGCAATTTTAAAAAAAGTATCGATAGAGTGAACAGCCAAGATCTATTTTGTCTTGTTTTGTTCTTAAACATCCTGATGATCTTTTTTAGGCAGCTGGTAGTTCAGAAGCAGCAACAGAAGCTGCAGTGGAACAGAGCAAAGATGTGGTATGTGGTATCTGCATGGACAAAATCTCTCAGAAAATCTTACCCGAGGAACGTCTGTTTGGCATTCTTCCCAACTGTACCCATGCTTATTGTGTGGGCTGCATCCGGAAGTGGCGGAAAAGCCGAGACTTTCACAGTACAGTGATAAAGTAAGCTTTGCATAGTAATTTCAGGTCTTGCATAAATGGAATTTATATGCAGGTTAATATCCATGTATTAATATCTATATATCTATGTACACAGCCAGTAATGTGTACCGTCTTAAGCTTGCATTTCCATTGTCTATCATGCTTGGATGACAAGCTTTTCAATCACCATATTGTGCATTTCTTTTCCTACTGCTTGGAGGAAAAAAGGGATGCATAGGAATTTTGAAATGCCATCATCCTGTACACTGGCAAAGAGCGGTGTTGTTAGCTGTAGACCTTATATAAGGCCCATGATATGCATTTTCAGATCAGAAGGAAGGGGGGAAAATCCTTCTGTTGGGGAAAACAATGGGGGCATACACCACCCTGCCTGGATGATTTCAGTTTCATTGAGGGCCTTACGGCCAGAGAGGCATAATACAAATCATAACTCTTCTAGGCCATAAAAAATTACGTATAATGTTGGTTCCACAAATTATATTTTGAATGCGTGGAAATAATGTATAACATATGCCAGGAAGACTGAAATCTAATGACATGATGAGAAATCATCAAATGTGAGGACAATACCTAAAAATAATTCAATTCATGGTACCCTCAACAGCAAGTATAATTGCACTACTTAGGGCAAACTACTTAAGTCTTTGCCCCCCCCCCCATCACATTAGCCCATCCCACCCAGTCAGGTAGGGAAGGTATGTTGTGGATCCTGTCAGTTAAAGAATTCCAACTGGAAGGGCCTGGGAAGAGAATCATCTCTGCAATTTTCTCCTGCCTTTTTAAACACTCTTCCAACCACCCCAGGGGTGAAACAGGCCCCACTTTATAGAAAACATCTTAAAAGACGTTTGTCTTTTATCTTGTCTCTGTCATCTTGTTTGGGGCTCACAGAGGGGTATGCAGCTGTGGGGCTGGTTAGCGCCCTGAAAGCATCCCCCTGTCTTTTAATTACCTTTTAATGTAAATCTTAACTACCATTGCCTCTTTTTAAAACATTTTGTATTCAGTTTTTATGTTTTTAACATTTTGTTTGTACGTCGCCCAGAATCTCCCTTGTGATGAAGTTGGGGTTTTCCTAAATATTTTTATTTTTCATATTTCTTAATCGCCCATCTCAAAGATAGGCAGTGTACAATAAAATGTTAAAATATAAAACAGCGTATATCAAAGTTAAAAATTTAGGAGCAAGTGATTACTATTAAAATTAGTTAAAAGGCAAAGGGAGGTCTACCAGGGATTAACCAGGTCCATGGCTGCGTGTTCCTCTGGGTTCCTCACGTGAGGCTGCACAGCCATGTTTTAACTTCCTTTTTTTTTTAATTGAAAAAGTTTTATACGTACAAAGTACAAACATTTTTTTTCTTTTTTCTTCCCCCCAATCCCTCCCCCCCATCTCCCCCTCCCCCCTCCCTGGACTTCCCAGAACATACACAGGGTATAATATAAAGTACACAAATATAAAACTAAAATATGCTAACAAATTATTAACTTCCAAATATCTTTAGATCTTAACTCCTTATACTATAGATTAAACAAAAAGCTAAAAATTTAAAATATATCCTTCACTATCTGTTTGGATCTTCTTAATCTGATACTTGATTTGAATATAGTCAGTCCATCTTCTCCATTGCCAAATGTATCATTTGAATAGTCTTTAAAATGTTCTAAAATTTTAGCCATCTTTGCCAAATGCACATCTCTTAGTGTTCATTTTTGAATAGTAGATGAATCTTCCTCTTCCAGTATTGTGCTGCCAGCAACCTGGCAGCAATTGTTAAATTCAAAACCAGCTTAAGCCATATATAAAAATACATCACATCTTCTCATTCACTTAGTCTCTATTACATTACTACATTACAGTAGTAGTAATGTAATGTAGTTTTAATTTCCTTTTTGGAAGGCCAGGAGAGTGGGGGCCTGTTTCACTTCCAGGGGAAGAATATTCCATAGGGTGAGGGCAACAGTAGAGAAAGTTATCTTCCTAGAGCCCGTCAGTTGGAGTTCTTTAACTGACGGGTGAGATGGGATGAAGACAGTACTATAGGTAAGCGGCCCCATGCCATGTAGGACTTTATAGGTCACAAATCAACACCTTGAATTGAGCTGGAAAGCAAACTGGCGTTAAGTGTAGCTTACGAAGTAGAGATGTTGCATGCCCTCCTTTGGGTGCCTAAAATTGTCTGCACGGCTGCATTTTATACCAGCTGAAGCTTCTGGAGACTTTTTAAGGGTAGTCCCATGTAGACTGTGTTACAATAGTCCAAACTGGAGATTACCAGGGTATGAGTGATGAGCAGACAGCCCCCCTGTCCAGGGAAGGGCATAACTGGTGCACAACATGAAGCTGAGCAAAGGCCCTCCTAGCCACCGCTGAACCTGCTCTTCAAGCAGGAGCCATGAGTCCAGGAGGAGCCCCGGGTTATGCATTGGGCAGTACAAGTTCGTCCAAAATCAAAGATGATGAACTTGATAAAGAGGGCCCACACATAGCAATCCTATCAGAGTTTGTTGCATAAAAAATCAAAACCAGAAGCGCACATAGATTACTGATTCAGCTGGATTCATTAACTTCTTTATAAACATTCATTTCACCAGAACAGACAAGAGTAGAGTGGACAGAGAACAGAGTGGATTGAGCCACACCCAGCCTTCTAGTTTCAGTTTCAATTCTCTGCACAGACTCAGAAGTATTTAACTCTCATTGGCTGACTTAGTTGCTATGCCTATTCATTTGCTGACCTTGTTAACATGGCTCTCCCAGTTCATAAATATCTTAACAAATCCTATCTGTTTGGCCCAAGTCTGTTGTTCTTCCAGGCTCCCACAGCCGCCTGGCACCGTGAAAGAACCACCATTACATCATTTGCTTTACCAGGGACTGAGATATATTGCATAACTGGGTAACATCAGTGAACTTGGTGATACCTCATCCCAGGATAAATAAATAAATTTGCTGCTGCTTCACTGTTAATGATAGCAATGCAAATTGAAATTCTGAAGACACCTGCTCTTGTTTAAATCTCCAAGGTTTTTAATACTTAAGGCTGGATTATATTGACAGATGAATTGTCTACTGCATCTTTATCATTGTATTCAACTTCCAGAGGTTGCCCAGAGTGCAGAGTCACATCAACTTACTTTATTCCCAATAAATACTGGGTTTTTGATACAGAAGAGAAGGAAAAACTGATTGAGAGGTTCAAGGCACGGACTAGGTAAGTAGTTACCTGTCTGATGAGTTACGTGATGTTGAGGTTCAGATAGTTGGGAGGCCTTGTGATTTTGAGTTATTGTTGGGCTTTTTATTTCAGCTATCCTTACAATCTTATGCTGCTTTGATATGTTTTGTTATTGTTAGCTATCTAGAGCAGTGATGGAGCACCTATGACTGACTGGTCATTTAAAAGCTCAAGAAATCGTGGCTTACCCTTAGATAAGTGAATTGGGATGGAGTTCCTCCTGAATTTCCCTAAAATGGTTACTATAGAGAAGGTTTCATGTACTATATATGCATACACGTAATGTTCCTGTCACTGTTAAAATATTGTCTTATGGCAGTGACCCCAATCCTGCCTGTTTTCTTTCCTGAGAACCAGTTTGGTCTATTGCAGTGATTAAGATGCTGGATTAGGTAGAAGCAGGGAAACCTGAGTTTTATTCTTGCCATAGGCACAAAATCCATTTGCATAATCTTAAGACAATCACTCCCTCTCAGCCTTGGGAAGAAAACAATGGCTAAATGTTTCCAAAAATGCTTAGAAAATTGCAGTGTATTTTCCAGGAATCGGGTCTGGCTCAAAGGTGAAAACTTTTCTTATACAAAAATTATTTAATTTATTTAAAACCCTAGGACAGGGGTCAGCAATTTTAAACACTCAAAGAGCCATTTGGACCAGTTTCCCACAGAAAAGAAAACACTGGGAGCCACAAAATCCTTCCCATGCCTGACTATTTCCTGATCGGCCACAAAACTAGCATATATAGCTGAATTAAACGTTCTGTTTTCTTCTGAAACTTTTCTTTTCTTGGATTTATCCATGGTTGGCCTACTGGGGTCAAAAAGTTCAATAAATTGCGTGCCCGCGAGTGTTGCACATTGGCGGTTGTGACACAGGGAGCCGCAACAGAGGGATGAAAGAGCCACATGCTGCTCCAGAGCCACGGGTTGCTGACCCCTGCCCTAGGACAACAGTCAGCTTCAAAAATATGTGATTCAATTGTTAAGTTACTGGACTAGAGTTGTGAAGACCCAGGGTCAAATTCAACTCAGCTCTGGAATCTTGTTAGATAATTTTGGGTCAACCACTATGACTTAAGTCACCCCTACCACACAAGATTTGTATTTGTATAAAATTGTGGGAGGAAGTGCTAGGTAGAGAATCTTAAGCTCCTGAAGGAGAAGCAAGATATGGATAGTTGTGTCATGCCTACATTTTCAATGCAGGTAGTCCTCGACTTACAACCACAATTGAGCCCAGAATTTATGTTGCTAAGTGAGTTTTGCCTCATTTTACAACTTTTTTGCCACATTCGTTAAGTGAATCACTGCAGTTGCTAAATTAGTAACACGGTTGTTAAGTGAATCTGGCTTCCCCATAGACTTTTGCTTGTCCAGAAGGTCTCAAAAGGGGATCACATGACCCCGGGACACTGCATTCTGTCATAAATACGAACCAGTTGCCAAGCAATTGAATTTTGATCCTGTGATCATGGGGATGCTGCAACGGTCATAAGCATGAAAAATGGTCATGTCAGACTTTTTCAGCGCTGTTCGAACAGTCACTAAACGAACGGTTGTAAGTCAAGGACTACCTGTATTCCCAGCTATCACATATTTGTAGGCTATAGCTTGAAGGAAGTCCAGTTACAAATTTAATTCAATTCCTGATCTCTTCTGGCTTTCGACCTCCTGTTTTAATAATTGGGAAGAAATTGTTGATAGGATTATTTTGTAATTCAGTGTGTAACTCGGTGGTTTAGTTGATAATGAGTTGCAGTGTATTGCTTTTGTACCTTGTCTACAAATTTAAAAAGAAAAATTAATGAAGGGAGATAACCTGCTGCTATTGTTCTAATAATTACTTTGTTTCTCTTAGCAAAATACGATGCAAATTCTTTGTCCGAAGCAATGGTCACTGTCCCTTTAAATCAGAATGCATTTACCTGCATGAACTTCCTGGTGGCCAGCTTCCTGGTGCAAGGCAGCGACAGAGGTCTAACAGGCGGAATCGGTTTGTAAGTGAAATTACTTTCATATGGTTGAGATAAAGTGAAACATTTCAGCTATTTGCTGAGCAACAACATACCCATTTCAGATCTGATTCCAGGCGGTTCTGCTACACAGCCTAGCTCAGTGTGGTACTCTCATAATTCTCAATCTCATTCCAGGCTGGGAATTCTGGAAATTTCAAAGACATCAAGTTGGACAAGGATGCATCATGGAAATACATTATTTTGAGTTCCATAATGTTGCATTGAGCCTCGGGCCAATCTTTTGTTACTCCATATATACTAAAAGTTGCAGATGAAGTTGCTGCTACTTACTTGAAAAACATCATTGCCTTAATTTGTCTTTTAAAATGCTGCCTAAACAGTTTTCAATCCTAAACCATTTTCTGGCAGACTGGTGGAGAGATTTTATGTCAGCGTGTTATTTATTTATTTTCTGTCATGTCTTCTGTATCGCAGGTCTACAATCCATCTCCATCTGATAGCTCTGAAGAGGATGATGAATATGGTTATGATGACGATGTGTGCCTCATTCAGTGGGCTCTTACCTTTGCGCTGTTGCACAACAAAGAGAAAGAAACATACTTTGACTTAGACTTTCTCTCGGATTCAAGTGATTCTTCTGATTAGATGATGATGTCCTCTTCAGAGGCCATGTGTAATTGGCTCCAAGAGCAGTGTTGATGAAATGTAAAGTGGTGCCTTGGAGGATGGGTGCGGGATGAAAGATGTCTTTAGTATAATAAGCTTAATGGCTTTTAGTTTTCTGTCCGATGTATTACAATATTTTGACTGGAACCCATAAACTGGGAGAACACAATGCAAGGATTCATTCTATATTGGGAAAGGCCTTCTAATCCACCAGGCAAGATATTGCTATCACCACTGTCAGCACATGACAGTACATCTCACCAATTGCACTGCTATTGCCCTAACCTAGCCTTGCCTTAATTGTTCCATTTTCTGCATTCCCTCCCACCCTTATAGCTGATCACATATTGGATTTCCCAATGTGTCATATATTACAACCTTACAAGTGTCTTATGGAAGGATGCTGGGATCATCTGATTTTGCATGTATTCTGAAGAAGTCATGTGATCACCTGTGGTCATGCTGCTGCTTATTTGTTTCCTCAGGAAAACTGGTTTGCTGAGCAATGCTATTTACAGTAGGCTGTATCTGCAACTCACTATTGTATAGCAATGCTGCTGGATGTCTATAGTAGGCCTAATTTTTGGGGGGAGGGGCATGGGAGGAAATACAAATCTTGAAATTTTAGTATTGGTGCAGTGATCAATTATCAGTGGAGGCTTATAATTGTAGCTTAAACCCTTATAAAAGGGATTAGTAAGCCCCTACGTATTTTTTAATTCCAGAAATATCTGGAGATCATGAAATAAAAAGATAAACATGCAAACATTTGTTCTAGTGATTTTTTTTAATATCACATCAAATGTAGTTCACATCAAACACCTGTTTTCAAGAAATACAAAACATTCTGTCTTTTAATGTCTTCCCACCCCTTTGCTGTCTTGTCTTTTTTCTCTCTTAATACCGAAATAGGGTGTGTTGAAGTGATGACAAAAAGTAACATTTCATAGTTCTAAAGAGCACTGAAAATGATTTGGAGAAAATGTACCACTCTTCATTAAAGTACTGGTAGTCTGATTTTTGGTCTGGCTTCCATCAGTACATGAAAAAGATAGTTGCTTTAAGGAGATGATTTATTAAAGATAAGTAAAATGACTGAAAGCAACAGCAGTAGTTTTTTTAGATTTGTAATGTAAAGCAGAAAGGTCCCTGTGCTTGCTTTAGGTCTGAAACAATTCTTCCAAATCATTTTTGAAGCAAAGAAAGCTAGCACAATTGGATATGCGTGCAAAAAACCCACAGTTGAGTATAAAGATGCATTATTCAGGTAATACTAAATATGAAGTCTGATTAAGGAGAATCTTGGGGTCATTCTTACAAGCTATATAGAACTGTTCACTAATGAAATATGTGCTATAACTCATCTTTCCACATAGATTGTTGGGCAGCTTCAAAGAATGTTCTGAAATTTAATTTCTTAAGTTGGAGGTTTAGTTTCTTCCATTTGATAGAGATGCTGCTGCTCATTATCTTTCCTTGAACCAATACAGTATGGCTTTAAATTATATTCTAAAATGGAATTTCCAATCCTCATTCTAGATTTTCAGTATGCCCAATTCCCAGTAGTGTTTAAATTTGCTCACTACTGGCCTAGAGTGCTTGATGGATTGCCAACCTTATGTTTTTAAATAGAGGTTTTCAAATGTGGCAGTTTTAAGATGTGTTGTGCTTCCAGAATTCCCTGGTCAGATCTACATGTTAAAGTTGTCACGTTTGAAAAATGCTTTTATAAGAAATTTGGTGGGATTGTTAGGAGTGTGTGTAGATACTTGTCCATGATTGCTTTTCCACTTGAATATGAATTTTATGCCACATTAGTTCAAAGATGTTTAAAGGTTCCTTCTCAACGTTCAAAAGTGCTCTTCATTTACTCCAAAGCAGTGTTTCTCACCCTAGTGCAGGGTTAGGTAAACTACAGCTCTTTGAGGACCTTGGACTTTTAACTCCCAGAATTCCTGAACCAGTCAGAGCTGTAGTTTGCCCACCCCTGCCCTAGTGTGAGGACTTCAACTCCCAGAATTTCCTGTTTAAAAATCTGATTTTCTGATTTCCAATTATTTTCTCTTAAGAAACACTGGAAGTCGCTTGTCCCTAAAGCAGATGTGGGGAACCATACCCCTGTTATGACTTGTGGACTTCAACTCAGAATTTCTGAGCCGGCGTGGCCGGCTCAAGGAATTCTGGGAGTTGAAGTCCACAAGTAAAAGCCATAGTTTCCCCAAGACATCCTCTCACTTAAGGGCTGTTTCACGTCAAAGCTTGGTGCGTCCCTGACTCCCTCTTAAGATACCTATTAAAGAGGAAGCTCGGATGTCCTTCCTGATCGATAGCCACGCCGCGCTTTTAAATGTAAAACTTCCCAGGTAACATGCAAACATGAGTTCCAAAAAGTAAGAGCGACCGCTTTTGTATTTATTGCTGAAAATCGATTTCTGTCACTGAATATCAGCAACTTTTCACTTCCATGTCCAGCAAAACAAACCTGAATCGGAACCTAGCACATCTAGGGATTAAAGCAATAGAACCATGGAACTCCTTAACTACATAGCCCAGCGGCAGAGCATAATATAACTTGTTAGCATATAATAACAGTTGGAAGGGACCTTGGCGGTTTTCTAGTCCAACCCCCTGCTTAGGCAGGAAACTACATCACTTCAGATAAATGGTTATCCAACATCATCTTTAAAACTTCCAGTGTTGGAGCATTCACAACTTCTGGAGGCAAGCTGTTCCACTGATTAATTGTTCTAACTCAATAACATATACAGTATAAATTTGGCAAATTATGAACATAAAAATTACACTATGTGCCTTTGGAACAGTTCCTTACATATTGACTTATCTGTTGTGTACGCTAGGGGAAACCGAGATTCACTCTTCCAAAAAGAAATGAAATAAACTATGTTAACGAGATATAATTCAGTGGAAGGAAGCGTCCCTTTCTTCAACGGTAATAAAATGAGGGGATCCGCTTTTATTTGGTTTTCTCTTCGCGAAGCAATAAATGGATCTCGGAAGTCTGATCTCTGTTTGGGTGGGGAGGGATGTGCTCTGCCCTTTTCATATCTCTGAGGTTCTCGCTGTTCCGCCTCCCGCCAATCGTATTGGAGAGTCTCCCTTGCGGAACTGGAGCGCGGGAAGGAAGAAGACCTGGACTGAAGAGGCTTACGGGGCTGGGTGGAAGGTAACGGTGTGGCGGAGGGGAGGCAGGTGGAGGGGAGGGAGGTGGATCGCCCAATAAACGCTGTTACTGCTGCTGCTAATTATTATTATGGATCGTCGCACAGTCGGCCAGATGTTTAGGCTGGATTTGGCATATTTATTCACCTATTGAGTCCTTCCCAAAGACCTGGGTTAGGCAGATGTCTAAATGCTAAAGGTATCAATGCATTATGTAAGCTGCTTTAAGTAAAAACTGTCGTTTGCAATTGACTGATGGTGATTTTTGTCAATGACGATGGTATTCAAGCAGATGTTTTGGGATTGCTCTCAGGGCACCTATCACTATTGGTATTCTATTTTTTGCTTTCTTTTGCCACAGTTGTTCTACTTGTATTTGCAGATCTTTGTATTTTGTGATTTTTCTCCAGGTCTTTCTCTTTTGCTATCTCCAGGCATTGCCAAGGCCACTATCTAGACTTTTTTTATCTTTCTTATCAACAGTTGTTATGTTTGGGATGTTATGATGCTGGTTCTTTCTGTTTGTTATTATTATTATGATTGGTCAGCCAGATTGTGACTGTAGTATGACTGAATTTGGCTTTTTCACCCACCTATGTAGACCTTCCCAAGGATAGACAGGTGTTGTTGTTTGATGATGTTAAAGGTATCATTGCAAGATGTAAACTGTTCCAAACAAAGCTGCTTTTTGCAATTGACTCAGGGTGATTTTGTCATACCGATGCTATTCAAGTGGTGCTCCAGTTATTTTGGAATTGCATCTAAGCCACCTATTACTATTGGTACTACTGTTGCTTTCTTTTGATACAGTCATTCTATTTCAATTTGCAGGTCTTTGCATTTTGTTATCTTCTCCAATTCTTGGTCTTCTGTTCTGTCTCCAGGTACTGCCATGTCCACTATCCAGCCTTTTTTTGTTGCCTTTCTTGCCAACACTTGTTAAGTCTGGGTGTTATGTGCCAGGTCAGGTGCCTGTCTGTTTGAACTGTAAAGTCCAAGAACAATTTAGCGTCTTCATTTGTCATGTGGTGTTTGTAGTCTGTCTGTGCAATCTTTTTGCAGCAGCAAAAAGGTGATCCATTGGTGACCAGGTGATCCATTGTTTCTTCAGCTTCTTTGCAGAGGTGGCACTTGCTATCTGTGGCTGTCTTCTCAATTCCGGTTTTGTATGCATTTGTTCTTAAGGCTTATTATCATTATTGCTGGAAGAGGAATTCTGGTAGTGGAAATCCCACATCTTAAAGTTGCTAAAGTTAAGGAACACTGGTATAAACTGTTCTGTTACATTTGATTTCTCTCATGTGAATACATTGCTTATTTTTCTAGGCTTTTTTTAAGCTTATTGGTTCATTTATTAGAAAAAAAATGTTAAATTGCTTCTGAAACACATTCTGAAGCTTTAGCTCTTTTCTCTGGACAGTGGAAGCACATTGGAAGCAGGCAGAATGTGATGCCTAGCTGTGAAAAGAGGATTAATTCCAGCCCTCAGATCCTGTAGGAGAGGCCTTGGGCTACTTCAGCTATTGGCACTCTGAAGTATATGTATTCTGGGCCTGGTCACGTGACATTCCCTTCTAACATGTCCTGATTTGCGTAAGTGGGATTGTGAAAAGCAGTTGAATGAAGAGGGAAAAGCCCAGATAAGCTAAGGCTGCCAATCACCAGGCAGGAAATGGATCCTATGGGATAATGCCAATGTTTTTGATCTGTTAATAAGTAAGAGCCTATTTTCTAGGCTTATTTCATGCCAATCATGTCAAAATTGGGATGGCTTATGGACCTCAGAACAGTAATAAGACTAAGAAGGCAAATGTAACAACATAAATATATTAACATAATAAATAACATCCGTAGAATAATCCCATCCAGAAAAGACTAAGGCAACTTCCAGAGGTCTGCTGAAAAATCCAGATCTTTATGGCTTTACAAAAGATAAGCAGAGTCAAGGCCAGTCTGATAGGGGACTATTGCTCCAGAGAACTGAGAATGACTAAGAATGTCCAGCCCTAGTTTTCTTGCTGATGATGTTCTGTTCTGTAAGGGTTGGCGGAGACTTCTCTTCCAGATTCCATAATATGGGCAGAAAGACAAAGGACAGGTATTCTGCAGATTTAAACTTGGGGGCAAAATAAATGTGCTTCCATAGGAGTGTAGTTTCCTGGATATCTTTTCATAAAACTACATTGTTTCATACATATCTATTGGGTTCTAAAGATACCTTTCAAAATGCCTTTGTTAAGGGTGGTTTTGGTTTTCCAAATTTTAAATTGTACCATTATGCATTTGACTAGTATTACATTCTAGGGATATTAGTGTAAATTCTTTTTTCTGGGCCCATGTGGAGTGTTCACATGTAACCCTGTTTTGGTTTAAAATATGATAAATACGCTATATCTCATGATACTATGGTATCAGTTTGAAAACTGTGGTACAGGTAGTTCTCAACTTCATTTAGTGATCATTTGAAGTTACAACAGCACTGAAAAAAGTGACTTATGACTATTTTTCACACTTAACTGTTGCAGCATCCCCATGGTCACATCACCAAAATTCAGATGCTTGGCAACTGACTCATATTTACCATATTTACCATATTTATGAACCAGTCATGTTTGGGACCTTCTGACAAGCAGAATCAATGGGGAAGCCAAATTTACTTACCAACCGTTTTACTAACTTAACAACTGTGATGATTGTATGTACCGTATTTCCCCCAAAATAAGACCCTGTCTTATATTTTTTTGAACCCTGAAATAAGCGCTTGGCCTTATTGCCATGCACTCAAAAGCCCGATTGGGCTTATTATCAGGGGCCGTCTTATTTTGGGGGAAACAGGGTATTTTTATAATTATATATAGTTATATACTATGTATATATGTGTATGTCTGTGTATGTATGCACACATGTATGCATATCTGTATATACATATTTGAATTTGATCAACAGGTCTATCAATATGGCTAGCCCTATGGCTTCTTTGCTGCAGAGATTTGATAATTCTTCTCGACTTCTTCTCTGCACACTGATGTCTGGACAATGGGGGGCCATGGCTGCCTTTCGAACTCTTCAACGGTCACTCTCTGTGGAAAAAGGAAGACAACATTTCAATTGGCAGATCTTCACTGAGAAACTGTGCTCTCAAGAACCAGTGCTTGAAGAGCCAAACAAGACTCTTACCATGTGAGTTAAGCTTGTTTCTCATTAGAAAGGTGAGATAAGGGGCCTATTTAGGGATTCTGAAATGTAATTTTCCCTTCAAGAACCAGTAAAGATGAAGATTAATATGGTAGTTCTTCCCTTTCTTGTCTTCCTCCCTTTCTAAAGAAAAGTCCTAGAAAAATCAGGATCCCACATTACAGATCCTAGATATATTTCAGTTTTGGATCTGTGCTGTGACAAAAACACATGTGGGCTTGGTATATAAGATTCTCATTTCTTTATGCTTCTGTAAGACATTTAACTAATGAGCAATACTTGTGGGACTCCAAATACTATTGAGTTATAATTTCCAGCAGCCCCAGACAATATAGCCAGTGATGAAGGATACGGTTTAATAGCAAGAGGAAGCGAACCAACGGCGAGGTAAGTTAGAACCCACCCCTGACCCAGATTCAAGTCTTCCCTCCATCTTGAAATTTATTACACATCTTAATAGCTCAATCATAATCTGTGATCCCCAATCTGTACCTCGCAGGATAGATGTTATAAGAATGAAATGAGAGGATACCTTGATGTGCATTGCCTTGAGCTTCTAAAGGAAATAAGGGCTTTTGGGGTAATAATATAATAAAAATATTGCCTGTAGTGTGCTGAACAGCGAATTGCACTATCTGTGTTACCTCATGAACATTTTTGTCTTATAATAATTGAAGAAATGCGTTTTTGCTTTCTACCTTCTATATCATTATTTCAGGAAACCAGTATTGATCCTGCTTCCAGTGTTGTGCCAAAGAAATCTCTTTTCCTTGTTGCTTATAGTACAATCTACAGTGCCGAAGGACTGCCTCAGCTGTCTGCTCCAGGCCTCTAGAAAAGATCCCAATCCAGATTTATGGGTACAGAGATTAAGGGATTTACTACAAGCGGGGATGGAAGAGTGGAGTTTTTTGAACCCTGTCTTGCTATCCAGCACATGCCAACAGCAACTGAAACATTTATGTCAGAAGACTATGACCCATACTAGCAGCAATGCTAGTTTAGAAAGAAAATTAAACTGGTTTGTTAAGCTGGAAAATCCTGGTTTGGTGCACGCCGGAAATACTTCTCAGTCTGGCTCTCAGATTAGGAAAAAAAGAAAAGCATCTGAAGGATCTCTGAATCTTGAAGGGGAGAATCCGTGGAAGAGGTCCCAACTGGAAATTAATTTGGATACAGAAGTTTCTCAACCACAGCCTGAACTGCAGGAGGCTGGAACAGAAAGCACTAAGAACGAACTTGTGCTGGACACTTTTGGAAATGAAGATGTTCACTGCCTAAGCAGCGTCAATCAGTTTTCTGTCAAAGAAGATGAAGTGGAAAAGAGAATTGTCAGCCAGAGTTCCAAGCATGACACTGTAACAGAGGTTCCTAGTCATATGAAAGTATGTAAACTCTTCTAAATTCTTATACACTTTTGCTTTGTTGATGAATTGAGAGTACAAATGTATTTCCAGTGAGGCTTTGCACCCATCTTTTCTCTCAGTGACAACTAGAACAAGCCATGTTTTTGTAAGGAAGTGATAGAGGCAAAAATAACCTTTTTTGTTTTAGTTTATGAAAGTAGACAGCAGGATTGACACATATTTTTATGCAGATGTACAGTTTGAGCCAGGAGTTTCTGTCTCTTTCAACTGCTGCTGCTTATCCTAGAACTTCAGTAGACTATATTAAATCAACATTATTTTTAAAACTTTAAAACTTGCATTAATAAATAGCTTAAGTTAACATACTCTGAAGCTTTAACCCTGGTATCAAGAGTGATTCATTTTTCTTCTGTATTTTAGAACCATATATTAAAACTGAAAGAATTGCTAGAGATGCAGTTTGATGTAAGTATTTTTCACTGAATTTGCTATTGGGACAGGTGGTCTGTATTCTTCGCAATCTCTAGGGTTTTATTTCCTTTCAGTGTTCCAATGGAACTGCCCCTCCTGAGCTACAGATTCTGAATGAGTGTACTCCAGATCAGGTTAGTAGGGTGAAAAATTATACTTTATTTGAAGACTCATAAATGGGCCCAGGGGTAGGCTTCAGATCCTTTAGCAACGGGTTCACTGCCCCGTTGCTGGGTGGGCGTGGGCATGGTGGGCGTGGCCTAGTCTGCCGCCTGCACCACAGCGGGGGGGGGGCATTTTTCACCCTCCCCAGGCTCCGGAGGCTTTCCTTGAGCCTCCAGGAGTGTGAAAACTGCTTCCCTGGGCTCCGGAGGCCGGAAACAGGCCCGTTTCCAGACTTCTGGAGCTTCCGGGAGGCCCACTTTTTGCCCTCCCAGACCCTCCGCGCAGCCCCTGCACTTACCTGGAATGATGAATGGGCTGCGTGGAGACTCCTAGGAGGGGCGTGGTGGGCGTGGTCAGCCAGGGGTGGCATTTGCGGGTTTGCTAAACCCTGGCGATCCTTGGCTAGAGGATCGCCCGAACCCCAGGAGCCCACCCCTGAATGGGCCTCCACATAAGAGCATTTGATCAGACTTCAGGTCTTTATTGAAACCAAACAGCTAATCTTGAATCCCGTTTGTATTTGATCCAAATGCAAATGATATTGTGGCAATGGATTACTTGAACAATACTGTGTTTCCTTTCCTTTCCTTTAGCTGGAAGATTTGTGTTCACTGCTGAAACTCTCAGAATGCCCAGAGAATGAGCTTCTGCAGTTCTGCTGCTGGATAGTAGCGCTTTCACCTGAACTTGGCTACAAGAAGGCAGCAATACTTGCTGAAAAGCTTTTCTTACCTCGGGTATGTATTGAGAATCTGAAACAGGTAAAGACGAAAAGCCTTTGGTTAAAACATCAGTCATTTTATATTCATCTCTGGCATTTTCATGGTAAAAATATCCAAAACTCCTATATTGAGAAAGCTTTAAGAAAAGTAATTCGTTGAATGCTCATTATTTTGACCTTCTGCATAAACAGTGATTATATATTTTATGTTATTTTTCATATATTTATATCTCATGCTAAATCATACTGATAAAAATTATTTGAAAAAGTCTGAATAAAAGCCAAAATAGGCATTACATGGGATAAGTAATAATGTTCCCATTGATATATATCAGGTGAGTATTATGTCCTTCTGCTGATAATGTGTAGCATAGTAATACATCCTTTAGAAGTCATGTGCTCTCTGCACACCTTTTATATATATGTACAAGCTGATACAGGAGGAGAGCCTGTAGCTTAAGAGGTTAAAGCTACTGCCTTACAGGCAGGCTGCCCAGGTTCAAATCCCAGTAAGGGTATGGCTAGCTGATGAGAGCTAAATAGCTTGAAATAGATCTATACTAGTCCCCCTTAATTTTCATTATCAGTAAAAACGTGTTACACACCCACCCACATATATATATTGCATATTTATTTAAATTGTAAATATTTTTGGTTATGAAGACATAAATGAATACATCCTTGCATAGATTAATAAATAGGAAATGGGAAAGAGAGAATGCTGGGACATGCAAAGAATTTAGACTAAACTACAGAATTTGTGGAGATCAATTTGGATAAGAAAAAGTCAGGAAAATGAGAAACTAAATGAGTACAATTTGTCTGGTAGATGAAGATACTCTCCCTGTATGTTGCCATAGAGTGATTTCCACCCCCCTCTGCATATTATATGTTGGAGGAGTATTGCTTAATAAGCAAATATACAAGTTTTCCAGTTTATCCATAAGTGATAAACACTAAACTATAATTTGAAAAACATATACATAAATTAATTAGCATCAGCTCTAAATACACTTATAAGTTGCTGCCTTTGTCCTGAAAAGCAACAATCTTATTAGCATCTATGTGTATGGCAACATTTATGCGCATGCCAATATCCCCTTCTCATTTTCCCACTTCAGGGGAATGCCTCTTTAGGGATTATTTCCCCTAAGGTCATTCACATATTGACTTCCACCACCAAGCAAAACAATCTGAAGAGTTTTCTTCTTTCTTTCAGCATCTCTTATTTCATGGTTGATGCTTTGTGCTAAGGCATGGTTTATGAATAAGCCATGATGACTGACTTAGCATAATCATAAGCATATAGCACTAAACCACAAACAAAATAGGTGGATTCATCAACACTAAATACTAAATAGTAGCTTAGTGCAGTATGTAAACCTAGCCAGTGTTTATTATCCAGGCAGTATTTATTTTCTCTCTGTCTTCTTGATCTGTAGGTTCTTTTGCTGATTGAGACAGCTTCCTGGCCTCTCACAACTGCCCTGATGATGTTCTGCTCCAAATATCCTCGCTCAGTCTGTTGCACTTTAATTTCTTCTATTGTGCAAGTTCCAGGGCAAGGTGAACTTATAATTCTTCTTTAAATAAAGGTCTTCTTGGTTTTCCCTGAGACTTAATTTTTTGTGAGAAATGAAGTATCCTTTCCAATAATAAACTCAGAGTTTGCATGCTGAAAGACTGGAATCGGAATAAAGTTTCTCTTGGATTAGTTTTGCAACATTCAGAAATGTAAAATGTGAGATTATAAAGAGGGGGATAGTGGCCCAGTGAGGATGGATCTTGGCCTCCTGTATTGCATGGGGTGTAACCCAGAGGCGGGGGTGGGTTTCTCCCGGTTCGGATCAGTTCACTCGAACCAGTAGTGACCCTCTGGTGACGTCACCGACCCGGTTCGGTCGGTGCCTGTCCGTGGGCGCCGCCATCTTTTTTTTATTTTATTTTTTTCTTCTGAGCATGTGCAGAAGCCGAGTTTCCGGCCCTGTGCATGCGGTCGCCATCTTGTTTCTGGCTTTTTATTTATTTTTTTCCTGGATTTTTTGGCACTGTGCATGCGCGCGCAAAGCACGCGTGCCCTACGAGGTGTGCCCATGCGGTGCGGGAGGAAGCGAACTGGCAGCGAGGTAAGTTAGAACCCATCCCTGCCCATAGGTGTCCAGTGATGGCAACTTTAAGACTTGTGGACTTCAACTTCCAGAATTCCCCAACCAGCCTGGCTGGCTAGAGTAATCTGGGATTTGAAGTTCAGAAGTTGTCAACGTTGGACACTCCTGGTGTAAGCTGTAAAAAAAATGCAGTAAGCAGGGAAATGGAAATGTCTTTCTTGAGATTATCTAAATTGAAATTTTCCTGAAGGACTTGAGGCTGCCAGAAAAGTCAAGTCAGGTACATCTGGTAGGATATTTTTTAGAATCTGTAATCTGATTTTACGCTTTTGCTACAACGTGTTCAGGAAAGAGAAAACAAATGACAACCACAGAAATACCTATTATAGAAACTTCGTAAGAAAGCTAATAGGATGAAAATTCATAATGAGCAAAATTGTGTGAAAAATAAGAGTGCAAACTTCAAAACAGAAATGATAAAAGACGAGTAAATAAAATGGGCTAATTAACAAATGAAATTATTACAAAGCAATTTAAATATTTTAGGCTCTTACTACTCCTATTTTTATATCTAGTTCCAAAGCTTGTATCAGTACCTTTCTCAAAACAAAACTATTATGAATTCTTCACCTACAGTTCTTATTTTGTCTGTTCCAAGGACTAGGTTTTCTCACTGATAACACTGTAGCAGCAAAAACAAATTCTATTTATTTGCACAGAACTTATCATTTTGTCTTCTATTGTGACTTCTCCATTGCGACTCCTTGATTATGTGCTTAATATAGGGACTTTATGAGCACAAACCGACCAGCTGGGATCGAGATGCACTGCAATATTTTTGGAATAAATTGAATCTTGTTTTAAAAAATCCTTTGCCCATAAGTTTGACCTAAATCAATTTTCAGTCTTGGGAACTTTTGCAATTGTTTAAAGCACTGGGCAAATTAAAATGGCAAATTATTTACTGTACTGTACTCCCTGTCATATCTTTTATAATAATTTTAGGCAATTTCCAAATCAGATACTTATATCATCTTGTAAAGTCATTCCACCCATTATTGTGCCAATGCAAGAATATTGTTACATCAGTAATAGCTGGATTAATAATTGGCAAATGCTAATGGCAACTAGTAGGTCCTAGCCAGTCTTGCCTGACCTTGGAAACTAAGTGTGATTGGTCCTGGCTAGAACGTAGATGGGAAACCAACTGGGAATTTCAGGGTTATTGGTAAATCTGCGAAGTTGAAATATATCCCAGATGAATGCAAATCCATTTCCTGAATGTTAGTCTTTAGGAATCAAGCTTGACTCCAATGCCGCTTTGCATTGTTGTGATTCTTGAATGATATAAAGTGGATTTCTGAAATCTTGGTTTTGCAGGCCTTGAACAATTGAGATTGGTATGCAAGCTAATTGAAGAGTGTTTGGAACCAGAATGTATGAGGCTGGTATTTAGGTAAGTGGAAACACAAATGTAATACATTTACGACTACAATTGGGACGAGAATTGCAGTTGTCACCAGATCTGATTTTATGAAAACTTTTATGGCAATCATTAAGTAAATCATGCAATTGTAGTCTGAATCATTCAGTTGTAATTACGAACCCATTATCCCGAATGTGCAGGTTTTGCCAGAAATCATCAAAAATGATGTAAATCGTGGGTCACGTGACTGTGGAGTGATGCAGCCAGTCGAAAATGTGAGCCAGTTGCCAAGGCAACATTTTTACGATGGTTGGAAGTGCTTTACAGATTGTAAAGCACCTGTTCTGAAACTGTCATAACTCCGAATGGTCATTAAATGACCGGTTATAAGTTGAGGACTACCTCTATTGAGACCGTGTAATCAAAGACACTCTGGCTATTGTCTGATGCTCCAGAATATTCAGTTGCTGTTATCTGACATATACACATTACATTGAAAACTTTGTTATGTTTTTATATGAATACAAATTGCAGACATATCTATGAACCATCCTCACTCTTCTTGACCTCTTGTCAGCTTTCAGTACCATTGACCAGTATCTTTTTGGGTTGGTTCCAGGAGTTGGGGGTTGGAAACACAGTTTGGTGCTGGTTCCCCTCCTTCCTTAGAAGCCAGTCCCAATTACTATTGATAAGGAATGAGGGGTCGAGCCTGCAGCCCCTGTGCCGTGGAGGGCTGCAGGACTTGGGTGATCTCACTCCTTTTAGCATCTTCATGAAGCTGCTGGGTGAAATCATCCTTCACCATGGCATGAGATATCATCAGCATACATCTCCCTCCTGAGTGAACTAAATGAAGCAGTGGATGTTCTTCCTGATGCCTGGAGGCTGTAGGGGTCTAGATGGGAAACAACAGGCTTCCACTGAACGCTGATAAGACAGAGTGGTTGTGGGGAGGGACTTCTCTGTGTCTGGTGACTTTCCATCTTTGGTCTTAGATGGGGTTGAACTATGGAATCGGGGTGTAATCTGGGGCTCCTCCTGGACACACCTGCTCCATGGCAGTTGTGCTAGGAGGGCCTTTGTTCAACTTTATGTTTTGTGCCAGTTGTGCCCCCTTCCTGTGCAAATATCCCATGGATGAAACTTCCCTTTTGTAATTAAAGAAAAATTCGTATTTTGAATTGATTTACAAGATTTTAATAATATAAAACTTATAATTCTAGTGCATCTTCTGTAGCCAATTTCATATGTGAACTTGAATCAGTGTAGGTTAACAAGAAACCATGGTTAAATATGATTAGTCCAGATTAGTTTCCTAATTTGTATGAATTGAGGAGCACCTAAATAATGCTGAAGGGTATTACACCCTCTTCTACCAATCTAGCTAATATTGTTAGGAACCATTTTTAATAATTAACATAGTCCTAAATCTTGGTGACTGGCAGAACATCCATCTTTAATTATGTATTTCATTGTTTTGATTCCCCCATCTCTTTGCAGTCATATTATAAAAGTGCAATGGACAGAAGACCTTCTCACAGTTGTGCATTCTTTGCTAGAAAGACAGGTGATTGTATGCATTTAGATCTTCTTAAATTTAAGTAATTGAATAAATTGTACTGTGGAGTAGCTAAATATTAGATCTCTCAAATCTAGTATTCTGTAGTTCTCTAACAAATACCAAATACAACAAGTCCAACATATAAATATGTACAGTAATGTAAAGCAGTCACTTGATAGTGAGATGGCAGCATATAGCATTTAGTAACAGCATTTAAGCTTATATACCACCCTGTAGTGCTTTATAGCACTCTCTGCACAATTTACAGTGTAGAAGCATTATTTGTATATTGTCACCAACAATCTAGGTCCTCATTTTACTAACCTTGGAAGGATGGAAGGCTGAGTCAACCTTGAGCCCCATCAAGATCAAACCTCAGGCTGTGGCAGAGTTTATTTGCAATACTGCACTTTAACCACTGCGCCACCAGGGGTCTTATATAAATTTAATAAATAAATAAACCAAGGTCTGGGTTAGTTTAGCATCCAAGGAACCTTCCCTGGGTCAAACATGTACTGGCCTGCTGGAGAATTCAACCATATAGATTGGTCTGATATTCCTCAATCAACTGGAACTTACTTTAGGGTACTTAATACTTGTTTTACCCCTCAATTTCTATCATCTTCTCTTTTCAGGTAGAATTGTCTAGTGAGCTGTTCAATGCGTTGGTCCTTAATCTTTGTCAGATGGCTCAAACGTTTGAAAGTTCAGTATATTATGCAAAGCTGATTCTGACTCTGTTAACCAAATATCAAAATGATGTGAGTAATTACCCCAAACTATGGATCACCCCAACTGTTGCATATTCTGTATCATTGGTGTAACGAATCTCTTTTAGTAACTTATATATAAGCATATAGAATAGTGCAGAATTGCAATTCCTCTTGGAATGTGATTTTTTATCATAAAAAAGGCTACTCCTACGGTTCAGGAACTGGAATGCAGGAAAATGGCAGAGTTAATCTCAATAAATGTAATGAAGGATTTATGATCCACACTATTATGAATTAGCTTGTGTTTTGTTTCCCCTCTCTAGATCACATTGGGCCACCAGCACCATTTATCATGTGCCCTGGACCTTAACAAAACCATTTTAAAGAAATCTCTTCAAGCTGCATTAAAGAGAGTGACTTCCAGGTGAAAAATGTAAGGAGGCTTTCTTTCTCCTGCAGTGGCTATGGAATCAAATATGCCTTAAGACTTTGTTGGCTCAATAAAAAAGACATGAAGCATGTCTTATTTTTTTTCATCCACATCAGCTCTTGAAGTTTATTGTAATTTTCCTTAACCTGCTCCTTTAGCTATATCATACTACAACTGGTGATGCTGGATGTGCTGAGCAATTGCCAGCGCTCCAGTGGCTCGAGTCCAGCTTCATGGGATGGGGTGTGCCCCGTCTCTTGTCTCTAGGTCCTGCCCACCTAGCAGTTTGAAAGCATTGTTTGCGAATAGATAGATAGGTGCCATCTTTTCGGGGGTGAGAAAATGCCGGCTGAGTTCTGCATAGGGAGTTGGAACCAGCACTGAATCTGCCTGGATGCAATCAGCGGAGGAGTGGTGGAGGAAAGCCCTAGATGAGCCAACTTCCTCTGACAATGCTGCAGGCCAGCCGGTGTGAAGTAGTTTGCCCTCTTGTGGTGCACTGGTGCAACAGACTAGCGACTGTCCTGCCAAGACTTCTACCATGTGTATAACATTGTAGCCTCCCTGGCCTTGTATGCCATATGCTGAATGAATGATTGAATGAACGAATGAATGAATGAAAGAAACTGCAACTTAGAGGTGTGGCTTTGGGGGTTGGGGGCTGGTTGGCAATGTGTTGTGCTGTTTCTCAAGCTCTTGGCCCCTGCTTTGTAGAGTACGGCAGGGCCTGGTACTTTCTCATCTTTGTCACATTTACAGGAAGATGCTGTGTGACCATTAACTGACAGTTTGGGGTAATGCATTATCAGTATGCAGATGATGCATAGCTTTATATCTCCATCCTGGGTTGTCTAATGCTTTGGAGGTCCTGTTTCAGAGTCTGGAGGCTGTGGAAGTCTAGCTAGGAACAACGGGGTTCAACTTTTCCCTAGTAGGATTGAGTGACTCTGGGTTTTAAAGCTCCTAGAGGTTCTGATGACCTCTCTACCCCTGGGTGGGGTCTACTTGAGAATCCTGATTTTGGGACTCCTACTTGAAGAGCAGGTGGGAGCCATAGCCATCAAGGGCCTTTGCATAGCTAGGGGTTGTGTGCCAATTGTGTCTGTTCCTAGAATGGGAGGTGGTGGTCTGGTCACCTCCAAATTTTACAACAGCAATGCATTCTATATGAAGAGTATTTGGAGCTTCAACTGGTGTAGAATGTAGGGCATGAGTAATTACAGGGACTTATAATTGCTACTCTACATGTGACACCTCTACTCTGCCAGCTGCATGGGTTGCCAGTATGCTTCAGGATTCACTTTAAGGTACTAGAGACAGGAACTACAAATCAATTGGAAAAATTAAAGCCACAAAAGACACATTTTTTGGCACTGTCAGGTTTGCCATCATTTTGATAAAACACTATATTATTCATTTGTTAATAGCTAAATTGTCATCAGATTTGCAGTATTCTAAATAGTTTGTTCAGACATTCCCATTAAAAATGAATGTAGAGAGTCATTTCCTTACCCAGGGTTATGAAACACATGGGACAGGTGTGGTGAAGTGCAATGCAGATTTCAGTGAATATTTTAAGAAGCCAGATTAGACATGGTTATTAAGTATGCTACATAATTAATATATTTGTACTGCTGTTGCTGTTTAATATGTATATTCTGTTCTCTTGCTCTCTATCTCTGATCCAAATCGGCTCCACAACCTAAATTCTCAGATTTCTGTATGAATGGATCAACAGCACTGTGATGAGAACAGAACACTTGATATATAGGCTTTGAAGAAACTTAAGGAAAAAAACCTAAGCAACAGGCTAGAAACTGTGATGAGAACAGAACACTTGATATATAGTGTTTGAAGAAACTTGAGGGGGAGGAAATAAGGCAACAGGCTAGAAACTAGGCTAGTCCCACTTAAGGCACAAAGCCAGCAATGGCAAACCATTTCTGAAAACATTGCTAACAAAACTGCAGGAAATTGTCCAGGCAGTCACTAGGAGACACACTGACTCAAAAGCACCAAAAAAGTGAAAATAAAGCCTGGGTGAAAACACTGGGATTTGTATACATTACTTGAAAAGGATGAAGATGTTTAGAGAATATTTGTATATGCCAGTAATTATTGCAGTAAAATAACCTTGCAAAAGAGCAAGTCCTATTGAACACAGAGAGACTTAATTTCAAGAAAACATCCCCTGTAACACCCTGTAACATTCTTTACATGTTTATTCAGATGTATTACTAGTTCAGACTATGTCTACAATTGATAACATCTGTTTTGTAATGAATATGTTAATAAGTGTGTGCCTTTCCATCTGTTACTTAAGAACAATGTAGCTTTCTATGAACATCAGTAAGTATGAAAACCTGAGCTACCAGAATTTACAGAATAACTGAATTGGAAGGGCCCTTGGAGGTCTTCTAGTCCAACCCCCTGCTCAAGCAAGAAACCCTATTCCATTTCAGACAAATGGTTGCTCAACCTCTTCTTAAAAACCTTCAGTGTTGGAGCACCCACAACTTTTGGAGGCAAGTTATTCCACTGTCATGTTGAGTTTCATGTGCATATGGTAGAAACATGTTTAAAAGATACATATTATGAGCAGGCTTTTCATAGAAGTGCCTTCTAGAATCTAGATGATAACTTGATGTGGTCTGGGGGAGCAGCTTTAAGCCTTTTTTATATTTCCAGTCCAGTATGGGTATTTCTGCTACCTTCTCTGATTATACTGTGAGGATTGGTTCAGATTAGGAGAGATTGTGATTTTTATACATACATACATACATACATACATACATACATACATACATACATACATACACACACACACACACACACACACACACACAAACACAGAGAGAGAGAGAGAGAGAGAGAGAGAAAAGAATATATTGCTTTTCTGGTCTTAGCATTTTTGAATGGGTCTCTCAAATTTTGGGTCCTACTTTGAACAAAGCTGCAAATTGTCCTTCATGATTAGAGAAGGGTAGTCAAAGGTGATAAGGTCAACTTTATACCGTGTTTACTCGAAAGTATGACCTACTCCAAAAGTAAGTCCTAGCTTGATTTTTACACATGTGCCCAATATAAGCCATACCCCCAAAATAAGCCCTAATTAAGACCCCGCCCACTCCAGGGTGCACGGGTAAAAATTAAGCTAGGGTGGGGATGGGGAGGATGGAGCTGCTCTACTATTTACCTTTGGACAGTTGCAGTCAGGCCTCGCACACCTCGGCCCATTTCTTCTGCAGCCGGCAAGGCTTTCCTGAAGGCCTCTGTAGCTGATAACAGAGCTTCGGATCGATCCAGAGCTCTGTTATTGGCTACAGAAACCCTCAGGAGAGCCTTGCTGGTCGAAGAATTTCCTGAAGGCCTCTGACAGCGAAAAGGAGGCCGGAGAACAACACACACAAGTGAGGTGAGTCAGTGGACGACATGCCCCCCGGAAAATAAGACCTGGAGCCTTTTTGGGTGGGAAGAAAATAAGACAGGGTCTTATTTTAGGGGAAACATCATTTTTGAAATGAAAATAAAAATATTCACATCTAGGAAAATTCTTTTGCGGATATGTATGCTGAGGATTCTTTTTTTTTTTTTTTCAAAAAGTTTTATTAGTACAAAATTACATGAGTAGTAGCAAAATATTAAATATAAAGTACAAACATTTTTTATTTTTTTCTCCCCCCCCCCGAACCCGCCCCCTTCCCTCCCCACCTCCCCCCCCGGACTTCCCAGAGATAATACAGGGCATAATAATAAATTTAAATTGTTAATAAAAAGAAAAGAAAAAAGAAAAAAAAGAACACTATTTTTAAAAAAACTTCAACTCCAGATTATACACTAATAATATATCGCATTTGTATACAATAGTAAAGATACAAAAAAGAATTAAAAAAAGAAAGAAAGAAAGAGAAATCTCTTTAACAATACAAACAAACAAACCTCCTACCTCCTCCCTTCAATCCTCTATCTAATACAAAGTAAATGTTATATAAATAATAACTAAGTATAAAATACAAAAATCTTAAACTAATATTTTGTGATAGACTTTACACATTTAGGCTTATGCTTAAACTGATATTGTTGACATTAAAAATAACCTCTAAGATAAAACTTGACTAAATGTTACATAAGTAATCATTAAATATTGAATTTCATCATAATATTAATAACATAATATTATTCTAAATTAACTTACTAACTTCAATAAACAAAAAAGAAAGGGAAAAAAGAATAAACAAATCTTCAACAAACTATATATATATCTAATATAATTAACATTAAAAGTAACCTCAAAGATATATAAAACTTAGCTAAATATTGCATAGGTAATCATTAAGTAGGGAAAGGGAAAAATGCAATCATATTAATCTCTATCCGTCCAATATATTTCAACATCACATCGTTTTGTATCTTGATAGTTCATCTTTTAATAGTTCAGTAAATTCAGATTTGTCGACTCGTCTCCCATCTAATCCCAGATCTCCATCTCCTTTTCCCCAGCTATCTGGTTCTGGCACTCCTTTTGTGTTTTTGAATCTATTTCCTTTTGATCCATCAAAGATGGCTTCCCCTCCTCCTCCTCTTTTATTTTCATACATCCTTCCTCTGGAATCTTGGATATATCAGCCTTTAAAACATTGACATAAAATTCAGTAGCTTTTTTTATCGTGTTGAGCCGATATCTTTTTCCAGAAAATTTTACTGCTACTCCAACTGGCGCTTCCCATTTATATTGTAAATTTAATCTCTTAAATTCATCAATCAAAAAAGTATAGCTTTTTCTGGCTTTAAGCATTTTAGAGGGGATTTCTTTCCAAATCTTTAGTTCCTGACCATTCACCATAAGATTATTGTTAAACGTTGCTTGTATAATTCTATTCCGTAAAGCTCTTGTGGTAAAATATATGACAATGTCCCTTGGTAAATGCTTTTGTTTAGCGTACCACGAATTGATTCTGTATATTTTGTCGATTTGTGTAGCCAATTCCACTTTGGAAATTCCAGACACTTGATCCAGTACATCAACCATCCTGCCTTTTAAATTTTCATATAATCCTTCTTTCAAACCTCTGATCCTTATAGCAACTTCCATGGATCTGAATTGTGTCATCAAGACCTCTTTTTCAAAGTTTGCAATATCATTTTGGATTTTGTCTATGTAATTCACCGAGGTTGCCAAAGCTTGTTTATTTGTTTCAATACGTTCTGCCAAAACTTCAATATTTGTTGCTAAACCTTTGCAAACCTCTAACACATCAAATCTGAGTTGTTGATTCATATTCTTCAAAGCAGCCTGCATTTTTTTGTCTATCTCGCTTATTTTCTGATTAAATTCCAAAGTAAGTTCATGTTTCATAATCTTTAAATTATTTAATAAATTTTCAGGTGTCAAAGGCTGTGGAGGTGTTAGCTCAGTGTTAAATTGCATTTTAGAAATATATCCAGATGAATAGTCATTTCTTTTAGTCAAAACAATCTTTCCAGACTTTGAAGCCATTGGTGTTTCAAAAGAGTACGAAAAAGAAAGAAAGCCAGGTGCCTGTTAAAGTTCTTTCCAGTTTAAAAATCAGGTAGTCTTTTATTATTGGAAATATTTCTGTTATAACTTTAATCCAGAGTTAGGAGACAGAGAAAGAAAAAACCATTTTTCCAAGTTAAAAGTTTCCATAAGAGAGAGAGAGAGAAAAAAAAAAAGCCTCTGGGGAAACGAAAGTCACTTTCACTTCTCAATCGCCATATTGTTACTCTGTTTCCTTTGTTCCCTTGCCGAAGTGAAAGCTTACCCAGGAGTTGAAAAAAAAAGAAAAAAAGAGGTTTCAGTACTTGCCCATCTCACGCCTGTTTCTCTCTGTCTGCTTCTATAGTTTAAATGTAGTTATAAATCCCATTCTTGAAGCAGCGGCTGGTCACTCCATCTAGCTCCGCAAAGACGGAGGTTTCCTGATCTTCGGAGCTGGAGACAGGCTGCATGGGGAGCTCTCCCTTCGCGCCCTACCAGATGGCTCCTAGGGCGCTGGGGGGGGCTCTACCCCACCTGTCAGGCTCTCATCTCTCCCCTTTGCCCGGGGAAGAGATTTCAAAGCCGCCAGACAGCTGTTCTGGCGGCTTTTAACAAAGATCGGAAAGGCGTCCAACGAAGAGACGTCCGCGATGGAGCGCTCCAAACCGGAAGTCCGCGTATGCTGAGGATTCTTATAATCTTCCCTCTTTGTTGAGGGGAGTATGTACTTAGGAAAGTACAGGTAGTCGTTGGGTTACAACCACTTGCTCAGCAACCGTTCAAATTGACAATGGTGCTGAGTGAGGGGTACTTAGAACCAGTCCTCAGAGTTTTGGGTGTTGCGGCATCCCTCTAGGGCAGTGTTTCCCAACCTTGGCAACTTGAAGATATCTGGACTTCAGCTCCCAGAATTCCCCAGCCAGCATTCGCTGGCTGGGGAATTCTGGGAGTTGAAGTCCAGACATCTTCAAGTTGCCAAGGTTGGGAAACACTGCTTTAGGGTCACGATCTGGGTGCTTGGTATCTGGCTTGCAATTCCAATGTTGCAGTGAACCTCGGTCATATGATTTCCAACATTCTGTGTGGGCTTCCAACAAGCAACGTCGATAGGGAATTCAGCAGGAAGTCAGAAGTTGCTTGTGCTCCTGCTACTTTTTTGCCTGCCCATGCTCTGTTGTGCCTGCCTATACCTTCTACCTATGCTCTCCAACCTTGGCAACTTTGATAAGCTGGCTGGGGAATTCTGGGAGTTGAAGTCCGCCAGGCTTAAAGTTGCCAAGGTTGGAGACCCCTGCTCTGTAGGGTCTGTGATAATCCCTAGCAGTACCCACTACCTGCCTGTACTTTTTAGAGCCTGCCTGTAGCGGTTGTGCCCATTTGCCCATGCGCTGTAGTGCCTGCCTATGGCAGCACCTGCACACCTGCCTGCCTTGTGCACCCCATCATGGTACCCAAAGCTGCTTCCCTGAGATGAAGAATGAAGAGCCTTCCCTTTCTCTGCCAGCTGCCTTATCCCTGCATCCTTTTTCATATAGTTTTTGCATACCTAAATGCATTTCTGGTATCGGAACTCAGCTGAGGAGACTAGTACATAAATAAAAAAACATTTTCACTTCCTAATTATATACCTCATTTGATCTCTCCTATTTAGCCCTAGCTCACATTCTATCTCAATAGATGCTGTAATTAAAGGGACACCATTTCAGAAAAAAAAACTTTTCTTGAAACATATACAGATTTAATTATGCAGTAAAGTGTTACATAAAATAGCCCATGTCCCTTCCCAAGCATAAATTTTGCTCATACAAGGAAGAACGCTTGCATAAACATGAATAAGTTTAACAGCAATCTAAATATATATTGTGCGTTAAAATTTACATTTGTGAATATATTAAAGCATCCATAGAATGGATGAAATTTGAAGCTTTTTAAAAAAAAGAACCAAAAGAACCTCAGTCTATGTGACTTACTCACAGTGTAGTTTATCTGTATGCACTCTAGTTCATCCCAGATGTCTATTTTTGTTTGGTGTTTCTTGTGATTTTTATACTATTTTAAGGCCTAAGCTAGTTTTTGTCTCTTTAGCTCAAAATAGTGATAAAACAAACAATTAATTCTGTTCAGTAATATAGGCACAAAGAAGAGTCTCATATGAAGAATTGGGACTAAGTTGTCCATATCTAAGTAGTTGCAAGGTTGTGTATCTTCACAGAGCAGCAAAGTGGTGCAGATATTTCAGATAATGGCACTACAGGACTTAAAATATCAGCTCTTAAAATTATAAATTAGTCCAACGCTGAGAAATTAAAGAAGCATCCTAGGAGAGATCATAATTCTAAAATCAATGAAATTCTCACCATTGGGATCCAGGTGTGCAGAGTGAGAACTAACAAAGTTTATTTTATTTTTGGACCCCAAAAGGTGAAATGTGATTAAAAGAAGATGCTTGCATATTCCACAGAACCTGAAGGAGAAGGTGCACCAATTGACTCACTGGAATGTTCGTAGATATTTGATCTTAATGGAAATGTTCTCTTGACATCTATGCTTGATCCGGGCGTCTTCACTATGGAATATATTGTGTTCATTTCTTCGTGCAAACTTTTGGCAGGGCTGCTTTCATGAATCTGAACACACAAGAAAAGAAAAACACCCTTTTAAAATTAACCTCTTAACTGACCACATTCCATTTTAAATACTGCACAAGGAAATATGTATATGCATTTGTATTTATGTTATGGACTTGTAATTTAATGCGTGCATATGTTTTGGTGTAGCCAAACTAACATGTTTTTAAAAATAAGTTACTTGAAGTGCTGTCAAGTCCTGAGTCTTGCTGGGCCATGACAGAAATCAAAGTGGGAGCAACTTTTTGCCTTCCTCTTGCCATTATTCTATAAAATTACATTCCTTAATTAAGAATGAGAGCAATTGAAGGCAAATATATGTGTCCCAGGATAATGTTGCAGGATCTAATCTGGGTCGGTCACTGGGACCAGATGTTTTGTATTCTGAGCTTTCAAACTCATGCTGGAGCCCATCTTAAGGGAACTCCTCTCTAGCACAATGAGCTGTTCTGTGTGTGGCATTTATAGTGCCGGTTGTATCTTTTAAGATATTGATTGGGGTGTGTTGATGGCTGACTTTTAAGACGTTAGCTGTCTTGCTTGAGCTGCCCAGCCCTTGCCTTCTAAGTACTTCAGAGGCTGGTGGTAAGTCAGCATTTCTGTTGACTCATGAGGGGCCTGTTTCCCAGGCTTCGATCACATCTCTGGCTGTTTTTGTGCCTGCTCGTCCAGCAATCTTACGGTAGTAGCTGCGAAGCTATTGCAGCTTTTTCAGCTACTAAGATTTTTGGACAAGCAGGCACAAAAACAGCCAGAGAAGTCCCAGTGACTGATCCAGATTGGATCCTGCATTATTTTTTTCTGTTCTAAACTTATTCAGTATGCTGCTGTAAATTTAAGTAAACAAAATACAATGATGCTACTTTCATTTCTCTCTGTGAAAACAGATTGAGTGAGAATGTGTGTGTTATTAAGGAATTCACAGAAAAGACAATTTACCAGCATTCCAACAGCAATGAATTAACTATATTTCCTATAGTCTACATTAAATGCTGAGTAATGAGACATAGGATTGCATGAAATATTTTTCAGTAACTTTGAGGACAACAGTTAGTAAAGTTTGAAGTTTAATTCTACACAATGAAAATTGTTCAGGTTTCAGTAATTATGACTGAACGTAATTAATGAATTTGTTTTTTTTTTCTTGAAAGAATTACTGCTTTAATCCAAATCCAAGCCCCAGAATCTTTGCACAATCATTTACAAATATATGAGTTGAGTAGGATGGTAGCAAAGGAAATTATTGTAAAAACTGTAGTACTTGAATAATGAATTTTCTGCAACGAAGAAACTGTTCATGATCAAAAATTTTCCTCACTTGTTGAAGGGGGTATCTTACCTGTAATGATATTACTCTACAGTTTGGGTTATCATCAAAAGTCAGGTCATCTGCCACTATTAAGAAGAGAGTCTCATTTTAGTATATACTGTAAGTGTTCCTGCCTTTGGACCAGTTTACATGCTAACGTTTTAGCTGAGCTTCTAAACACCATGTGTACAATTAAAATGTATCTGTTTTATGGATACATCTATCAGATATCTGTGATGATGTGTAATTCCTGACTGAATATACATTAATTAGTACACTTGGTCCTGCTTGTGTTTGCAGTTTGATAAAGATGACACTCTCAAATGTCTGTCCAGATAATTTCATCTTTGGAATGCAGTTCTCATATTTTCTTAATATCATATGCTATATTTGCATATGCATAAGCTACATTCATATTCATTAGTATTCTGATGATACGCTATAAAACATGCATGAAAATCTGAGCTGTAGGAAGACAAAAGAAGTGCTAAGCATACCTCTCCTCTTTCTCTTGAGCAGCATGACAACTAACGTGAAGGCAGCAAAAATGGTTACACCAACAGCAATGGAAACCAGAACCCAGACAACCTGGTAAACTCTGCAATAATCACAGTTGCATTAATTAAAACAAGTTAATGGTCAATTTGGCAGATTAACTTTGTACGTGAAGCACAAAGTTATATTTTACATGGCTTTCAGAGGGAAACAGAAAAATGAAAACAGCTTGAACTTGGTGGCACACTACTGGAGTGAAAGGAAAAGACCCCCTACAGACAACTATGCTAAATACTCTATCATGAATCTGAAAAAAAAATAAGCCCGGGAATGCTTTAAAACAGGGATGTCAAACTCAAGACCCGCGGGCCAAATCCGGTCTGCGGGGTGCTTAGATCTGACCCACCCAAGAAACAGCGAAGGACTGACTCGCGGTGCCTCTGCCAGTGAAAACGGGTTCCTAATCTCTGTTTTCGCTGGCAGAGGGTTGCAGGAGGCCATCCCAGCCAAAAATGGAAATTGTGAGCCCGTTTTCGCTGGCTAGAGCACTCGGACCACCACAGGCGCCCCTGACACGAGTAACATCAAGCTGGCCACACACACACACACACCCCACCCCGAGGTCAAACACAACCCTGATGCTTCCCTCAATGAAATCGAATTTGACACCCCTGCTCTAAAATATAACAATCTGTTAATGGAGGAGGCAAAAATCTACAACTGTATCTTTGCTTTGATAATTAGTTAAAACTAACTGCAGTGTCTCAAAGAGTGAATAAGTAAACAGATTCCCACAGCAAGCACAGTTTCTTGATGAATCTTTTCAAATTGCAATTTAAATGATTGATACCTTTGTTCATCTTCGCTGGTTGCAGTCCCGATATCTTCCTTTTGCTGTTCTGAAAATAAAATCATAACAAAAAAGAAACAGGTATTGACATTATCATTGCTGCTCTTCATAGATAAGTTTCAGGTTTACCTTAGAGTTTATTTTTTTTACACCGCAAAACATCTATTTCTTTTTCTAAAACCTCCTTTTTTGCCCATCAAGGTCTTAACATGAGCACAAACAGTTGTAGACTAAAATAGACAATGTACAAGTTGTATCTTGATCTCAGACGCTTCCTGGTATGTGAAGGCACTGCAGACCCTAACCCTAACCCCTGCCCCCCCACCCCCGTCCCAATTATCTGTTAGTGCTCACCTTTTTGAACAATCACCCTGATGTTTCTTAAAGGGATTATATTGGGGCCATCAAGAACCCCAAACCAATATATCCCTGTATCTTCTGATTGAAGAGCTGACATGAAGACATAAATACATCCGTTTCCCAAATCATTTAGAATGACACGTTGATTTGGTTGTGTAGTGAGACCTTTCCATCCTGATCCGGAGAACCTTATGGGCTTTTCAAGATTGCATTCTTTTATCACTTTCTCTCTGCACCAGACTTTCTTTGCTTGTGCATGTTGCTGGGAACAAAAAGCCTTGACACTGAGAGATTCTCCTTGTATCTTGATCACCTCTTGCGTCTTCATTCCTGATACGGTGGAAGTAAATGGCATCCTAGATGTTGGAGGTGAGACAGTTTTACCAGGCAAGAAATGACCTAGGAAAAGGGCAGTTTAAAAAAAAGGATAAGTTTGGTCTGTCATATCTAGTGGTCTTATGCCTTACTTGTTACAGCAATGAGTATGCAAAGCATTCAACACAGTAAGGAGAATGAAGCATTTGAATAATTAAAGAAATTGTGACACTTGTGAGGTTCATATGGTCCTTTAGGAATTGTCTCTACATGTATGTGCAGGTATAGCTGTTTTTGAGATTACTTAGGATTTTCAATTCAATAGCATCTCATTAATCGACCTTGGCTGGCTCAGTAAATTGTTCAGGATCTTCAGGGGGGGGGGGGAGGAAATACTATGTAAAAGAGCATTTGGCTAGGTTTGACATCAAGGCATTCAAGTGGTAAAATTAGGTCAAGATGACCCTGCAGTAAACTATGCCCCCCTTTTAAATGTGTAATGCACACATGGTATAACAAGGATAGGGCTTCAATTGTACAGGGTTTTTTTCCCCGATAGCTTTTCTCTTATCGATGCACCTGTTCAGAATATTAAATTGATGATGAAAATGATATGGGATAATGCAGGTTATGTTTGTGTATTGTAACAAAAAATGGCATTCTTACAAAAATAGATAATAGTATACAACAACACAGCTGCCACAACCCATGTTCCTTCAAGAGCCGAGGTGGCGCAGTGGTTAAAAGCAGCACTGCAACCTTCTTCAGCTGACTGCTAGTTCAGCAGTTCAGCTGTTCAAATCTCACCGGCTCAAGGTTGACTCAGCCTTCCATCCTTCCGAGGTGGGTAAAATGAGGACCCAGATTGTTGGGGGCAATATGCTGAACTCTGTAAACCGCTTAGAGAGGGCTGTAAAGCACTATGAAGCGGTATATAAGTCTAAGTGCTATTGCTATTGCTATTCTGGAGCAAACTAAACATGGTGATGGATAGAGGGAGGGGTAGGGATAGAGACAGACTTCCTGAACTATGGATATATTTTAAAGTACGCCTATTTACCTGAGGCTCAAGGTGAACCAAGGTATTATCAAATACAAGATTGTCCATCACAAATCCCCATACATGACAGACTCCACTCATATGGCTTCTCAGTCTCTGTACACCAGAGAAAATATGGTACCAGCATCAATGTCAGATCCCTATATTCTGAAAGTCCTTTTATCTGAGAAATGGTTAAACCCCTCCCCCCCTTACCGACCAATGCTCACCGTGCTCACCATGATGAACTACCACTTTGATTGACTTTACCGAAACCATCTTCATGCCGCTTAGAATTCCAAACCAATATCTCCCTGAATCTTCAATTTGGAGATTCTTCATGAGTAAAGAAATGCAACCATTCACTAGACCTTCAAGCATGATCTTTTGGTTTGCTTCAGAAGTCAGATACTGCCATCCTAGTTCTCTGAGGCTTCTTGGATTTTGGAATCGGCATTCATTGTGTTGTTTTTCTTTGCACCAAACGGGGTTTCCTTGCAAATATTGATAGGCACAGAAAGCTCTTATTCTGAGGGAGGTTCCTTGAGTTAGTACCAGCCCCTTTGGACTCTTTCCTGTGTTTTGCAAACTTGCAGTAGAAGGACTTGGGAACAAATAAGGTGAACAGGATGCAAAAAGACCTGGAACAAAAGCAGCATTGATAAAGTTGACAGATCAAATAGTTTAACTCAGTGGTTCCCAACCTTCCTAATGCCGTGACCCACGCCCCGCCCACGCGCTCCACCGTGACCCACCCCGCCGCCGCTATTTGGATTCTTTTACCCTCTGCGCATGCTCAAAGCGTACTGCACATGCGCAGATGGTAAAATAACCCAAATGGTGGCAGCGGGGTGGAGCGCGGTGGGGGCGCGGGTTGTGGGGCGCGATATGACCAGGCTCGTGGCAGTGGGGGGGGGGAGCTGAGGATGCCGGGGCGACCCCTGGGAAATGGTCATTCGACCCCCAAAGGAGTCCCGACCCCCAGGTTGGGAACCGCTGGTCTAACTCAACCCTTGGCAACACAGCACGAAACTTTCTCAGCTTCAACAGGATTGAATGAATGTATATTTGGAATTCTCTGGGACTGGCCGGCCACTCACAGAAAGATGCCCTAAAGGAGGAAGAGTATACATCCAATCTATATCTCTTTTGTATATGCTTAGCAGGTGATGGAACTTACCTGTCACTCTTTTTGAGACAGCCTGAAACCTTTTGCTATACTGTATGTGACTTCAGCTCAATTGTGGTGTTAAAGTAAGCAATGGGGTGCCAGATTGCTGAACCCCAAAAGGTTTTTCTCAAAAGACTATCTCAAAAAGCCTCGGCAAACACCATGTGTTTTTAATGCATTACAAATCTTAATTCAGAATCTATTTGTAACCTACATGTACGCAAAACCAACCTGTCTTTCCCTCCCTCCCTCCCTCCCTGCATCTCATCCCAATTTAAATCCCACATCAGTGTAGTCACTAAACTCTATGTATCTGTTGAACAGTGGCCCTTTAATAAAATGTGTCAGTTTGGAAAGATCTACCAGACTCATCCTGATTTCTGACTACTGTCTAGTCATTACTGGCCATGTATTAATAGCACTCTGCTGACCTTTTTGAAAGAAGAATGCCTATCTTTAAGAAAAGAGTATTTGTTGATAGCATTAAGTTTTTTTACCCGGCCATGAAAGAGGAAGTAGATAGGAAGGGGAGAGAGAGAGAGGAGGGAAGTAGGGAAGGGGTAGAGAGGGAGGAAGAAGGTAGAGGGGAGAGAGGGTGATAGAGGGAGGGGATATAGAAGGTAAGCAGACTGGAGATAAAAATATAAAGGAGCAAATTAAGGATATATGTTTATACACAAATATGTGTATTTTGGATAGAAATATATTACTATGGATGTTTTGATAATATGGTATATGTATGGATACTTGTATAAGTATGGAGAAATTTTTTTTCAAAAAAAAAAAAGTTTTTTACCTGACCTGAAAGTACATATAGCTAAACAGATTTTGACATCTTAGAAAAGTGGCACAAAAAGTATGGCATTCCTTTTGTGACCTCAAGATCCCTGCAGTTGATGGGGCTAAAAAATGCCCCCACTTTGTATTTTTGACTCAGTTTAAAAGGAGAAGTGGGTATCTTAAGCCTATAGATGCTAAAGGTACCTATCTCATCACTTAAAACTTCTGAAATCCCCTCCCCAAATCATTTCTAGCTCTTCACATGCTGAATGGATTCAGGAGTAGCCCCTAAAGCCAATAGAAGGTGCTCACCTGTCTTATCATCTCAGTATAAATCCCTAATCTTATTAGTGAAGTGTAAGAGCAAACTCCATGCACTGTACATGTATTAAATATTAAGGAAGCCTGAGTAGGAATATGTAGAATTGGGTATTGTCCCATTCTTTCTGGGAAAAAATAGGAACAAAACATAACATTCATTTGCATCAATTATTAGAAAATGGATAAGCAGAGCCTCACAATATCATTGAACTTCTATATTGACCAAGAAAAGATAATATTCAGTATCATACCTGTGAGCATCAACAGTAGTTGGAGGCCTGGGAAACCTTCCATCTTGTAACTGATCTTGAGCAGAGAAGGCTGTGGGTAAATGCTCTTTCAGGAAGGAAACAAATTCCCTTCGTCATTGTCACTGTTGGTCTGGAGCTGTGTGAAAATGCTTTACAATGTCAATAATTTTAATGTTGGTAAGTTGTCTGACGTGGATTGCACCCAGATACATCTTAACATGTGTGCATTCAGATTCCGACATGTGTGATTTTCGCATGGTGAAGTAGTGGTGGAAATGTTCATCGCTTTGAGATACTTTTTTAACAAACAAATCTGTATGCAAATAATAGTGATTGCCTCTGAGTAGCTCATTCATTCATTCATTCATTCATTCCTTCATTCCATTCCATTCCATTCCATTCCATTCCATTCCATTCCATTCCATTCCATTCCATTCATTCTATATGACTACCCATCTCATATATGACTCTGAGCTGCTAAAAAGAATAAAAATATCATTAAAATATAAATAGCAAATAGAAGAGCCAAGATGGAACCAACCTGTATGCTGTGAGCCGCCCAGAGTCCTTCGGGAGTTGGGCGGCATAGAAATGTAAATAAATAAATAAATAAATAAATAAATAAATAAAATAAACCAGCCTGGTTGACAAGCTCAATTACACAACCTGGACCCCAGGCTTGGCAAGAAAGCCAAGTTTTTAAGGCCTCACAGAAAGTCAGTAAGATTGGGGCAAGTCTAAACTCTGGTGAAATTATGTTCCAGAGGGCAGATGCCGCAACAGAAAAAAAAACTCTCCTCAAGAACCTGCCAGGTGCACTTCCCAGTAGACAAGACCTGGGGCATGCCCCTGCTTCCCAATGAATCTCACAGGATAGGTAGATAGAACTGGGGACAGATGGTTCTGCAAGTAGCTCAGCCCCATCTCATGTTGGTGGCTACGTTCCAGAAAATATTAAGGTTAGGGTTTGCTTTTATATTTAATTAAATATAGAGGTAATATTCTTCTACAGTTGTGTATTAAATAATTTCCTGCCTCTTTCATATTCAAAATTACAGTTTGGTAACCAGTTTCGGATATCTATGGGTGTGCATCCAGGGGCTTTGGAGGCTACTGAATGCTCTTCTGGGACTTCCAATTCTGCATCTTTATTTTAGAGAAAGATACTTTTGCTATTTGCCTCCTTAGGCATCAGGTTCACGATGTAATTTATCTTATTACTCATTCCATGTTGCCCATACTTGCACACTCAAAAATATTACAGGGAGGGCATCATAAAAGTTTGTGATGTTTGAGTGTGTGTTTTTTTGTAGGATTTTTAAATCTATTTTTTAATTTTTTAAATATATTTTTAATGCTATTTTTATCACTTCACTAATTTATGAAGTTAGCTTATAAAGAACATACTGTGGTTATTACTGATATCCAAAAGTTTACGTGAAAGATAGTGGATGTACATGAACATATATGATGTGGGTGAGGTGACCGTTAGACAGGCAACAAAATTACATTTTTGGCTATTATAAGGCGAGATCCGAATTCAGCCCTAGCATTCTTAACACACTGTAACACAAAAACCATCCAGATGGTTTTTCCTTTTGTTATTTTGCTGTATGAGGAGAGAAAGGGCTCAGCACTTGATTCTTACCTTATCAAAGGAAATGAAGTTTGTTTTGTTCCTGTGCTGCCAGTGAATAAACTAAGCAAAATGATACTTCAGACAAGCAGGGGAAGCATAAACCACAACCAAGAGAAGAAAGGGGGTTGTTCTATTTTTATAGCATGCCTATTGTGCAACTAGGAAACAGGCCTTGGACACTGGAAATGAGATTGGACTTCCACATGCTCAGGCAGAAGTTTCAGTTAATTATATCCCCACCCCTACCCCGCAGCAATTGTTTAGCAGGCAGATCAGTGGAAGGGGTTCATGCCACACAGTCACAAAAACCTTTCCTAGCTAGGTTGAGTAGTTATTGACCCTTAACAAATCACCACCCAGAATTGGCGCTGTTGGAGGACTTGTTACTAAGGCATGGACTGATAGAGTGAGTCTTCTACATAGATCATCACCCCTTCACAGGTTTTCCTGGCAGAGCCATTGCTAGCTGCTGATTGTTGGGGGTCAGCATGATAGAAGTTGAAGTCCAATAAGTTAGCTTTGAGATGTACACTTTCAAAGTTAACATTTTCCTAGGAATGTACGCCTCACTGAACATAATAGCAGCTACTTTTGAATAAGATTTAGGACTGCAAGGTAAATGGGGGTGAAGATACAGAGTGTCAGAAGAATAATTTGGGGTTCCAACTTGAGCCGGGATCACACAAGAATAAATAAAAATGAGATCCAGACAGCTGTGAGGAAAGAAGAAATATTTCTTCCTAAAAGCAAATAGTTTGCTTTTAAGGGCAGCTGCAGAGAAATGGGATATAGTAGCAGATGTTTATAGGGGGAGCTTGTCCGGGGTGTGGAAGTGTCTACCTGCTGATTCTAGGGTGATACCTGAGTGTGTGTGTGTGTGTGTGTGTGTGTGTCTGTGTGTCTGTGTTTGTGTGTGTATGTATTCTTGTGAACATGCTGGAAGACTTTAATTAACTCTATTGTGTTTGCATACCTTATCCTTTGATATGTAGATTGGGTAACTTATTTGGGAATTTGAGTATGTTTGGGTAAAGGATTTTCCCCCCGTTTGCTTTTTTTACTTGATTAATTTAGTTTCAGATTGACTGTCAATTAACTAGTGGAGGTGCTGATTCTCAGACCATTGTGGATTCTGTTAATGTTTTAAGGAAAGATGGAAACGGCATAAAGAATAAATTACATTTGGATATAAAACTTCTCACAAGAGCTAATATACGAATCTGAAGCTGTCATGTAATCATCTTTCAAACTACAGTTACTGAGATTTGAGATGCATAATCTTTTAGTGAAATCTCAGAATTTCTGCTTTATGCTCGAACTGGTTGGAATAAAAGAAAGAGGTGTCTCTTCTTCCTTTGCGGACCTGCAGTCCAGCTGAGTGGCACACCTGGAGGCTTGCTTTCAGATCAATGAAGGAAGGAAGGTAGCAGACGGCATGAGCAAGAAAAGGAACCCAGATTGCCTATTCTGTCCATTTAAATTGCAAGCATCCTGACACAAGGCATGAATTAAAAGCATTTGGATGAGATAAATGCGATGAAATAAGACAAGGAGATATAGATATTTTCTAATGGTTGCCTGGTGCTCTTTCCTAGGACTATCACCTAGATCAGTGATGGCGAACCTATGGCACGCGTGCCACAGGTGGCACGTGGAACCATATCTGCCGGCACACAAGTCGTTGCCCTAGCTTAGCTCCAACACACATGTGCACGCTGGCCAGCTGATTTACGGCTCACGCTGAGGCTCTGGGAGGGCGTTTTTGGCTTCCGGAGGGCCTCCGGAGGCATTTTCGCCCTCCCCAGGTTCTAGGGAAGCCTACTGGGCCCACAGGAAGTCGGAAAATGGGCCATTTCCGGCCTCCAGAGGCATTAAATTATAGGTGTGGGCACTCGTGCATGTGCGATAGTGCGCGTACACACACTTTTGGCACCGGAGGAAAAAAAGGGTTCGCCATCACTGACCTAGATCCATGATGGTGAACCAATGACATGCGTGCCAGAGGTGGCACGCAGAGCCCTCTCTGCTGGCACGCGCGTCGTCGCCCCAGATCAGATCTCCGTGGTGTTTCTTTTGTGAGCTTCTGTTTCCCTGCAAATGACGAAACAGAAGCTCATGAAAGAAAAATATCTTACCTCTTGCCACGCTGCTGGTGTTGGGATGTCCCGCCTCCCACCAGCCAGCCAGTCTTTGGGTCTCTGCTGCGCATGCACGCATGTCCGCGCACGTGCATGTCCGTGCACATGCAAGTTCGCGCATGCACATGTTCGCGCACATGCACACCTTTCAGTTTGGGCATGCGTGTGCGCACAGTTTGGGCACTCTGTGTCTAAAAGGTTCGCCATCACTGACCTAGATAGTCCTAGAATTATTTGTGGTAAAATTACTAAGATTTTAATAGCTCCAGTTACAGGAGCTAATAATTAAAGGTGTGGGAGTAATATTTTAGGAAGAGAAAGACAATTCAATGCACAAGGCAGGGTTTATCTTCATGTCTTGTTAACTGCAGCAAGATTCCCTGCCAAACAACTTCAAAGATTTTACAATAATGTTTTCCCCCTTCCTCCAAGTCTTGCCATATAGCCTATGATATTCCACTGATAATGTGGTGATAACTGATAATGTGGTGAAGGGGGTCATTTTGGCTTCTTCAGACTGTTGAAGACATGTCTGTTCCTCTCCAGTAGCTGGACATTTCCCACCATGGTGATTTTAGCTTGGACTCTAAGGAGACAGACGGATTTCTGACTTCTGCTGAATGGCTGCTTGCATAATGCCTGACTGGTCTTTTGGAAAGCACTGATGGGCTCTCTATATACATAGTTTCCTGCTTTTTTAAAAAAGACACTTAAAAAAAGTATCTGTGTTTTTTTTAGATCAGTATTTAAAAATCAGAGGTGGTGCTCCCTGAATCAAGCAAGGGAGCCTGATTTTATCTTCTCTGTGTTGCTGTTCCTATCACAAATGAACACATTATAGCATCACTGCTGCTTCTGCTGAGAAAATCAGCTTTACTTTATTGTTTATTACTGGGACATGGGAGGGGAGGAAGAAGCAGGGGTGGGTTCCTACTTACCTTGTTGCCGGTTTGCTTCCTCCCACGCCGCGTGGGCACACGTGCTTTGTGCGCGCATGCGCAGTGGCAAAAAAAAAGCCAAAAACAAGATGGCGACCATATGCACCGTGCTGGAAACTCAGCTTCTGCACATGCTCAGAAGAAAAAAAATAAAAAAATAAAAAAATTGGAATTTTTTTTGAAAAAAATTCAAAAAAAAAAGATGGCGGCGCCCACGGACCGGCACTGACCGAACTGGGGTCGGTGATGTCATCATGACATCACCAGCGGGTCGCTACTGGTTCACCCAAACCGGTCCAAACCGGGAGGAACCCACCCCTGGGAAGAAGTGCCATTTTGCTTACTTCTATGCTATTGCCTACTTCACAGGCTCTTTGGCTGCTTACGGCCTGCACTGCCATTACTCGGAGCACTTTATGATTTGGGATATTTATGTGAGATTGTGAAGAGGCTGAGAAAATACTTGGAAGGGGTAATAGACATAAACAGTCAAGAAGTAGCAAGCAAGTTTGTTGGCAGCTTAACTTAAAATGCTAACTCAGATCAGATGACAAGAAACGTGGGAAGAAGCATTTCAAATCAGAGATTCCCCCCCTTAATGAATTTCCTATAAATGAAGGTTGGAAATTCCTCTTACAGTTTCCAAGATTCCATATTTACCACAAGAGTAGCATGAAGGATATCTTACTCAAAGTCTGCAGGGTGTCTGGAGGGGGTACTCTCTCAAAAAGTGAACATGGTAGTTCCAATAGGCAGACTAACTTTGATCTCATTGTCATGGCTGCCATCTTGATTCCCCCTCACACACACACACTACCAAACTCTGCAGACTCCTGAAAATCTGGGTTGCTCTTGCTTGCTCTGTTTTATGGGGCCTGACAATATGGAGTTGAGATGAAACTGACAAGAGTTCTCTCTGGATTTTTTTCAGCCTGATTAACAGGTCACAAACATAGTCAAGGGACATGAACCAAAGTGGGAGAAAATTGCTTGATGATCCGCACAATTCTTTATGCACTAGTGACTCATCAAACTATTAAATGTGTGTCTACGGAACAGCACAGTTGAACAATTGCATGCATGGTAGATGAGCAATACCTTCCCATTTTAGCCTGCATCCACTCACCTTGTGTTCAGCCTGTTAACCAAGCTGCCTTTTTTGGATAGAAATGTAGCATTTTTCCAGAAGAGAGGGGGAGCTGCATTCGGAAATATTTATTTTTATTTTTATTTATTTATTTATTTATTTGTCAAAACGTGTACAAGATAACAGGTATGGTATAAACATAAACAAAAGCAAAGTAGGTATAGGTAAATTTGGACAATGGGACAGTAGGACAGGGACGGTAGGCACGATGGTGCGCTTATGCACGCCCCTTTCAGACCTCTTAGGAATGGGGTGAGGTCGACTGTAGACAGTCTAAGGTTAAAGTTTTTGGGGTTTAGGGAAGAAACCACAGAGTCAGGTAGTGCATTCCAGGCATTGATCACTCTGTTTCTGAAGTTGTATTTTCTGCAGTCGAGTTTCGAACGGTTTACATTGAGTTCGAATCTATTGTGTGCTCGTCTATTGTTGCGGTTGAAGCTGAAGTATTCATTGACAGGTAGGACATTGTGGCAGATGATTTTATGAACTACATTTAGATCAGATCGAAGGTAGCTCTAAGTTATCTAAGCCCAAAATTTCAAGTCTGATGGAATAAGATATTCTGTTGCGAGCAGAGGAGTGGAGGACTCTTCTTGTGAAATATTTCTGGACTCTCTCAATTGTATTAATGTCCGATATGCAGTGCGTATTTTTTTAAATCTTTTTTTTTATCTGAAAAAGCCAAAATGCACAGAACACATACATGCTGGCAATCTCTTTCTCAGGTACCTTGAAAGGAGGCTAAACACACTCCATCCCAGGCCCCTTCTACTCTCATCTAATCCTATTACCACACTGCAAAGTAAAGGTTAGCAATTGGTGGTTGCCCCTTCCCCCAGCAGAATATGATTGACAGGGAGAGACATGAATCTGGTCACTTTTCTTTACCAGCCTCCCTACAGTGGAGCAGCACAACACAACACAACACATACTTTTCTTCTGAGTATTATAGGAAGTATTATAGGAAGAATGCATATTAACATGGCCATGAGGAGCAACTAATAATATATGTCTGAATAGTTGCAAAAATATTTAGAATATACAGTATCTGCAAAATAATAGAAAGACTTTGACATTAAAATGGCAAATCAGACTTTTAAACCAAGAAATTGTAGTGCTTGCCTTCTCAATTCACATGTTAACCTATGTGGTCTATTTGATTATTTTGTCGAATCCAATTATTGTAATTTACAACCATATCTTCCTGTGTAAACCTAGTTTCAAAATAAACATTGTCTGCGTTACAACCTGAGAACACAAATCCCTGCCATGCCACAATCTGTAAACTTCCTCTGTAAGGAAATTGACATTGCACCATGGTCACAAAAAGAGTGCTATGACAAGGATGGAATAATATCATACTGTCAAATTTACAATCGTCTGAAGATTTTTCCCCCTACATTTAAACAACCATTTTGGCAGGAGATCCCTTAGACTTTTATGTACCATGAAGTCATGTTTTATTCCTAGCAATGACATAGATAGTTCTTCTCTATGACAATCTCTCCTTAACCTGATCTTTCAGGTCTTCCAATGATGTAGTCATCACCACTGTTACTGAGTCCATCCACCTTCCTGCCGGTCTTCTTCTTCTTCTTCTTCTTCTTCTTCTTCTTCTTCTTCTTCTTCTTCTTCTTCTTCTTCTTCTTCTTCTTCTTCTTCTTCTTCTTCTTCTTCTTCTTCTTCTTCTTCTTCTTCTTCTTCTTCTTCTTCTTCTTCTTCCTCCTCCTCCTCCTCCTCCTCCTCCTCCTCCTCCTCCTCCTCCTCCTCCTCCTCCTCCTCCGCCTTTCCTAGCAATAGAGCCATCTCCAGAAAGGTGGGTCGTTGCAGGCTGTTCCATTAGATATTAGATCTGCTTATATTACTTTTTATATTTAATCTTCCATTTGAATGTCTCCATTTGTTTTAAGTTAGTTCATTTAAATTTATATTAAATAATTATATAGTATCAGGTGTGTGATTAATTGCATTGTCTGTGAGTGATAAATACTTTTGTAAATATTTTCTTTTTATGTTTTAATTTTTTTGTGAGCTATAAAAACAATTAGACATTTCTTCCATATTGATGTTACCAAGTGTAGTTTGCAGTTTGTGTTCTGAACAGAGATACAGGAGGTGTGCTGGGGTGTCAGATTACTGTATCTCCAAACAAAGATCAAGGGACAGGGGCTCACATCCACATTTCTCTTGAAAGAAGCATTTTCTGTCCATTTTCTAGCGCGTGCACACATACCCACACACATTCCCTCTCCCCACGCATGCGCACAACCCCCCCCCATGCTGCCCCCTGCATATGCGCACCCCCCCCACCCCCGGACAAAGACCTTACTGAAGCCTGGGACGGTGAAAAACAGCAAAACGGGCAAAACGGAAGTTCGGAAAAATGCACTTCCGGTTTGCCCGTTGGGCTGTTTTTTGCATTCCGGGGCTTCAGGAAGCTTTCCTGAACCCTCCGGAGTGCGAAAAAACAGCCCAATGGCAAACCGGAAGTGCATTTTTGCAAACTTCCAGTTTGCCCATGGAGCTGAAATAGGGCAACGCCTCGCATGCCTTCTGATATGGCTCTGCGTGCCCCCTGTGGCACGCGTGCCATAGGTTTGCCATCACTGTTATAGGGGCCTGGCATGCAATGGACATATATGTCAACAAAATGATTTTGTGTCCTCCTCCAAATTCCCTCCCTCCCTCCCTCCCTCCCTCCCCCCCTCTCTCTCACACACACACAAACACAAACACACAAACATATAAGAATTTACTTTGGGGAACATTAAAAAAAAATAGAAAAGTAGTGATATTTTGATTATTTGTCTGCCCAAGCAATGACTTTTTGTTACTGAAGCAAATCTAATTCTTGTGACACCCTGTAAGAAACATATTCTTAATTTAATTATTCCTTACATTTTTATGGATTACAGGCTGCTTCTGGGTTGGAGACAATTTGGTCTATATACCCAGAAAAGAATGATTCAGAGATCAGAATGGAAATTCCCTTTTTATTCTTTTGTGCTGAGTTCTTGGTGATCTGTACATTTTGCTGCAACCTCTTATTTTTCTATGCCATCCTCTGTTATGATAGTAAGAGTGGAGAGAAAGAGAAAAGCTATATTTATTCTTACATGTGCAGTTTGCTCACCAAGATATGGTGCTATTAACAGTATAACTGCAAGGAGCATTCATTTCAGATTCTCAGTGCCTTGTTGGCCAAATTTGGCTGTGCAAGGGTAACTCTAAGCGGCTGATTTGTACTCTTTCTCATCTTGTCTTTGGACTTCACCCATGGATACTGATCTACGAATTCTTATTTGTTCTTCTCCTTCTATCAAATTCACTCATGCTGGTCCTTTCCTGTTACGTTGGAAACAGGAACAGGCAGAAGAGTAATAAAATGAAATGAGGCGGAGAGGCACATAAAGCCAATGGCCTTGGCTGTAATAGGAGTTATTCTTTTAAAAACAGCAAAAAAAAAATTGTTAGCATACTGACACTGCTTTTAAAACAATAGTTTTCATTTTTACCACTGAGATTTAGAAAAAAAGACTGAAAAAAGAAATCGCAATCTATTGTTAAAAATTCAGAATCCAAAAGCAACACCGGCCAATGAGTCATTGGAAGAACTCGTGAACTGCAGTGAGTTGCATGATTTCAGAGGCCTGACTCATTGCTTCAGTGTCTGCGTTAAAAATGGCAAGGAGGTTTTGTCTAGAATGGCAAGAGCTTCTGAAACAGTAAGTTCTCAGGATCTGTTCGGTTCTTCTTGCTTCTGGTAATAATTAAGATGACAGTAGGAGCCAGCAAGTTCTCTGTTTCTGAGAACTTCTGAGGTACCTAGGAGAAACGGTAAATTTGAGTTAGACCTGGCATAAAAACACAAGCAAAGTGAAGTGCTCACTCAAGGAGGCAGAGTAACAGGCAGTCATTTGCAAAACAATGCATAACTGTGAGATTTTTTTATTCTTTCCAGGGTGATCACTTTTCCAGAGTAACTGAAAATGGGCTCTAGAATTCTGGGATGTTACTGGAAATGTGAAAATTGTTCAATTCTACAGGACCATAGTAGCAGAGGTGGGTTCCTCCCGGTTCGGACCGGATCGCCCGAATCTGTAGCGACCTGCTGGTGATGTCACTGTCGGTGCCATTGTGCGCGCCGCCATCTTTTTTTTTTTGTGCGAATTTTCCTCTTCCGCGGCTTGAAAAAGGGCCCTTTTGCCTGCCCGCGGGTGAATTCTGATCTTTATTTCTTCGCCAGAAGCACAGCTGATGAGCTCAGCTGTGTTTCGAGCTAATTCCTGCTTCTGAGCATGCGCAAAAGCCAAATCGCATGAGGGGACGCGCCCGTGCGCAAAACGTCATGATGCGAACTGGTGGCGAAGGTAAGTGGAACCCACTCCTGCATAGTAGCCCTTCTTGGCAGTGGAACTCAAGAAACCTTTGTTTTGCAAGTGTCAACATGCTTATTTTGGCTCTTCTTCTCTCATAATTTTCAGCCCTGCATAGAAAATGAATATATTGCGATGTGGAAGCATATACAGCTTTCTGCACTCTTTAACTTTTCTGCATAAGGGATCTTGGAGAACAAACCTCTCTGCTATAGCCAGCTTTCAGTTTCTCGTATTCAGAATACTACGTTACATTGCATGGATGTAGGTGATAGAACTGGTACCACAAGATGGCTTTAATGGCTATTAGACAAATTTAGCAGAAGATAAGGGTATCAGTGACTGATGAGTGCTCTGCATTGCCTAGAAGATCAGAGATAGATAACAGTAGGAGAATGATATTGGTTTCCTGTATTGTCTGTGGGATTTTTAAAAGACTCTGGTTGGCTATTAGAGTAGATAAGGTTTGGTTTAATCTTGTAGGACTCTTTTTATATCCTTATGCTGTCACCTGTGGTGATTGGGAGGTGAAAATGCTGGTTTTCTCCTCTGCTCTCATTCCCAGTAGTTCTCTTCTTGCTTCTGGCAATGATTAGGATAATAATAGCAACCAGTAGTTTGAAACCAAGAAAGCCAGCCACCAGGAAAGTGAGATTGACTCCAGCATTTGAAGAAGAGCTTTGAAAAAAACACAAAATACAATAGAAATGAATTAGGTAATGTAGAATGAAAATGTTTATTTAAAAAGGGGAATTTGGATATTGTTTGGTGAAGACATAGCTCAGTCACAGAACACTTGCTTTCCAAGAAGAAATCATAGGTCCAATTTCTAAGTTATCCAGATAAAACTCAGAAATGGAAGTCCCAGCAAACTGTTGCTGATCAAAAAAGACAACCCGAAGTATCAGATGCTATTGAACTCAGAACATTTTTCACTACCTTTAAGCAGTGCTTTCTAGGAAATCTGATAGTAGCAGTTATTGGTGTGAGTGAATGGACTATTTGGGTTTGTTATTTTGCATTCCCAACTGGTTTTTGTCACCTTTGCCATCTTCACTCTTCGTTTTTGTCTATATTGCATCTTTTTCTTGTTTTTAACATTTTTATTTGTAATTGCCCAGAGTATTTTGAAATTGGGCTGTGTGTATATATATATATAGATAGATAGATAGATAGATAGATAGATAGATAGATAGATAGATAGATAGATAGATAGATAGATAGATAGATAGATAGATAGATAGATAGAGATAGATAGATAGATAGATAGATAGATAGGTGTGTGTGTGTGTGTGTGTGTGTGTGTGTGTGTGTGTGTGTGTGTGTGTGTGTGTGTGTGTGTGTGTGTGTGTGAATGTGCAGGAGAGCCTGGTTTTCAGTTTAGCCATTACATTCCCCATACAGTAAGATAACGCCACAAATCTAAATTGTGCAGTATAATGTTTGTCCCATTTGACCAAACAGTTCTGGTTTATATTTGGAGTTATGAAGCTCACTGACTTTTCAAACCTGCTACCAGGTTGAATGGAGATTGCTGCTCTATCAAAGGGGAAATTGCTTATGAATTCCCTCAATGACAACTTCTCATTCTCTGCAGGGTATCTGTGGGCTGCTGGGGTGTCAAAAAAGTTAAGGGGGCAGCTGTGACCATACTATTGAAGCCTCATCTCTTATTGCATGTAAAAACAGGGCAACTCTGATCATATAGTCTGAACTGCTACCTTACCCTTTTGGATCCTTCTGCAGATGTTCCTATCCAGTCCTATATATTTCAGACTATGCATGCAGTTAATGCTAAGAATATTCAAAGGTAGAGAATGTACTTTGGAGATGTGCATTTCTATATTTATTTTACATTTGTCTTCAGTCTGGCTGGAGAATTCCTGGAGTTGAAGTCCATACATCTTAAAGTTGCCAAGGCTGAGAAACACTAGTTTAGAGTAATGAGGCTCTTTTGTTTTCCTTGATTGTGATGTGCACCAAAAGTTCACCCCATCAATGTTTCTTAGTTTAATGTTATTTCTGGCTGAAATCTTTAAAAATGTCATCAGAGCAGAAAGTTATAATTGGGCTCCTCCCAGTCAAATATGGTCTCAGAGAGGGTAAAAAAATGTGATGGCAGCCTCTGTGCAACCAAAGCCACACTTTGGGTGTGTGCTGTATGCACAACTTAAATAAAAAGGGGCTTTGATTGAATGGTCATGGTTGCTACCTGACATTTCTTACTTCCTTTCTTACTGAAAGTCTTGTGAGAATTTCCAACAATGTGGAGCAGTGGGGGCAACCCCCCCCCCAAATTGCCCCATGCCACATATATATCACAATATTTTTAAAAGCTCTTTCTTCCAGACAGGGCTTCACAGCAGGGACCAATTCCCACTGGGGGGAAAATAGCCTCCCCACCAAAAAAACCCCTGAAGCAGAAGGCATCATCCATCCTCTGTTTCAAAACCTACAACAAAGCAAGAGCCTCACTTTCTGTGTCACTCTGATCCACTGTAATGCAAATCAGACCACTGTGAAATTCTTTCTGATATTTAGTTAAATCCTTCCTTCCTCTAATCCAAGCCTGTTAATGTTGAATTGCATACTCTGGTGCAGAATGGAAAAAAAACGTACATATAGTCTTACCCGGAGATGCTGTGAAGGATTCTGGGTGTCTCTTGTACATTAGAGTTCTCTATACCTGGTGGCAAAAATGCAGCAATACATAATTAAGTCAATAAGAATAAACATAATAAACATATAATTGAGCAAGATTAATTATTCTAAATAGTGGGTTCAGTTCAACTGAAAGGGAAGAGGTGCTGAAGAAGAAATTGCCCAGGCCTCCCACCTCCATTGCCTTGGGTACTGGGCATCCCCTTGGCCTCTACTTCTCCATCCTGAAATATACACAAAGTCTTACAAACTCCCACTCCATTCTTCTCTTTGCAGATTACTAGACACTCTACTTTTTCTTTCTCTTTTCATTCCTGTCTTTACATAACACAGGGTGGGGAACTATGGCCCTTTTATGACTTGTGAACTTCAACTCCCAGAATTCCTGAGCCAGCCATGCTGGCTCAGGAATTCTGGGAGTTGAAGTCCACAAGTCATAAAGCGGCCATAGGTGCTTTTTCAAGAGGCAACTTTTTCAAGAGGCAACAACCAGACTTTCTGGTTTTTCTTTGAAGACATTTTGCTTCTCATCCAAGAAGCTTTTTCAGATCTTGCATGAGAAGCGAAACGTCTTCAAAGAAAACCCAAAAAGCCCAGTTGCCTCTTGTAAAAACATCTTTGGGACCACCATGACCTGGATGACTGAGAATCTCCATAGACATAAAGGGGCCATAGTTCCCACCTCTGGCACAACAGGTTAAATCTTAATTGAAATTATAACCGCAAATCCAATTATTTTGAAGATAGCACAGAAGAGGTTTAGGACTAAAGACTTACTTGTCAGAACATTCACCTTGACCTTCTGCAGGGTCTGCACAGTCCCCAAGAAATGTGTCATACACTGATACCAACCAGCATCCTGTTTCTGGAGTGGGTTGATGGTTACCATGAGCACCCCTTCCTGGATATTGTCAGCAATGGCAGTGGTGCCATTTCTTCTTTTGAGGAAGGGCAGCCAAAAACGTCGGGCACTGACAACACGCTGGCACGTTGCCTCACTTATGTGCTTACACCAACTTTTCTCTCTCCACTGGTTCTTCTGAGGACTATAGGAGCAATTGATGGAAATGGGTTCCCCTTCAACACCGGAAACCTCTGTAATTATCTCAGCTGTAGACACTTCTTGAAAAGAAAGAAAGAAAGAAAGAAAGAAAGAAAGAAAGAAAGAAAGAAAGAAAGAAAGAAAGAAAGAAAGAAAGAAAGAAAGAAAGAAAGATCTTCTATTTTTGCATAGAGGGGCAATTAGCCTGCAAGGCTTGAATCGGATCATTCACAGAATCACAGTCATATAGATCCATACATCTAGAACAGTAATGTGTTCTAGTTCCCCCCCCGCCAACAATTACTACACTGAAATTCTTTCTGATCTCCCTTTTACTAGTCACCCCCCCCCCCATTTTCCCCTCCTTTTGAATATTCTTCTTTCTCCCAACAATGTTCTATGCATCCAACCATGTCATCTGTGGTCCATGAAATGTGATGGCAAAATACATTTTCATTTTAATATTAATATGTAGAAAAAAAGCATTGAAAGCGATTCCTTTCATTCTGCCCTTACATGATTCACATCTTAATCATTTTTCCATAGCTTTATCACTTACTGTATATTCAAAATTATAAAAAATATTAAGCCTTCCCAGTGGAGGAACTTGTTAATCACTTAGCAGAATTCTTACTGAGTTGTGATATATTATAATTTAAAAAAAACTGTTTAAAAAGTGTCATGAGCAGAAAGCCCTTCCAGTTGTTACTGGACTCATTCATACAATCCATTGAACAATAACGTATAGCCAATTAATCACATCAGCAACCAATACAGAAAGGCAATTTCCTACCTGACAAGTAGACCAGGAAGATGAGATACAAAAGCTTTTTCATGTTTCCCTGGGAAATCAAGAGGTGCTAATTAAAACAGAAAAGAGAGACTTGTACAAGACAAATACTTTGCTTTACTAGACACAAGGGTTGAAGAAGAGGAACTTATGTTGCTCCCTGTTGTAGATTAAGCAATGCCTCACCCAAAAAAATTCTGGCATTTGCTAAAAATGTGAACATCAGCAGTGATGAGGGACTGCTTTATCATGGAAAGAAATCATGATGATCATCAATGTTGACGGTCAACTACAAACCATTCATGCCCAAACCTGGAGTCTCCCTCATTAATCTGTAATTACTAGTAAGGATACAGCTTGCCACTAGGAATATTAACAGGCAGTCAAATGTGGCACAAACATACATTATAATCCAGAAATTTAGAACACAATCTTATATTTGAAAGATAATTTTTGTGATATCAGGCCACTAAGATATCTCCAGTGTCTTGCTGGCTACTGGCTGGCACTGTCTATGCGAAGCCAAAAGCGATACTTGGATTTCCTTGTCTTTTTTCTTAAACAATAAAATTTTCCTACTATGTGCAATGAGTGGGGACTCCTTCAGATCATCTCTGGAATTGGTTTAACTATATTTTGGATGTAGGCTCCAGTGAAGAGCTGGAAGTATTGAGGAACACAAAGATCCTTGGTTCCTATTGTTTTGACCTAATGCTAGCCCTGGATATAATGTTAGCAATTCTATGTATTATGCTGAGTTCTCGTATTAAATCAGCATTTTGTGCACTTTGATTAGAAATAAGCAGAGTTAAAAGAGATCACTCATCTTACATAACAGCTTACTAAGCAAAGGTGCTCAACTAAATTCACTGCCAGGAGTTCGATTCTGACTGGTTCAAGGCTGACTCAACCTTCCATCCTTCTGAGGTTAGTAAAATAAGGACCCAGATTGTTGGGGGCAATATGCTGACTCTGTAAACTGCTTAGAGAGGGCTGTAAAGTACTATGAAGCGGTATATAAGTACTATTGCTATTTGTTTAGATAGTTTCAAATAAGTGATCCTGTAGTATAGACTATAATAATAATAATAATAATAATAATAATAATAATAATAATAATAATAATAATAATAATAATAATAATAATAATAATAACAACAACAACAACAACAACAACAACAACAACAACAACAACAACAACAACAACAACAACAGAGTTGGAAGGGACCTTGGAGTATATAATCTAGTGGTGTTGTATAAGGCTACCACTGTTGCAACCAAAATCTTAAAAATAATCCGATCTGCATACTTATAGATATTTTATAGGAATGGTCATTGTCTGTTCTTTTTATACTGCATTTTTGTCTGACTTTATGCTTGTAATTCCTCCTCCATGTGTGTATGTACATGTCAGCTGGGGATGGATCTTCATTCCTCTGATGAAATGGGCATCCGTTTACAGAACTTATACTATAAATTTATGTCACAGAATACACCACAACTAATGTTTTGGAAATCAATAAACTAAATAGATACTTAAGTGCCTTCTTTAATTTTGCTATGGTGGTTAAGCCTGGAAATTGGCTTATTGAGTTCCATTATTTCAGAACTTTGATAGAGCTCCAAATTCGGGCTAGATTCATTTAATCACTTGGCTTCTTTAAGGCAAAACAAATCACATTGTGGAAAATATCCCAAATCATCCACCATACCTGTAACCTTAGCAACAGTCACTTCCTATGTATATTTTGGTCTGTTTCCTTGGTGAGTAGGCTGTAGTCTTAGTTCCTCTTCTTTTATTCTCAAATCTTTACCTTCTGTTTGCATGTGTAGTAGCTCCTCCTGTCTGCTTCTAGTTGCAAGTTATTTTTATTCCTATACTCCTTACATTTTTGTTGTTGTTTTTCACTTGCCATATCTAATAATTTGGGGTATGTTTCAGGAGAAAGTCCTATATTCTCCAGTTCTTCAAAGAACATAAACTGAGAACATGCTTTATTATGGAAAATTATTCTGTAGAACTTCCATTTAAACATAAAAAAAATCAAAGGAGAACCAGGCCTGAAAACTTGCCATCCACAGCTTGCATGCAAATTCATAAGCGCAGAGTCTAGGGCACAATGTTCCTGATACCCCGTGATGGCTGTATTTCAACTTGAACTATAAGGATACTTTCTATCTCTGTATAAGTTAACATGTCACAATAGTATTGTTGGAAGAATTGTCCATCTGGGTTCAGTTCCAAGTGGGGAGAAAGACACTGGAAACATGGAGGCTCTTTGGAAAGTTGGTTTAATGGAGCAGAACCATTAAGCACATGGTCCTGGTGCAGCTGAACACATGGAGTGGAGAGTGAGTGTTATTTATAACCTCTCTTGGGCCTTGTCCTAGAGCAGGGGTCGGCAACCTTAAACACTCAAAGAGCCACTTGGGCCCATTTCCCAGAAAAAACAAAACACCCAGAGCCACAAAACCTGGGTGGGCGTGGCCAACTCGATGTCACTGCTGGCGGAGCAATGAGTGCAACTTCCTCCTCTCCCTCCTCCTCCTCTCGTGTGCATCCTCCCGGCCCCATCACAGCCGGTCAGGGGGGCAGGAGAGGAGAAGGGGGAGGGATGCCTCCACCGCAGGTTGCACTCATTGCTCCGCCAGACCGGCTTTCCAAAAGAAAGGGGGGAAAAACAGCTGGCGAAAAGCCCGAAAGAGAGCAGGCAGGGTGACAGGGCTTTCCGACAGTGAGAAGAAGCACAGAGGCAGGGAGCGAGAGAGAGCGACACACACACACACACACACACACTCACAGACATAGAGAGACACAGAAAGAGAGGGGGGAGAAAGAAAGAGAAAGAGAGAGAGATTTAGGGCATCAATATTGGAGGAACCATTAAGATTCCCTTACTGTATATACAATATATTGCCAATACTTGACTTAAACAGATTTCCAGTCTAGCTGTAGATCTTTTACTCTGTTAGAGGAGAAGATTTAATTTTATAACTTATGATTGGGAAGAGTCTTCCCATCCTGCCTCTTTATGTGCTTTTAAAGATATTCAGTGATCACAAGCGTTTATCTTTTTACCTCAGAGAAACATGAAAGTTGATTATCATGTAAATTGTTCTCACTGCTTTCCCTTATTTTCTTTCTTTCAGTTTTGCAATATTATTTTAGGACTCTTCTCCTCGACATATCTTCAGTGAATAAACTGCCCCCAAAATGAAAAGTTGCCTTTGATTTGCATGTATTGAGTTTGAGCTAGAAAAGTTTATTTCTGACCTGTTAACTGGATATCCCCTCAGGTGGCATGGCTGGGGAAAGTGATTTTTCCCTTTCCCTTTTCCTCCTTGCAGCCTCCAGTGTCACCTTCCAGGATGTTCTGGAATGTTCTCCAACCCTGTTGTGTAATTTGCTAAGGACAAAGATGCTGCTTGGGAATTGGACATTGATAGATGGACTCCTTTCCTTCTACCCCAAGAGGGAGCTTGGTTTTTCATAATTCTGGATCCAGCCCTTTTTCCTATTTGGGTAATTTCCCATATCCCTTTCCAAACAATTTATATCAATACAGTTGTATTTTTTCACTGCACCAGCACTGTGAGATGGTTGGGGAAAAGAATCACTGCAAGAGAGCAATCAAACCAACTGTAGGGGCACAAAACATTGAACTGAAATTTAAGCAGTTCTGAAATACAGTATAAGGCAGCCTCATTAATCAGATCAGAAAAATAGTTCTCACAAAATTAAGACTAACAATGGAACGAAGAATACTGTGTTATATCTATCATTTCTGACAATCAGTGTTAAAAGAAGTAATTTTGGAGGTTTGAGCCTAAATTTTAGAAAGTCTCATCAGGTTAAGGTGAAGTCTTGCTGACTTTTTTTTATTATTATGGTTCATTGCACAGTCAGTCAGATGTTTAGACTGGATTTGGCATTTTTATCCACTTATTAAGTCCTTCCTAAGAACCTGGGATAGACAGACATTGTTGATTGATGGTGTTAAATGTATTGTTGTAGTTTCAAAAAAAGCTGCCTTTTGCAATTGACTGGAGGTGATTTTGTCAATGCTGATGGTGTTCAAGTAATGCTCCAGATGTTTTGGGATTGGACCCAGAGCACCTAACCAGGGGTGAAATCCAGCAGGTTCTGACAGGTTCTGGAGAACCGGTAGCGGAAATTTTGAGTATTTCGGAGAACCGGCAAATACCACCTCTGGCTGGCCCCAGAGTGGGGTGGGAATGGAGATCTTGCAACATCCTTCCCCCAGGAGTGGGGAGGGAATGGGGATTTTGCAGTATCCTTCCCCTGCCTCGCCCACCAAGCCACGCCCACCAAGCAACACCACGCCCACCATGCCACGCCCACAGAACTGGTAATAAACAAATTTGGATTTCACCACTGCAGCTAATCCATATTATTGATACTATCTTTGCTTTCTTGTGTCATAGTCATTCTACTTCTATTTACAGATCTTTGTATTTTGTGATTTTCTCCAGTTTTTTCCCCTTCTATTCTGCTGTCCCCAAGTACTGCAAAGTCCATTATTCAGGCTTTTTAGCCTTTCTTATCAACAATTGTTAAGTCTGGGGTGTTCTGTGGCAGGTGCTTTGTTTGAATTCTAAAGTCCCAGAACACTTTAGCTTTTTTATTTTCTATTATTCTATCATGGCTCCACAAGTTCTTCAGATTTACAAATTCACCATTGTTGCTACTTTTTCATGCCATTGTTTGGAGTCAGTCTGAGGCAGAGATTCTTCCTCTGCAAAGCAGCTGAAGAAATAGTGGAATACTTACTTAGGTGCTGCAAGATGATTGTACACACTGAGCACAAACAATGACATGAAAAGGTAGCAACAATGGTGCACTGGAAAATTTGCAAGAAATACCATTTGCCTGCAAGCAATAACCAATGGGATATTATTATCATATTTTATTTATTTACTTATGCGATTTGTATATTTATCCATTTCACAAAAAAATGATTCGAGGTGGTGCACAATAAAAACAACTGCAAAATCAAAATATAAAAAACAATATTAAAACAATTACAAATAACAAGATAGTAGAGAAAAACTGATGTTAAAACAGTTTAGCCATTTTATTAGATCACTATTTCCTTGAGATCCCCAAGCCTGCTGACACAGCCATGTTTTTGAGGAACTTTCAGAAAGTTTGGTTTTATATTTGAAAATTGGTGGCTGAGAAGACTTCTCCAATGATATGCTTTTTGGAGGCTTCTTTTGTGACTTTTGGAGTGGATAGGATCATTGTGCCTGCAGGTCAGTGGTGGGTTGCTCCCTATTCGTCCCAGTTCTGTGAACCGGTAGCGGCGGCGGCGGGAGGCTCCACCCACCTGCCTGGGATGCTTCTGCGCATGCGCAGAAGCATTGCGTGTGTGTGCGAGAGCGCACAAGCACGAACCGGTAGCAACGGGTTTTAGAACCCACTACTGCTGCAGGTGCTATATATTGTTCTCTAGAAGTATTACAATTCACTGATAATAGCATCTTTGAAGTTTTGCAACATTTTCCTTCCATCTTTGTGTTTGGCTACTAGTGCCATGAGGAAAGTACTTCCAGATAAAACATTTTTTTAGTCATCGTCTTCTTTTTCTGTTTTGACAAACAAGCCACTTGTCAACAATTACCCCTCCACAGGTTAATCTTCAATAATCTTCACTGCCCATTTACGCTTATTTTAAGAAGTTGCACAGCCATGCAGTTGCATATACATTCATTAGATACTGTATGTTTGAAGGAACATGAAACACAATCTTCCATTTGAAACAAACAAACTCTGGTTATAAATGAGTAAATGAAAAGTAAGCAGATTTCTCCTTTTACCGCAGCACTACATTTGTGGCTTATGGAATGTGTTTACATGATTCGGAAATGATAAGCCATTTTTTACTTTCCAAACACTGCCTGATTTACCTGAAATTATAACAACTGTGCAAGGGTTTTGTGTGTGTTCTTGGTGGAGAAGAGAGGGGTGGTTGCATAGGATTGTATCATAAATTCAGTGGACACTGGCATTGTTATGTATTAAGGTTAAATTTGAAGTTAAACTGCTTACACCAAGGTCCGCTTTGCAGAGCGGGAAAATGGAGTTCGCTGATTGGTTGAACCAGCCGACAGCCCTCTATATAAGAGAGAGCTGTCAGGCTGGTTCCTTTGCTGGATCTGATTGTATTCAATAAAGAGCTGTTAGTCACAATACTGCCTCCAGCCTCTTCAGTACCAGAACTTAACAGGCATTGTATTGATTACTGTGTGATCACAGAGCAACAATCAAGGGCGTAAATATTACTAGTATAATAGTGGTGTTTATTTAATTTACCTTTGAAAATTAAAAAAGATAGTGATAACAGACCTTACAAAGATTATAACTGTCACATGAAAAAGTAGGGAGAGTTAGTGCAATGGATTTAAGAACAGAGTCACAGACTCTAGAGGGCAGACAAAGATTGGAAATCAGTAACAGTGGGCAGCGACCAAGGATTGAGTTAAAGTTGCAAATGGTGGCAGGTAATATGAAGAAAAACAGAAGAAGAACTTGCTGTTTTAAAGCAAGTTCCTTTATATCCATTAGCAATGTTTATTTAGTGCCATAGGTTAGATTAAAAAGGTAAATTTTGAGAGCTGTACTATGCAATTGAGAGATATGAAAGCTATGGAGTTCTATTAATTGTGAAGGGCTTACAATGCCATCAAGAATCACTGGATGGCAGTATGTGACCATAGTATTAGCAAGTTCTAGTACTAAAACTGAAAACTAAAAATACACACACACACACACACACACACACACACACACACACACACACACACACACACACACACGCCTTATCGCTTGGCTCCCACTCACCCCATATCCCACCCCCTTGACTTGTAGTTGTTGTGTGATTGAATGGACTTTGAACACAGATAGTTTTACAGTGATTCTCCAGTAATGGCTTGCACTTCAGGATAAAAATAGCTGTATAAGAAAGTACTGATACGTTTACACAGACATTTTCCAAATAAGAGGCATGAAGGAAGAATATTCTTTAGATGCATAACTAAAGGAACAAACTAAAACATGTTTAATTAAGCTACACAAGGATAGTGTGGGCAACTGACGGAGCTTGTGTATTTTCCATGGCTTATCAAAATTAACATTAATTGTAAGGAGGGGAAGCGCTAAATAAAATTTCCTGGAAGCATAATAGGGCATTCACCTAATTGGGTGGGCGACAGGAAGTGTCCCAGGTTCAGTGGGAAATTCCTCATTTGTGCATGGAAGTTGCACTCTAGGTAGGCTGGCTTGAAAGAAATCCCCCCTGGATTTCTATAGGAAAGGATTTGCGAGCTCTGCTAAAACGGGCTCTGCTTTTCTCCAGTAAAGCTCTATGTAAAATTCCTCATTTATTTCCGAAAGATACTTTGAAAGAAGAATGTGCTCGTCTGAAGTTTGCTTACAAAAAGGCCTATTTGATTTTACTCTATTCTTCCATTTATATGGCCACCCAATTCAAAATAACCTTGGGCAGCATACAGCATACTTAAAATGAAAACAAAAAAAGTCAGACCTCAGAAACAAACAACTAGAAACTGGGGACCATCATTCAATCCAGAAAACATATCTTAAAAACAGAATCAGACTCAACAGCTAGGCTCAGCGCCTGTGGGAACAGCCAGAAGTTCAGTGGTTTTGAAAAGGCCAATCAGGTTGGTTCAGTCTTGAATTCAACAAGTCAGTCATCCTGATTGAAAAGGCAGGTAAGGTATATCAGTTCTACTTGGGGAAATGCTGTTCTTTTCAGAACTAAAAATGGAAGGTCCTTGGTACCAGAAGTTCCTTGAACCCCCAGCCTTTGTGCAGTGGTTAAGGCAGTGATGGAGAACCTTTTTGGCACTGAGTGCTGAAAAGGGAGCCTGTGCACGCTCATCTGGGCCGCGACCCGGAAGAGGAGCTGCCCAGGGGCCATGTGTGCACTGGAAAATGAACTTGAAAATGAACATGGGCAAGTCTTCTGGTTACTGCTGTGCATGCGCACGCGCCAATCAGCTGGCCGGCGTGCATGCTCACGCCGGAAAACGGAAGACCAGCTCTCCCAGTTTCCGGCACGAAGGCTAGCTGATTGTCGCGCGTGCATGTGCACCAGAAACCTGGTAGAGGAACAGGCGATGCCGCGCGTGCCAGGCGACATGCCACTTCGGGCACGCATGCCATAGGTTTGCCATCACGGGGTTAAGGCATCACCTGCTATTTTGACATTGTTGGCTCCCTTGTAAAGGATGATCAATGATTTTGACTTGGAATAGGGCGTGTTCCTTTGCACCTGACACCTTACCCAGGAATTTTGGTCTTGGATGAAGCTCTTAGAAAGGAAGCCCTCAGGGTTTATAGAATAAAAGCCTTTTCGAAAATTCCATCCTAGCTTGGTCGGAACTGAAGGTGGGACTGAGATGACTGAGCATCACACCTTGCAGACCATTTTAAAAGTTTATATCAAGTACCTTGAAGTTGTCCTTGTGGGTCCTTTTTTGTCCAGATAGGAAAAGCACAAATATTGAGCATACAGCTACGTCAAGAGGATCAAGGGATTTTGGTGGGAAATTGGTAGCCATCCTGACTTGGTTCATGCTTTATACATAATCCTAGAAAATATTTTTGTGTGTACATTAGCCTAGCACAGGGTGGGATACTATCTGTAGAGTTTCTAAGCCAGTGGTTCCCAACCTTCCTAATGCCGTGACCCGTGCCTCATCCCCGCGACCCCACCGTGACCCACCCTGCCGCTGCCATTTGGGTTCTTTTACCCTCTGCGCATACGCAGACGGTAAAAGAACCCAAATGGCGGCAGCGGGGTGGGGTGCGGTGGGGGCGCGGGTTGTGGGGCACGATATGGCCAGGCTTGTGGCAGTGGGGGGGGGAGCTGAGGATGCTGGGGTGACCCCTGGGAAATGGTCGTTCGACCCCCAAAGGGGTCCCGACCCCCAGGTTGGGAACCGCTGTTCTAAGCCATGTTTCTTCCTCAGACTGGCTTCATACATCGCCATGAACCAAAACCAAGTTATCTTTTTATAGAAAAATTCTGTATTTTTCCCTATACGTTCTCGTTCAATATGATGAAAGAAAAATTGCTTGTGTTTTAAAAGAGAGAGAGAGAAAAAAAGATAAAATGCCACAGTGTAAAATGTGATTCTTGGTCCTACTGAGTTATAAAGCTGGCCAAAAATATCTTTATCTTTCACGGTATACTCCTCTCTCCAGCAGGGCGGCATCATCAGAAAATTTCTCTGCCCCCTCTGGATTATTTTTGTCGGGAAAGGGCGGGTCTTCAGGACTGTAGAAAATATCAGAACCAAGGGTAACACTTTCTACCCTCTCCAACAGTGAAAGTCACCACCATGAAAAATTCAAAATATCTGAGTCCCCTGTGAAGAAGGCAGAAAAACAGAAGCCCCTTTCACAAGGGAATAAAACTTTTTGGAAGAACTGCAAGATGGCTGAAGGAAAAGGTTGAGGTGGCACGTTGGGAAGTGGGGGTGAAGCAAGTGGATCCTCCTAGGATGGCCCTGAATCAAGGACAAAATCATTTAGCAAGGATCCTTCAGAACGGAGGGGTTATAAGTACTGGGGGTGGGTGGGTGGGGGGTGGTAGATAGAAGATGCGGCATCCCAGGCCAAGTGAACGGTGGAGTTCTGGGTACACCGGGAAGTGTCAGCCTGCAGAGATATGAGCACAGTGGGCCTGGCTGTATTGTAAAGCCAGAGAGGCCCCACAGCAGCCGGCAGCAGCTTAGTAAGAGGCCTGGTGTTTGGTCTGTTCCACATCAATGGGGCGTCCAGCTGTGGCTGAGGATGAAAGAGAAAGAGAGGATTAAAGGCTCCCAGGGCCGTTTCTAACCCGCCTAAGACTTACTGACGGGGCAGTGTGTAGCTTCAAGAAGCCTTCTTCATATGGAAAATATTAGGAAGCAAGCGAAAAAGAGTTTCTATCCAAACAGGGAAGATGTTTGCTCTGAAGAGCCCTAGAAACTCAGTATCAGTTGGATCCAAGTCAAAAAGGCATATGCTGAGACCAATTCCCATTGCAGCCCAAGGGAAAGATTACATATTCAGTGAATTTATGTTCACATTTATTAGGGAGAAAAGGTGGATTTGCAGCCTGAGGCTTAAATCAGCATTTCCTTCAGAATGATCTGTAGCGTGAATATAACATCAAGATGGAATCAAGATTCATTATTTATTTTTCAAGATTCTAGCCCACATGAACAACATCACCCGTGTCATGGAAATCCCTCGGGAGACACCCAAAGTCATCTTTTATGTCTTATGTGGAAAAGATCTGCGTCTCAATGATTTCTCCGTGCCTTGTTTGCAAAGATGCATGCCGGGATCACAGCCTTTGAAATGTCACGGGAATCGCATGATTTGTGTGAAAATATGACCGGGAAACTTGATGTGGAGGTAGAGGGGAGCAGAAAGACAAAAAGCCTGTCTGATAATGAATGGCAGAGACGGAATATACAGAGGCAGGATGAGCGGATGGGTGGGAAACAAATATAAATAGGGAACCAGTGAAAGGATCAGGGAACGCGGGAAAGAGAGGCTGGAAGGCAGAGGCTGGGGTAGCAAGGGAAGAGCTGCCTGCTTCGCAGTTGTGTTATTAAGGAGGTCACTAGGTGAGAGGGCCAGGCCTGCAGGAATTGAGGCCCATGCTGCTGCAGGATGTTTGTTATTGGCAACAAATTGCTAACAGAAGTGAGAATCATTGTGCTCCGGGGAAGGGAGGAGGAGGCGGACTCTTGCAAAGCGGGTTTGAAGGGCACAGAATAGGTTTCCCCCCTCCCCACTAGGAGCCAGCATGCAGCCCATAGGTTAAAGTTGAGAATAAATAATCTACAAAGCTAAGGTTTCCTATCTGCTGTTTTGGCTGCAGCAATCTGACTCCTGTCCCTTTCCCTCTCTTTCTCTCTCTCTCTCCTCCCTCTCCCCTGTCCCCCCTCCTTCCCTCCCTCTCCTCCCCTGTCCCCTGTCCCTCCTTTCCCTGTCCAGAAGTTGTTGATGCTTTTAAGAAAAGATTGGACAGCCATTAGTCTAAAATGATATAGGGTTTCCTCCCTGAGCAGGGAGTTGGACTAGAAGACCTCTAAGGTCCCTTCCAACTCCGTTATTCTGTTATTCTCCTTTCCCCTCTCCCCTCCCCTCACCACTCATTTTGTTGCAGACACGCTTTTACTTTTTCCTCTCCCATTTATTTTGCACTTCCTTCATTTTATTTTGCCATCATAGCATTCATTCCGTCTTATTAAAAAAATGCATCCCTTTCCCCAATATCCGGCTGTAAGCCTATCCACAAACGAGTGGGTGAATTTTCTCACATCCACATTTATGAACTGATACAGAAGTCTTCACATATTTGTTGCCTAATCTTGCAACTGTGATCTCTCTAGCTGCCCCTACAAAATAAGCCAAAACAATCAAATCACGCTCGAGCACTATGGTTTACCTTTCCCTTATATGGGAGAGATCTTTGTACCATAGCATTTGCCACCTGGAAGGCACGTCAGGAGATTTATTAGTACACATATTCTATTTGACCTGCTGAATAGCAGCATCTAACTATCCTTGGCTGATCACACAAACAAACAAGAAATTCGTACCTAGTTAGTGCTTGGAAGAAAGACGGCCAAAATATTCCATGGTTGTCAATTAAACTTGAAAAGTTAATAAACATCCCTGAAAGCTGTGACAAATTGCTGTACCTTTACTTTTAGATCCTGCTTGCGGATAAAAGAAAAGAATAGACATTCCAACAAACAAGCAGTCTGAAATGGTGCCTGCTTTGGGAGATTTTAAGTAAAGTCAAGAATAACTAAAGCACAACATTTTATGATAGTAAGAATACAGGCATTTCAAGTGCGATACAATATTTGTTGCTGATGAACTACAGATTGAATTTTAATTTAGCAATCCCTCAATTAGATCTGACCTTGCTGGAAGACAATAGGCTGTTCCAATTTCTTGATCTCAGTCTTCCAACTGGGGAAAAATACTGCTTAGAATTATTGCAAAGTTTGCTGAGATAATGTACAATCTTAGAGAAGTTTATTCAGGAATAAATCCCATGGATTTTAGTGTGACTTAATCCCAAACGTCTATGTACTTCTGGATAGACATATAACTTCTTTGTGAATGTGCAGCTCAAGATCACTAAATATTAAGTATTTAGTGAGATAAGTAAATGGGGTATATTCACCTGCGTACTCATACAAGAACCAGCAATACAATTGGAAGAGGATTTATTGGGAGACACATGATTCATGAAAGAAATAGTCTCACAAGGATTTATCTTTTCTCCTAATTTTATATACAGTCCTTTAAGAGTACAATCATGCAGCAAACTAAAAGTCATAGGTTGTACAGCGGGGAAACACTGCAGTTCTCTTCAGTTAACCAGTGGAACTCCTTGCCATCACTTGTTAAGAAAGTTCTTATCAAAAGATTACACTTCCCAATAACATTCTCACATTAGGCCCACTGTTGCACTACAGAGGTGCAGGGTATTCTTTCATCTACCTCTTCTGAAGGTTTCTTAAACAAAGTTTTGCCCCTATCCCAGAGACAGCTGTATAGACATCTCTTTGTGCCCCCATCTTGGAAATCCGTCTCTTTTCTAATCCACTCCCTGGGTAGTCCATGTGGATGAAGGTCTGCTGAGCTGCTGTCTGAGTTGCTTAGTTAAGAACAATAAACAAATGCCTAAATGGAAGATTATTCTTTTAAACCTGACTTCTGCTGCCTGCAAACAGTCCTGAAGCGCCCACCTCCTGTCCCGCTGCAGCCCCTGGCTTCATGCCTCGCTTGAAATCTGATCTCCTTTGCTTTGGAACAGCCACGTTGCTTGGCCTCTGCGTGCACCTTAGCCCCTGACCCTGTCTAGGCCCTCCTGTCCTTTTTCTGACACATGCCAGGGCAAATATTCACCCAAATGCACTTACTACTTGCACATTCTCCAGTAAACTTGCTTAGTCACATTACATTCACCCACACTTAGTGGAGTTTGGAGTTTGCTTCTTGGACATGAATCACTAAGAAAGGCAACACTGCCCCCCTCCCTTCTGCCCCCATCGCAGACATGCCATTTGTATGCATATCGAAGATGCAATTGGTTAGGAAGATGCAATTGGTTAGGAAGATGCAAATGTGCTTCCTAATGTGTATCTCTGTTCTGTCTGTGCCACAGCCTTATTTATTTATTTGGAGGATTTTTAATCCTGCCTTAAAGACCTGTAGTTCTTGTCCAAATGGCTAGGGTCAATTAAAAAAAGACAAACAAGTCTTTAAAACTTGGATGAGACAGGAGATCAGTTCTTTAATGCCAGAAGGATGCCGTAAAGAATAAGCCTGACATTTACTCTACTTCTGGCTGGGTTGATCTCTTGCTGAAATTGGGGGCTCCTTTTGGCCAAAGGGTGAGTTGACAGTGTGCTCAACTCTTGGCAGGATATGTTTGTTTTTCAGGGCGGACGCAACTATTAGCTTCTGGTCAGCATAAGGGACAAAAATGATCTCCTCTTTGTTTTCATGTTCCTCCTAGGAGGAAGGAGATCCTGTTTCTTAGTGTTCTTTGGTTCCTGGCTGATAGATGAGGCCGGAATGTGCTTCCCTTCAGCACTCCTGTGACATATACCAAACTTTTGAATGCCCTGCTAATTATCACATCCAGATTCCATTTGCACCATTTGCTGGGCCATCCAGCAACATCCATTGAAAAGAGTGAGACCCAGGAACAGCTTCAGTGAGCATAGTGCAACATTGTCCCTTGGTAAATAGGAAACTGAAATAATCTTTCCCAGGTGCTTGTCTGGCTCTTGTATTCCGATATCCCAACAGGCCATAAAGAACCGAAACATAAAATAATGAGCCAGGTGGTATATGATGTTATGCATGTAGGCATCATGACTACACTTGGCCAGTGATTCCATGTGTTGAAAAGGATGGTCAGGTGTGGTACACATGTGGCCATTGCAATCTTTTTAATCCCCAAGGGCAAGCAGCAAATAGAACAAGATGGCTTCCCTTTGGGACGAGAATAAGAGAGAAAAACGCTTACCCAGAAAATCTGATTTCTTCCACTAATCAGTGAAAATCCTATTCATGTTTTAATTCATATTTTTAGCCTTTGTGCCGTTATGCCAGAAGACTGGTGCTTGAAAATGGCTAGTACAAGTAGCCAGCTATGCTGTGGGTCTCAAATTTGAAGCTATTCATTTCACTTTGCCTTTTTAAAGATGTAGATACAGAAAATGGTTGGGTAGTAAAACAGAAGGATCAACTCAGTCTTTCTCCTTCACTTCTGCAGTAACCCAAATAATTTATTTATTTATTAGTTGCATTTGTATGCCGCCCACTCCACAGAGACTCTGGGCGGCTCACAACAATAAAAATTCAAATATAAAAAGTATAAAGAGTCCCCTGGGAGTTGGGCGGCATAGAAATCCATTTAAATAAATTAAAACAATAAGTATTAAAACATTTAAAAGCATTTAAAAAACACAATTTAAAAACCATACAATGATTCACTCATGGGGCCAAGAGTGATCGGTGTTGTATTAAAATCATTGGCCCCAGGCCTGTCGACAAAGCCATGTTTTTACTGCTTTTCTGAAGGCTGGCAGGGTGAGAATTATGCGGATATCGGGGGGGGGGTAGTGTATTCCAGAGAGCCGGTGCTGCTACAGAGAAGGCCCTCGTTCGTGGGCCCGCCAGCCGACATTGTTTGGCTGACGGGACCACCAGCAGACCAACTCTGTGGGCTCTAATCGGTCTTAGGGAGGTATGTTGGAGAAGTTCTGACTCTTAGAGGGATTCCAGCAAAAGGTATTTGCGTATCTGTTAAAAACACTTGATAAGTTTGAGTTAAAATGCTCTTCCATCAGTCCTTGATCCAGCAGGAAACTGTACTTGCATAGCATTTGCTGTCCCCACTGCTGATCACTATCCTGGCATGCTGGCACTGCTTTTATTTACACTTCATATATATAAAGGAGAGTGATTGATGGATTTCCCCAACTGTCTTCTCTTCACTTTCACCAATGTCTCCTACTGGTGGCAAAGGACTCTCTAATCACCTGTTTTTACTTGGTAACATATCCTACATGAGACATGGCACTCGAGACTTTATTTGTCTCCCACTACAAGTAGCATTAATTGAAGTGCAGCAAAGAAGGTGATAGTATCACATCACACACCTTCTTTTACTACATGCTCAGAAAGGCATAGAAAGGGAAATCGCACATTTGTTGCTCCATGTACTAAAGCAACTGAATCGCTTAAGTGCCTAAAGACAGGAAAGAACATGAGAAACTGCTTCTTTCTATTAAAATGCTTTCTGATAAAGATTTGATTCTACTTTCAATGTTATTGGGGTGGTGGTGGAGTCATCTTCCATTTCAATTCATGAATTTCCATCAATGCTTTCAGTTTTGTTCTAAGGAAAGTTTCAGAAATGTTCCAAGGAAAAAAATTGGAGTAATGTCCAATAAACAGCAATAATTTCAGCCGCAGAGGTTGGAGCTCTCTGGAATTACGCACATTTAATTTTTTTTAAAAAAATTACTGGCCATCCTGGCTGACAACTCTGGGAATTAAATGTCTATGGAGATTCTCAGTCATCCAGGTCATGGTTGACCCAAAGGTGCTTTTTCAAGAGGCAACTGGACTTTCTGGTTTTTCTTTGAAGATGTTTCACTTCTCATCCAAGAAGCTTCTTCAGCTCCTTCCATTCTCCACCATTCAGTCAGAGTTGAAGAAGCTTCTTGGATGAGAAGCGAAACATTTTCAAAGAAAAATAAGAAAGTCCAGTTGACTCTGGGAATTAAACTTTTAGAATATGGAGTGCACCAGGTCTGGTCTATGTAATAACACAGGAGTTGGCCATATTAATCTCTTGAGTGGATGCTCCCTCAAAATGCTTAAGACCACAACACAGAAAGAGATGGTGGGGATTCATAACCAAAGATTCTGAGGGTCTGCATGTGGCCATGGACCCTGCAGATATGTGGTCCTCTATGTCATGAAAAGAGAGGCTGCTTGTTGAACCCTTCACTGCTCTTCTCCTTGCTCTTCTTCCTTGCCTGTTGCTGGGCACAATCTAATTCTGCAGTAGGAGTTGGGGAAGAAAGTGGATTACGCAGGGGTCTCCATCAGGGGCGGGTTCCTAATTTTTTTTACTACCACTCTGTGGGCGTGGCTTATTTTGTGGGTGTGGCTTGCCAGCCATGTGACCGCGCATTCGTGGCTTCTCGGACTGCTGAAGGGAGAGGAACTGAGATAGGTCCTGCCACCCATTCTTTCAGCGTCTCACATGCTCCCTCAGCCATCCTCCCCTGCTTGGACTCACTGTGGGGTAGGAAGGCAGCGCATGCGTAGTGCCAGAAGCTCGGCTTCTGGGCATGCGCAGAAGAAATTTTTTTTTAAAAAAAATTAAAAAAATTTAAAAAATGGTGGCGCCCAGGCACCGGCAACCGACCGCACCAGTACTGTGATGTCACCAGCGGGCTGCTACCGGTGCTATAGAGTGGACCGCACCTATAGGAACCCACCACTGGTCTCCATCCTTGGCAACTTTAAGACTTGTGGACTTCAATTCCCAGAATTCCTCAGCCAGCTTTGCTGGCTGAGGAATTCTGGGAATTGAAGTCTACAAGTCTTTAAATTGCCAAGGTTGGAGATCCCTGGATTAAAGGATTGACAGAGGAATGTCAGTGATTCAGCATCTCTCTGTTTGGCAAGGCAGACTTTGGGGAAAGCCATAACATCATGCTTAACAATCAGCATGCTACCGAGCAGAGAGGATGACAGATTTTACAATTGGTTGCATGAAGCCCAGACTAATCTAATGTTGTGCATCATAACCAGTGCTTTTCATCCACTGCATGAAGATTTCTTAAAGTTTATCTGCAGATCTGCGCAGAAGGAAGCAGCAGCAACTTTTGCATTAAACGCGCACAAAAGTAATGTCTAGTGTAGTTTATATGTTGCAGATAGGTGCACGGCACTGTAGAAAAATAGGCAGGCATGGATTGTAAGTTAATGAAGATGCCGAATTTTAAGGGGGGGGAAAGGCAGCATCAGTTGTGAACTTTTATCTTGAAAAACAACCGAAACTAGCATTTACTCGTCAAGTAAACGAGCATTTACTCGTCAGTTCATTCATTCCACGAGCATTTACTCGTCAGTTCATTCTGCACTTACAGACATTGTGTTTTCACCTGGCGTCGTTTCGGTTTTTACAGCCTGATTCACACCCGCAATAAAACGGGGCTAACTGGATAAATTGCCACAGAATGCCCTAGTACCCCCAAAGGGTGTATGATGAGCTGGTCACAGCGATCCGAAATGCCGCTGTACGTGCCCTGAAGTGACATAGGGGAAAAAAATTCAAATCAGGCTGTTATAAGTTTTGCTCCTGTCGGCCGTTTAGCAGAGCCGCCTTATTGCAAGGTGGCAGGAGAAAAGCTTGTGTCAGCTGAAAAAAAAGAAAGAAAAGAAACCCAACTACTCCTTAGGAACGCCCTGCCTGATTATTTAACTCTTTATTTTGTGTTCTCGGGATTTTCTATTCTCCCCCCCCCAAAAAAAAATATCCCGGCGCAAAACTGTCCAAGGAGTCACCCAATCAAACTAAAACCAAATCAGATCGTTCTCGTCCCAGTCCCTACTTAGATGTAGGAAAACTCCAAGGCCTCCAAAATCCAGGAGGGGTGGGGGCCGACCGAGAGGACTTTTCCAGGCCGATCCCAGCGATCGGGACGCAGACAATAGCTGTGGCTTCTTCCGCAGTTTTAGCGCTTGGATTTCCCGCCGATCCGCTTTCGCGCCCGCATTTCTCTCTCCTCGTCCTTCGGGCTAGTAATGGTATGGAATTGTCCTTCGCCGGCTCTCGGGAAGGACAGAGAAACGAGAAGGAAAGAGTACTGGGAAAGGGCCCGTCTCTTTCCTACCTCGCTTTAGCAAATCGTTCCCGCTTCCCCCGCTTTTTTTTTTTTTGCTATTTGAAATGTTTCCACAAAACAAGACACAGACCCACAGGGATCATTTGGTCTGGGAATATTAGGGGGTGGGGGGGGGGGAAACCATTTCGGAAGGACCCCACCTGCCGGAGCTGGCAGTTGACAAGGGCTCTCGCTTTCCTCGCTTCCCGCTCTTCGGTCCGCTCTTGCGCTCGCCGTTTGGCGGGAGCGTTCCCTGCCCTCCTTTTATTGCATATTCTTGACAACGAAAACGTTATTCCCGTGTCTTTAAAACGTCTTCTTCCACGGAAAAGTCCCCCCCCCTCACTATTTAGAAAAGCGGAATTAATGCGATTCTACCGTTGTTTCTTTTTTTGATCTTTAGGGGGGAAATTGTGCATGGGCGATCCTTAATTCTAAATCCGCTCTCTCTCTCTCTCTCTCTTTTTAATTGTTTTAAAACGCTTCCACATGAGGGAAATAAATTGTCCTACTTTTTTGGCACATCTTTAACCTTTCCAGTATCTCCTAAATATATATATATATATATATATTAAAATATATTATACATTTTTAAACAGGGAGGTTTTGACAGGTCAGTTTCAAACCCTCCAACCCTCCCCCCCCTCCCCAATCATCTTCTTATGCGGTATTGGAATAAGACAATTTTGCCGCTTGGATTTTTTTGACAGTTAAATTGCAATGTAGGCAGAGAACGGAATAGGGATCCTGTCTCTTTAACTCTGTAACTAGACAAAGACTTTTTCCCCTTTGAGAGCTGAGCCCGGGATCAGAACTGTCAGATGATCTTCCAGCACTTGGGAGAGTTTGCAGAGTCATAATTATATCTTTTAACCTGTCTTGCTCTTTGCAAAAGAAAGGTCCTATTATATTGAAATGAGATTATTAGCCATCAAATACTTTCTTTCTTGGGATTCTTCCCTATTTTTTAAAAAAATGCAAATACCTTAACTACTTTGCAATTGAATTTTTATAAGATTTACTTTATACTAAATAAATGTTCTATTGTGGTTATTTAAAAATGTTTTAAATGGGTATTTTCAATATGCAAAGAAAAAACACCCTGGAATGCTTGAAATGCTACCCATATAATTAAAGAAAAGGTAAGTTTTCAGAGCGCAAGTTATGCGGGTTTTTTTTTCTCTTCTTGCGATAAAACCATGGCAAAATGTTTTGCTTCCTGGGATCTCTTAAAAATCTGCTTTGCCATATGGTGTTCATCTTCCCTCCTCCTTTTTTTGTTTTAGTTTCAGCCAAAATACAACATTATTAAAAGAAAACTACATTAACTTAGGTGTTAGGAAAAAAAGGAAAATACGCAAAATTAAAATAAATACAAATTACAAATGTAAATGTGTGTTTTGTGAAGATGGCACATGGAAGACATCATATACAAAGAAATACGAAATAGCAGTACTAATAATATTCATATTATTGAAAATAATGACTTAGGCCAGTGAATTTGGGACTAGAACACTAAATTTAGTTTATCCTGAACATGAATGGTTTTGCTACTTTGATGAACATTTTGTCTATTGTCCATGTTGTTTTAAGCACTGGGCCTCCCTAAGAAGCAACCTAAACAGTCTTATAGTGTCCAAATGAATCCAGTTGATCCAATTGTTAAAAAGCATAGTGTGACCTGGTTTTGTGAAGGAGGGGAAGATTTCCAACTGTATAAGAATAAACGTCAGTTTTCATTACATTGTGGTTAAATCATATCCCCGCCAGGACTGTAATGTCTATTCTAGATCCCCAAGGGTCTATCTGCTCTGTTATCTTGAGGGTGAGTTGAAGTATAGCACCCATGTCCCCTACCTTCTATTTCCCTTCCCAAAGGCTCATAAACATGCATGTTGCCGCTGACACTCTATCAGTCATACATAACATCGCATGGTCTCCACTGTATGTCAGAATTCAGAACAGCACAAGATCCAGAGAGCTGAGAAGGGAGCAATTTGCTGATCTATATTCTGGCAGAAGTTGCATGACTGAAAGATTGGTTAGCAGATGTTTTTAATTATTAGCTGCTCTGATGGAAATCCTTTCAAGCTTGAACAGAGGGCTATAAGTAAGTATGCAAAGAAGGAATTATTCTAGACTTAGTCTGAGGATCATAGACATAAAATCTTGCTTAAAGTCAATTAAAATGATTTCATCCTTTCGTCTTCAGCTCAGAGACAGGACTTGGGTTGAAGGGGCCCAGTACAAAATACGCAGCTGGGTAAAAAAACTTCAGGGTGCTCCAATCTCAAATCCACCAATTTGTTCCTCCCTTCTGGTGCTTTCCCCTCACTTACCAGGCAGTATCACTGGTACTTCTGTTCTGTCTCTTTCGTTAGCTTTCAAGAAAGTTTCGTTAGAGGGAAAATGCGCAGTCATCCCTAACATCTTCATTTTGTCACATGGCCACTGTAGGAAAAGAGCAAGGGGTCGAAGATGAGCAGAAATCTTTTGGTTTTAAAAAAAACATATCCATGATGCTTAACTTGGAGGTGCTTTGGGCTAAAGAGCCTTGGTCTTATGCTTGTCAATCAAACTCAGTCTCATTATTGTTTTAACTGGTGGATTAGATTTTACGCTGATTTCAAATGGGCCCTATAAACATTTCCATTACCTATGTTTGTTTAGATTACATTTAAGGGAAAGAAAAAAAATGGGATGAGGAGAGAAACTGAGAGCAACCAGATGGAAAAGAGGGCATTCTTTATTTTCAATAGTTAGAAAATTGCATATGCAATTTTTGTTGCCTTATCTGAGCAACCAAATCAGCTTTGCTAGGCAGCTATTAACATTCAGAAGAATCTCTTCCTTTGCATTAGGTTACTCTGATAAAAATGGTTCCCATGTTACAGGTTAGAGTTGACGTTGGATCCCACCATTTTAAGGTTGTGCTTCCACTAAGTGTTCCTTTCTTCCTTCTTTTTTCACATGATGTAGTTGATTACCTTAATGAAATGATTTTCTGGTTTTATATGTTGAACCTGTTAAATATTTTTTCAAAAGCATCCAGAAAACAAAACTTGAATCATATTTGACTGGTGAAAAAGGCCAGTACTCTTCATCATGCCTTCTTTTAGGACCAAAGTACCTCTAGTTACATAGTGTTTATCTGGTGAAAGTTTGTATGTTTGCTCCCAAGTTTCATAAATATTGATCCTTAGCAGGCTCAAATATAGGCTCTGTATGTCTTTATGTTCTTTATTTCTTATGTTCCATTGAAATCCTCCATGCATTTTTAAGGAATGATGAATGGAAATTACTTAATTTGCCATTAAACCTTTTGTAGGAGTTGTATCTATGAAATGTACCAGTATTTGCCTTCCATACTATATCGACATGAAGCTGCAGAATCTTGACTTTTATCAATGAAATGCCTGAGGTGTTAAATACAATGTAAAATAATTTTGACTCTTTATTGTCTTGGAAGAATTCTGTTTTCATAATTGTGCTGATAAGAATGTCTGGCTATATTTGTATAATAAAGCTTGTGAACTAATATTTTGGCCAAGTAACTGAGGTTCAGACCACAACAATTTTGATTATACTGCAATCACTAGTCCAAAAACCAGCATTGATGCATGTGTGCAATGTGTTCAATTTCGTAGTTGAAATGAATAATGTAATTCTAAGGTGTATACATTAATATACATCACATCATAAGTTGAGATATCAAGTGATTCCCCTTTAAACATATCCATGTTTAATTGTACCATAATTTAGGTGGTCTTTGTGTAATATAGATATAATCCACTCCTTTCCAGAGCCATGCATACACATTTTACACTTGCAACAATTTTCATGAAATGGATTGTGAAAGATTTGCTGAAATAGGTTCTGAAATTTGATCCATTCCTGGGGTGCCGTGGTAGTAGAGAACAAGAGGAGGAATATACATATTTTCCTCCATGTTTTCTCTTCTTAGCACATAACCTCATGATTCTAATTAGTACCAGTTATCAAAACACAACCCTATGATTTTTTAGATTTTTTAAGAGAGAGCTACAGGGAACGTGGCTGTAGATCAGGCAGAGAATCTGAGGGAGATTCAGATCTTTTTCTTATCCAATTAGCATTTGGCATCCTTAGATAATCTGTAGGATAGGAGACACCTCCACTGGTACTCACTTGGCTACCTGAGTTACCTAATTTTAATATTTATTTTATATTACAATATCTGAATTAAAAATAAATGAATTAAAAGCTGTCATCATACTTCAAAACAAAGTGCCAGCCTTCACAATCATATTTATTTGCAGGAATGTCTCTGATGCCCAGATAGATCATGTAGGCATTCTCAGTGGGTGGTCTTGGGCTTTGCTAAGGAGTTAACTCACCTTCCCAGAAGACGAAAAAAATGCTAGTGAAGTAGCAAACATTCACCTGAGCTGTTGTGGACCAGTAGTTAGAATGCAGTTGACTCAGCCTTCCATCCTTCTGACGTGGGTAAAATGAGGACCCAGATTGTTGGGGGCAATATGCTGACTCTGTAAACCGCTTAGAGGGGCTGTAAAGCACTGTGAAGCGGTATATAAGTCTAAATGCTATTGCTTTCCAGGGAGGCAGAGGCAGTAATAGAGAAGAACCTTAACATTTTGCCTTTTGATTTTGATTGCCTTTTGGTTTCTGACTAATCATGTCCACAATGGTAGCCATCTTGTTAGATCAACCATGACATGTTCTAAACAGTTCAATCTGCTCACATAGGTGGCATACTTTTATTACAGGACTTATTTGCCCCAGCTAAACCCACATTTGTTCTGATGCCTGTCCAATCTCTTCAGGGCTTTGTGAGAAATGAAAATGGTGCTGTCAACTCACCCAGCTGATAACAGCTTTGGAACCTATCACCATCAGGACCTAGTTAATTAGTGGAGCTCATGCTAAGTCTCCCCCCCTTCTACCATACATCTATAAACTGTCTTATTTCAGCGCGCGCGAGAGAGAGCTGGTATATTTTTTTCTTATATATATATAGGTCTTTGGTTATTCGGGTTTTTTTCCGTGTGAAATTGGAAGTGTCTTGGCGACGTTTCGATGAAGTCTCATTCATCATCATCAGGCTGGTGTCTTCTGCTTCCTGCTTCTAGGAGCAATGTGAGATTGCTGCTGTTTCTTCCTTTTAACTGCCAGTGGGGGTTTGAACTGATAGGGTGGGAGCTTGGCTGTGTTCTGATTGGTTGGAGGTGTGTTCTGATTGGTTGGGGGCTTGGCTGTGCTCTGATTGGCTGGGGGCTTGGCTGTGCTCTGATTGGCTGGGGGTGTGCTCAGGTTAGTCTGACTTGCAAGGGGATTTGAGCTGGTGAGTGCATTGCTGTTGTTTGGCTTCGAGTTCGTGGTCGTGCCACATCTTCATGGAGGGTGTCAGTTTGCTTCATGTATGGATTGGAGGAGTTTAAAGTGGCTAATGATGCAGCTGTAGTATGGCTTCTGGTTTGTGGTCGTGCCTCATTGGTGTGGGTTTGGGTTTGCTTATTGCGTGGATGTGTGGTGGTGACATCCTGTGTGGTTTTCATGAGTGTGGGTCTGGTGTCATTCTTTGTGTTAGGGACTCGTTTGTCAGTAAGGGCGGGTTTCCAAATGGCTGGTAGGCGGGAGGTGTCATCTCGTTTATTCATGCTGCGTGGGCGTTTTTCTATCTCGATGGCTTCTCTGATTATTCTGTTGTTAAAGTGTTCAGTCTAGGAGCAATCTCACATTATATACATACTGTATATATATATATATATATATATATATATATATATATATATATATATATATATATATATATATATATATATATATATATATATATATACACACACATACTGTGTGTGTATGTATGTATGTATGTATGTATGTATATATATATATATATATATATATATATATATATATATACTGTATATATACACTATACACACACACACACACACATATATAGTCTCCCTTTATTTTCATTTATCAGCAAAAAAAAGTTACACACACACACATATATACACACTGTATATATATATATACACTGTATATATATACACTGTATATATACTGTGTTTCCCTGAAAATAAGACCCTGTCTTGTATTTTTTTGACCCCAGAAATATGGCCTTGACCTTATTATTGGGGGGGGTGCCTTATTATTTTCAGGGTACAGGAGGCAGGGCGGGCCACGAGACGTGCATCTTACCAGAGTCTGGCAGCTCTGTGGCGTCTCTCGGCTGGTCTGTGCAGGGAAACACCTTGCAAAGTACAGAAAAATGTCTTGTGAGGGTGAGCAATTAACAACTTCTTGCAGCGAGAAGATTTTCTGTACTGTGCAAGGTGTTTCCCTGCACAGACCAGCTGAGAGACACCACGGAGATGCCAGACTCAGATAAGATGTGCGTCTCACGGTGGGGTGCAATTTGGGGGTGGCAGGTTGGGTGGGAGATGGGGCGAGCCAGGCCGCAAGATGAGCATCTTACCGGAGTCTGGCAGTTCTGTGGCGTCTCTAGGCTGGTCTGTACAGGGAAACTTTGCAAAGTACAGACAAACTTCTTGCAAGGGTGAGCAATTAACAACTTCTCGCAGCGAGAAGATTTTCTGTACTGTGCAAGGTGTTTCCCTGTACAGACTGGCTGAGAGATGCCATGGAGCTGCCAGACTCAGATAAGATGCACATCTCGCGGTGGGGCGCAATTTTGGGGTGGCAGATCAGGCGGGGGATGGGACGATCTGGGCCGCGAGATGCGCCTCTTGCGGCCCAACACGTCCCACCCCGACCCCAATGGCAATAGCAGCCTGGCTGCTTCCCTTCCCCGCAGTCTCTTAATTGAGAGGGGTGGCAGGTGGGGTGGGGGAGAAGCAAGACGTGTGTCCTACTGTACCTGAGACTTGCAGCTCCATCGCATTCCTTGCCATTATGTCTTGGGAAGCACATTGTAAAAAAAACCTTGCTCGGTACTTTAAGGGTGTGTGGGGTGCGTGTGGAATGTACCAGTGGAAATGGCGGGGACCAGCTGCACATGTGTTTAAGTAGTTGGGGGAGGGGTTATTTTTTTGGGGGGGGGCTTATTTCAGCGCATGCTCTGAAAAGCCTGATTGGGCTTATTATGGGGACATGTCTTATTTTCGTGGAAACACGGTGTGTGTGTGTGTGTGTGTGTGTGTGTGTGTGTGTGTGTACACACACACACATATGTTTTCATAGAGTTTCACGGGTATAGGTATGCAGGTCTTGGTGTGTTCGGGTCTTTTCCCATGTAAGATTGAGAGTATCTTGGCGACGTTTCGATGAGGTCACACTCGTCATCTTCAGGCTGGTGTTTTGGGCTTTCTGTTTGTGCGAAGTATTTGTAGAATATATATCTATTATATTATATCAGGATGACTGGAAAGATGGATTCTGCATTTTAGACAAGTGATTTTCAGGTTCATAGAAGGTCCATTTGAAGTTTTCAGATTTCAAAAAAAGTTTGCAACAAAATTAAAAGATAGTCTAAACCAATTCTCTTCAAAATTCATTGTAACAGGTATGGTGGTGCTCTTTATTTTTAGCAGTGGAATAGGAATAGTTCTGTTAAGAAGTAATATCTTAATCCTTCCTTGACCTAAAATCTAAATCTTCTTCCTATCCCTTTTTTATTTCCCAGGTTTGACTCATATTCTTCATTTTCATTTCCTGGTTTAATAACTTTTTCATAGTAATGCTATTTTAGTTAAGTGAATTCTAATTATTCCTCATATACACCAATATTATTGCAATGATAATTTGGACCTGAATCTTGTATGTCTAATTTTATTATCTTGTCTGCTTCCAAAGCAGGGCTTTTATCAAGTTATTGCTCTGTCTCAGTTGTAGATTTTCATATTGTCTTTGGTCAAAAAAAATCAAAACGACCTCAAATGCATAAAGAAAGCTACACCACCCACCAATTTGTCCCATGATGCACAGAGAAAAGAGGTGGGGCTTCAACCATGCACTCACTACCACCATCCTGCCTTCCCCCCCAATACTTCTATTCTACTTCATTCATTTTCCTAGCACTTCTATAGTTTTCCTTCCCATGTAGCACCCATTCAGCAGAAGGCTGAACAGCAGAACAATGTTCTTTGATAGATAGGGAACCATTTGTCACCATCCATATTATTAGCAGTCCATTAAAGTACAGTGGCGTCATCGAGACAGGCCTCTGGAGCAAAATTTCAGACCCCAACGCAGAATTAATTGGGGGGAGGGGATTGCCAAACATAGTGAGTTATCCTTCCAGAAAAGTACGTTACAAAGCTAGTGAAATGAATTATTTCCATTTCTATTACTACCAAGGCTCCTCCCCATTTCTCAGTACTATTATTAAATCTAGAGTCTAAAATTACCTAACTGCAGCATTCGTGCCAGGATTTGTTCTCACTTTTTTCTGGAATGAGTCTGAATTACTGTTCCTAGGTCGAATACAAAGCAAGATTTGATCCATGGAGTCAAATCTCATGATTTATTGACCCATTTGGAGCACTGAGTGTTAGCTATCCAAGTGATTCCACTTCATTTCAGATTAGGCAATTTTACTTCTATTCCAGCCTCACCATGAAATTTCAATTCTGCACAGTAAACTTCACTTCTATTTATGTATAATGAATACTGCTGAACAACTGCCAGAGTTGGCTATATTCCAGACAGGGGTGAAATGATTCAGTACATGATTTGAAAAGTCCTTACCTTACATGGCTCATGGAAGTGTAACTAAGCTACTTGATGTAATTGCTATTTTGCCTGAGCAAGGTTTGTAAAGATGAAGTGAAATTTTGCAGAAAACCAAGCTGAGATAGTTGAGGTATGATTTAAAACATCTTTCTAAATCTCATTTTTTTAATGTTTGTCTCAGAGACATCTTTCTTTTTTACTGACAAATTTTAACAGTATTGATAATTAATTTACTACTTGCTCCCTGGCCCTCCAACATTCAAATTTGACAATATTGGAAATCAAAATTTAATATGTTTTTAAGGAATTTCTTTTCCGAACTAAGGAATTGAGGCTCTTATGGATAACAGGAGAGCAAACCTGATTTCATTCCAATTATGATCCTGAAAGTAATTAGTAGTCTATCTTGCTAATTTCTGAATCAGCCACTATATCTATGACTTTAACACTAGCATGATCTGCAGACATCAACAAGTGAATGTTTATTTTCATGCTGCAAAAAATTTCAGCTCCCTATCTCTGCATATTAAAAATTGTTCTTAAGGCAGTTGGCTGCTTTTGTGGGGAGAAGGGGATCGGTTGCTAATCCTACAAATGTGGTCTGTTTTTGTTAAAAAATCTTTGGTCTGTGTCAATTGTAATTGTGATCCAAGATGGTTTTCAGTAAATTAATAATCAATTTTGACTTTCTAACTTGGATGGTTACTCATCTGATGACAGTTAAGAGATGCATTGATGCTGACAGCTTACTTGGTTACTCTGGCAGCAGCATGGAGCTGAGGGATACCTGCAGCTATTCCTTGAAGTCAGAGACATTTGCAGGTGTTTACACCTTCTATTGAAGAAAGGAAAGAGAGAGAGAGACCGTGTGTGCTGAGGAAACAGTTTCTCCATGATTAAAAGGAGCAAACTTAGTTTTGACAGATTCCAGCTATAACCTTGGATGGCTGTAGCCAATCTGAGTCTTTTATAGCTGTAGCCAACTTGAGTCAGATCCTTTGAATATTAAACATGAAAAAAATGACTTTGGTTCTAACTTTCACATTGCACATGGCTTGACATTTGAATACAAAAGTGGGAGAAAGTCAGAATCTTTCTGCTTTGGCTAAAAATAATGTCTGGACTCCACCTATTTTGAAAGTATGTTTTCACACCTCTAGTCAGAGCTGTGGTCAGATCTACTCTGTGGTAAAGTAGCTGACTTTAGAAATCCACTTTAGAGGCAGATCTGGCCTGAGAACTGAGTTTCAGGCATCCTCCTTCTTATGTGAGACATTCATTGGTTTTAACTGGCTAAGGCTCCCTACATAAGCGAGATCTTCAGTCCTGTCATTCTTTCTGTCTTAATAATAAATTCTTGCATCTAAGATTTTTTTAAGATTGGCGAAAATGCAGCCGAAAGGAGAAATGTCATTACAATCAACAGGAGAGATGAGAGTGAAAAACTCCAGAAGGAAAGTTGGTCATGATCACCATTCTTCAAAGTGAAACTGTAGTTCAAACTTTTCTCATGACAGATTTTTATTATTTTTAGGGTCCGGTTAGTTTATCTTTTAATACAGTTATCCTGTACCTCCCCAAATGCTCACTCTTTCTCTCTCCCTCAACCCTCGTCCCCATTTCTTGCAATAGCAGATGGGATGTTTCCTGTGGAATAAATGTTTGGAATGTGCCTGTGTTGTTTATAATATTGGCTGACAGTGAAAGGCGAGCGTAGCCAGCCGCAGAAGCAGCACCTGATACTGAAGATGAAAATGTTTTCCATCACCTCACATAGGCCAAGCACAGACAGCACAACAGTGAGGTCAGGCATGAGGGATAAGTAGCAAAGTCTGCCTTGAGCCAAAGACACAATAACAATGGGAGGGGGGAAAAAAGCAAATAACATTTTTGTTTTATTCTCCCCAGAAACTTGTTATTGTAGCAGAAATTGGAAAACAATGATGACATTAGCAGCATTAAAAGAAAGCAAAGTGTACAGCTCTTCAGTTTTCAAGTTGGAGGTGTGTGTGTTTCTTGGAATATAACAGTGAGGGGGAAAAGGGTCTTTCTGGCCTTTCTTGTCTGAAGTGGTCATCTGTGGAAACTCGGTTTATATGGGGAATTGTGTGTTGTTACTCCACAGAAGAGCAGCTTAGAATGCTAACAACCCTTAAAAGGTTGATGTTGTTACAATAGTGCGTATTTTTTAAGAGAAAATATTTAGCCTCATTAGAAATATTTAAAATTATTTCCCGTTACAGTTATCTATGAAAAGTATTTCATATTAAATAAGATGGTTTTTATAGCTTTTATTTCTTTTCTTTTTTTGTAAGATCCTATTTAAGCATTTTAGTTGAGGAGTAATAATATTGGAAAAATGGGGTATTAGGAGACAAATTCTACCACAGAGGACTTGATATCACTACATCTCTGTTCAAATTCACAATTATTTCTGTTTTATAACAAGAGTTTGTTCAAACATATAGGTACAGGATTGTAATATTTTATGAAACAACAAGAATGACAAAACAGTTGGCATAACATGCACATTCATGTACAATATAGGGATGATCAAAAATTCCTCTTGTATCCCTAAGGTATCCTTTGTACATAACCTAAGCATTAAGTATATTCACAATTCCTGCTTGTATGGAAGATTTATAATAATACATATGTATGTACTGTATATACCTACCTACCTACCTACCTACATGCATACATGGCATTCAGACTAATTCCAGATGCAAAAATGTCCAGGGATATGTGGAAGTCCCACTACCATGCACTGAAGATAGCGGGTAAGATTTGGGGGATATAGAATGGATTGTTTAAACTGCTCATCTGATCGTTCATTACCTGAGCTATTTCCCAGATTTATATGTATATATGGTGGGAAGGGCCAGGCACTCTGATTCTATAACTTACACTGATTATTTAGAATGCTTGCCTAAGCTCTTACGTTGAACACCATGAATTCTGTTAGGTTTGGAAATGACTAACCTCTGGTTAAAACGGGCTCTGCCTAGACCAGTGATGGCAAACCTATGGCACGCATGCCACAGGTGGCACATGGAGCCATATCAGAGGGCATGTGAGGCGTTGCCGTATCAGCTCCACGGGCAAACCGGAAGTTTGGAAAAATGCACTTCTGGTTTGCCGTTGGGCTGTTTTTTGCACTCTGGGAGGGTTTAGGGAAGCTTCCTGAAGCCCCGGAATGCGAAAAATGTTGAAACAGACAAACCGGAAGTTCAGAAAATGTACTTCCGGTTTGCCATTGGGCTGTTTTTAGCACTCCGGTGGGTTCAGGGAAGCTTCCTGAAGCTCCGGAGTGCAAAAAACAGCCCAACGGGCAAACCGGATGTGCATTTTTCTGAACTTCCGGTTTGCCCGTTTTGCCGTTTTTCACCGTCCCAGCCTTCGGTAAGGCCTTTGCGTGGGGGTGGGGGTGGGCATGCACAGGGGGCAGCGTGGGGGGGTTGTGCGCATGCATGGGGGGAGAGGGAATGGGTGTGGGCACGTGTGCGTGTGCTAGCGCGCGCACACACACCCTTTTGGCACGCGGACCAAAAAAGGTTCGCCATCACTGGCCTAGACTTTCTATGTAAACATAAACATAACATGTAAAAAATTGCAACGATTAGAATATCTAATAAAATTTCACTGGAAATCATTGTTTTTAATGAAAAATTTCCAGTAACGTATTTTCCCCCCTATATATTTTGATATTGATGTTCTATACCCATGATGGTGAACCTATGGCACGCATGCCACAAGTGGCATGCAGAGCCATATCGGTGGGCACGCGAGCTCAGGTCCCATACCATTGAAACGGGCCATTTCTGGCTTCCGGAGGGCCTCCGGGGGTGGGGGTGGGGAAGGCTGTTTTTTCCCTCTCCAGGCTCCTAGAAAGGCTCTGAAGCCTGGGAAGAGCGAAAAACAGGCGTGCTATCACGTGCCGGGAGCAGGGGGGTTACACGCACATGCGCAGGGGGGCCACATGGAATTATGGGTGTGCGCACGCACGCGTGTGACCCCCCCTTGCTCCCCTCTTTTGGCACGCGAACCAAAAAAGGTTCGCCATCTCTGCTCTATATGCTGACTCGTCAGACGATACATACAAAGATGAACAATCTAGTATGCATCTACCGAGTGTGAGACTTTGCTTCTTTTGACTTCTGGGCCATGTGTCAGTTTCTGTTAAGATTTTTCTCAAGATAAATAAAAATGGCAGACCTATATGGCTCCACCTATTGGTTAAACATATCATGTTTTATTCTGGTCAAAATTATAAGTTAATAAAATGAGCTTCTTAATGGCTTCAGGGTGTTTAAATTAAAATCATATTATGGAAATTATTATATCCATATTGTTATTACTACATTCATATTATTATGGACAAAGGCACAGAGCCCTCTCAATCATTTTACAAGTCTGGTATAAAATCAGGACTCTTGGTAGAGCAAGCACAGAAGTTATGTATTAATTGGAGGTTGGATGGCCAGCTTTCTGGCCACAAGACCAGTTGCTGTGGATGGTGGATGTGGCAATGGGTTACCCATTAGCAATGGGTAGAGCTAGTATTCCATTGTCTAGTTTTTTGATTGGCAGACTAACAGGAATGTGATTAGGATAGGAAGGAGTGGACATGGAGAGAATAATCTAAACCATGCTTTAGTTAGTTTCTCAAACCATTGTTTGATGGAGTAGCAGAAGCACATTGTACTGAGGAAGGCAACTGGATGAAAAAATGATATGTGAGGCGATTCTTGGAAGTCATGGATTCTACATTAACATTCTCCAAAGGTTCCCTACAGTCAATGGATGTCCCATTTGCCATGTGAGATACAACAGCATGTCAGAAGAAGCATTGTGTGTGTAAGTGTGCATGAGAGAGAGAAAGAAATAACCTTACTCTGGCTTTTGTAACAACTATTCTAAAAACTTCCACAAGTAAATAAATAATTGGGGTTTTAATTGCAATTTCCTTGTTTATTCAAGCTATATGCTGAACATATATTGAGGGAGGCTAGATTGGAAGAGGATGAGGAAGTTTTTAGAACTGAAGGAAGACACATCAATGTAGGTAGTCCTTATTTAGCAATCATAATTGGGGCTGGCAACTCTTGAAGTTCAGCAGATCCTTTTATCCTTCCAAAAAGCACTTAAAATCGGGCTTTCCCCTCAAGGTTACTTGTGATTTTAATATTGTACACAGATGTCATTTTATCTTTTGGTTGTGACATGCCTGCCCAGAGTTCGGTGCAAGATGGGCGGCTATATCTATGTTTTAAATGTTGTTAAGCAAAGCAGATGCTAAGTAAAACTGTGACTGTTCTAATGATCTTACTTCAGTTTTCCTTTGCTTTACAGACTTGCGAAGGTCATATATGCGAGCAGGGGTGGGCTGCTGGGGGTTGGCAGGGGTTCGGGAGAACCTCTAGCTAAGATTCTGTGCAGTTCGGAGAACCCCCAAGTCCCACTCCTCGCTGGCCCCACCCCTCCCCTCCCAGGAGTCCCCACGCCAGTGGTGGGTTGCTACCGGTTTGCCCCAGTTTGGGCAAACTGGTAGCAGTGGTGGTGGGAGGCTCCGTCCATGTCATCATGGACCATCTGCGCATGCGCAGAAGCTTGCGCACACATCTCCGAACCAGTAGCAAAGGTAAGTGAAACCCATTACTGCCCTACCTGGCCCGTTTTGGATGCAGGTAAGTGCAGGGCGCATGCAGAGGCTCGGGGAGGGCGAAAAACTGGCCTACCGGAAGTTTGGGAAGGCCGGAAATAGGCCCATTTCCGGCCTCCAGAGGGCCTCCGGAGCCTGGGGAGGCCATTTTCGTCCTCCAGGAGGCTCAAAGAGAGGTGAGGAGGCCGACTAGGCCACGCCCACCATGACCACGTCCACCCAGCAACCTGGCAGAGAACCCCTTGCTAAAAATTTTGAAGCCCACCCCTGAATGCGAGGATTGGTGGTAAAGTTACTTTTTTACCACATTGTAACTGCTATACTATTCTTATATCTGCAAATGTCAAGCTCTGGTCATGAAAGTCATGAAGCACAATGGCTAATCGAATTAAGATTAAATATAAAGAAGACTAAACTAATGACAATAGTTACAGCAACCAATGTAGAATTAACAATAAAGACACTGAAGTGGTGATTGATAGTTTCTACTTCTAAAGTTTGACCATCAGCAGTAAAGGATTCACTAATCAATAAATATTCTGCATACCAGACTTGGTAAGGCAGCAGTGAAGTCTCTGAAAAAGATATTCAGATGTTATGAGATGTCCGCAGTTGCAAAGTTCCATCAGAACTTTGATGGAAATGGTTTTCCCTGTGACTCCTGTAGAAGCAAAAAGTTTGGCTTTGAGGAAGCAAGGTATAATCTTTATTGTTAATGAAGACTCATGAGAATACAATAGATACAAGAAAAAGCAAACAATCAATTGAGAGTTCTATTCTCCTTTGAGTACATTAGCTCTCTTGAAAAATCTCTAATGCTGGGAAAGGTGGAAGAAAAGAGAGGAAGAAGATGGTCAGCAGCAACCCTAAATCAAACTCAGTTACAGTGGTGATGAGTGTGCTATTGGAAGATCTGAATAACCAGATTGGGGACAGATCATCCTGGAGAATCTATGTGGTCAGGGTTGACTCGATGGGATGTAATCAATAATCAATTATTGCAGTTGGCAATAATACTGTATAAACAATTTTGAAGATTTTGAATAGGGACATGCCTGTGTCATTTCATTTAAAAGCAGCTGATGGAGAAGAAACACATGCTCATCCGAATATCACTTATAACTTGATTCTAGAGAGAAATTTGTATGGAGTCGGACAGTTGGCCATTACTTTAATGATTCCTAAAATGCAACATGTAAATATAGAACAGAATAGAATAGAATAGAATAGAATAGAATAGAATAGAATAGAATAGAATAGAATAGAATAGAATAGAATAGAATTCTTTATTGGCCAAGTGTGATTGGACACACAAGGAATTTGTCTTTGGCGCATATGCTTTCAGAGTACATAAAAAGACAAGATACATTTTTCAAGAATCATAAGGTACAACACTTAATGATTGTCATAGGGTACAAATAAGCAACCAGGAAACAATCAATATTAATATAAATTGTAGGGATACAAGCAACAAGTTACAGTCATACAGTCATAAGTGGGAGGAGATGGGTGATAGGAATGATGAGAAGACTAATAGTAATAGTAATGCAGCCTAGTGAATAGTTTGACACTGGTGAGGGAATTATTTGTTTAGCAGAGTGATGGCGGGAAAAACTGTTCTTGTGTCTAGTTGTCTTCGTGTGCAGTGCTCTATAGCGTCGTTTTGAGGGTAGGAGTTGAAACAGTTTATGTCCAGGATGCGAGGGGTCAGTAAATATTTTCATGGCCTTCTTTTTGACTCGTGCAGTATACAGGTCCTCAATGGAAGGCAGATTGGCAGAAATAGTTTTTTCTGCAGTTCTATATTTTGGATAAAGGCATGCAGTCTTCCTGTGTTTCCTTACATACAAAAATGTTTGTCTTTTTGGCTCCTGAAATGGCTGACATTGGTTAGGGTTGGGAAGGAAATATGTCATTTAATTATAAACAAACAAATGCCAAATGAATTAACGTGTTGCACTGCCGGTTATTATAGGCTGCACACCCAGCATATTTCTTGCCTTTTTGTTGGTAAGGCCTTTGGCCAAACATCAAGATGAGTTAAAAGGTGGAGTTTAATTCCAAAATTGCACAGAGCTTTTTCTTTCAGATGTCAAGCAAATGCCAGAGAAATGGGCAATGTCGGAAAAACAGAAAGCAGAGAATCCAACAAACCTAAGTAGTCTAATTGCTCTATTAAGAAACAAAATAAAACCTCTTGTCATTGTAAAATCTTGTGCTTTTACTGAGTTAAAGCAGCCTTTGTCCAACTGGTGCCTTCCAGCTCTATTGGATAGCTCAAATCATTTTAGCCAGTTGGGAATGATGGGAGTTGGAAACATTACCTTTTTAGCAAATATTCTGGCTGGGAATTATGGGAGGGAGCTGCTGTCAGACATATTCATCCCAAATGACATGGAGGGAACTGATGTCAAATATACTCATTCTCAGCTAACTTGTTGGCTAGATATTTATTAGCATTGTGACCCAGGGGTGAAATGATCCCGGTTGGCTCGTGCCTGTCGGTCGTTGGAGAGCCGATCGCGAAGGCAGCGCAAGGCTCCACCCACCTGACCAGACGCCGCCATTTGAGTTCTTTTACCCTCTGTGCATGCACAGAATGCTTTGCGCATGCGCAGAAGGTAAAAGAACTCAAATGGTGGTGTCCTGGCAGGTGGACGGAGCCTCGCACTGCCTTCGCGACCGGCTCTCCGACGACCGACAGGCATGAGCGAACCGGGAGCATTTCACCCCTGACTCCTCACGTCTGGAAGATGCCACATTGGTGAAAGCTATCTTAATAGCTTATTCTTTCTTCTGGATAGAAGAGTAATACAGGTAGTCCTTGACGTACAACAGTTCATTAAGTGACCATTCAAAGTTACAATGGCATTGAAAAAAAGTGACTTTTGACCATGCTTCACAATTATGATCTTTGTAGCATCCCCATGATCATGTGATCAAAATTCAGTTGCTTGGCAACTGGTTCATATTACTGATTGTTGCTGTATCCTAAGGTCATGTGATCCCCTTTTGTGACCTTCTAACAAGCAGTCAATGGGGAAGCCAGAGTCACTTAACAACCATGTTACTAACTTAACAACTGCAGCGATTCACTTAACAACTATGGCAAAGAAGGTCATAAAATGGGGCAAAACTCACTTAAATGTCTCACTTATCAACATAAATTCTGGGCTCAATTGTGGTCATAAGTCAAGGACTATCTGTACAGATTTAAATCAACAGACCAGGAGTGGGTTCTGGCTTACCTCGCTGCCAGTTTGCTTCCTGACGCGCCGTGTGGGCGCATGCGCAGTGCTAAAAACCTAGCTTCTGTGCATACGCAGAAGGAAAAAACAGCTTCTGTGCGTGCGTAGAAGCTAAAAACAAGATGGCGCCGCCTATGGCGCCGCCTATGGCACCGCCTATGGCACCGCCAAGAGAGCTGGTTCGAGGGTGTGGCAGGCCTGGGTCGCTGCTGGTTCTAGCGACGCAGGCCGCCATGTTACTACCAGTTCTATAGAACCGGTCCAAACCGGGAGGAACCCACCTCTGTAACAGACCTTTCTTTTTAAATATCTTTCTACTACAATGCTTTAACAGTATTCCCGTTCGTATAGACTTTCATTACTTTTTAAAAATCTGTCTCAAAATTTCTGCCATTCTGTTTCACTGGAGAGCTACAGGTTCTTATATTAAGAGGAAAGAAAAGAATTCTGTTTCTGTATACCAGGTAATTTTTATCCATTTTTCCTGTAAGCTAAAATTCCCCGAACACTGCCCCTTGATCATTTAGTTATAGCTTTCTTGCATATCTCATTGTATTAATAATTATAATTTCCACTTGAAAGCCTATCTGAGTAAGAAAAGGAGCAAACCTACATTGTGTCTTTTTAAAAAAATAAACAAACAAACTAAAATGCTAATAATTGGGTGAGAAGATTGCAATTCTTAATAATATTACTATTACCATATTATTATATACTATTAAAGTAAATCAGACACTCTGATTTTAAATCGCTTCCTTTTATTAAAAAAGGAAGTAATTTTCATCAACATATCTACTTTGGCTCTTAAAATATTTGTAGGCAGTGGTTTTTTCCATGTCAGATATGAAGGGTACATGTTTGGCCATGACATGAGCTTGCATATGTAAATGATTCTTGTGAGGGAAATTAAATCTGGCAATGTCATGTCTTGGCTGGGGTGGTGCGAAGACTGTGTAAAAAAGCTATGATGAAGATATTTTTCTTTAGTTATAGGCAAGGAAAGATGTGTGTGTGTGTGCTTTCATTCGTGCGGTGGTCTTGGAAGGTGCTGCTGGCATATGCAATTCTGTATCAACTTTTCTTTTTAGCTTTCTGAAGGAATGAAAATCTGGAGAGATGGTGCTGAAGTAGCAGCCAAAGGCTGTAAAATCTGAGGTCAAAATGCAAAGGAAAAAGTGACAAGGGAAAAGTGAGGTCTACTCCATCTTGCAGGGACTGTTCTGGAATGTGTTTGCTTGCCAGGATATGCAATGCTGAGGAGTGCGTCTTAGCAGCAGTGTTGAGTTAGTAATATGAACCCTATACAAATACCTTCAGGGCAGACAGGTCCATTTCAGGCTGTGTTTATTTAATAAAGAGCCAGTGAAGTAACTGCAATTTCATTGTCAATTTACTAATGCGTTACAGTTATGTTTCTTAACCTCATTGTTTGGGCTCAGAAGCCACTGATACCCAGCCAGTTGCCCCCTCCACCCTCCTCCTTGGAGCGTAAAACACATTTTATTATGACTAGAGAGCCTTTTGTTTATTAAAAGCTGGAATTAAAGACCCTCACCAACTTTCCTCTCTGCACATATCCAGTTAGGCAATTGATTGGTTTATTAACCTATGCAAAACCTCTTGCTTCCATTTTTTAAGTGTGTGTGTATGTGTGTAGGTATATGTATACATGTGTGCATGTGTGTTTATACGCACATGCAAAAAAGACACATCCAAGGTACATTTGCTGAACAACCTCCTTATCTTCATCACAGATTCACATTTCAAAATTTAATCTGAGAATGGAAATGAAATTTAAAAAAAAACCCTATGACCAGAGAATGACTACATATTGATGTTTGAAGAAGTTAGTTACATCTTTTGAACAAAAATCCAGGCAATCAAAATATTCAGAAACTGCAGCTCATTCATTTGTTTTACCCACAATTTTGCACACAGCTATCTTTCTATGGATCTTGCAACATTTGTATACGTAATGTCAGCAAACCCTACACCAGTGATGGCTAACCTTTTCTGGAGCGAGTGCCCAAAGCGCGTGTGCGTGAATGCACGCACGTGTGCCCGAACCCCAAAATGCAATGAGTGCGCGCCCCTGCACGCACCCCACCCCCGCACATGCATGCACGCCACCCATGCCTCCCATGCATGCTTGTGTGGCCCCCTGCACGTGTCCCGCCCCATGTATGCGTGCATCCCCGCATGCGCCCTGCCCCCATGCATGCACGTGTGCTCCCACACACGGCCCATCTTCCACGCATGTGCGCCAGAGAGCTGGCTGGCGGGAGGTGCGTGCACATGTGCGGTGGAGCTGAACTAGGGCGATGGCTCACGTGCCCACAGAGAGGGCTCTGCATGCCACCTGTGGCACGTGTGCCATAGGTTCGCCATCACGGGCCTACACACTCCCAGCAGAAAAAAGAAAGCTTCAGACAGCAGATAAAAGGAAGGACTACAGCTAGACACGTTTCTTTAGGAATGCCACTGGCATTTGTCAATCACAGTGAAGCATGTGGATGATGGCATTCTGTCTGTTCAAGAATCCCTTGCCTTTTTTTCTTTTTAATATTTTATTTTCTTCTATGAAAGTTGTTTATCATCGCTTTCAATTGATGGAATACATTAACTACTTTTTATATGTGTTCCACTGGCAGGGAAACTATTGGAAAACCCTGGTATCTCAATTGTCTTCTACATAGAAGGAGGCAAAAACTCCAAGATTCAGGGATAGGCATTCTTATCTTTTCAGAAGCAGATTTAATATATATTTATTGTTTTTATTGCTTTAAAATGTTTTTAATGTCTTAATTGTAATATATTTTTTGAATTTTAAGCTGCCCAGAGTCATTGACTGAGATGGAAAGCTATAGAAATTGAATGAATGAATGAATGAATGAATGAATGAATGAATGAACAAATAAATAAATATAAATAAAATCTGATTTAAGAGGCAAGGAGGAAAAATATATTTATATTTTTCAAAGTTTGGTATAGGAATCCTTGCACTGCAGGGGTGTCAAATTCAATTTCATTGAGGGCTGCATCAGGGCTGTGGTTTACTTGGGAGGCAGGGCGTGCATGGCCGACTGGGTGGGCATGGCTGACTGGGTGGGCATGGCCAGCTTGACACCACTCCCCAAACTGCTGGCATGTTTCCTCTTTGCACTGGGTAGACTGGGCCGAAGCTACGCTGGCCCGATGTTTCCTCTTCGCATTGGATAGACCGGACCGAAGCGACACAGGCTGGTCCCTTATATTTTCCAGGCCGGCCTTGCAGGCCGGATCCGACCACGGGCCTTGTTTTTGACACCCCTATTGTACTGTATTAATGTTTGTCAATATTCCATGAATATAAATTGGGCTTCTTCCTACTATTAACAGAAACAATACTAATTTTGCCTAAAACTGGGATGAAAAGTTTAAATACTCTTCAATTTGAGTAAAGAATTGAAATACTTTACTCGATACTTTTTAAATACTTTAAAAAGAATCCTGGTTTTAAGTTCTTGCAGAACAGTACATAGAAGCTCAACATGACTAGCAAAATATTTTCTCCATTTTAATTCCTATTAGTTATTTCGCAGAATTTATAAAATAAAAATTTCAACATTCAATATTCATCCCTGATTGTGACATTTTGTTTCACATCACTTCCACATCCACGTTTCATGGTAAATATTATCTGAATACAATCTGTGTACAAAATCTTACAATATAATTTTGCTTTAGGAAATACTGATTAACAGGAACTAAGCCACTGATATAAGGATGATATGATGAATAAAGAAGAATGAACAGATAATATTCTTTGATAGTACAAGCCTATATATGCCTATTAAAAAATACTGCATCTAGTTGGGCTACTCAAAAGTAAGAGGAAAGAAAGGCCTACAGAGTCAGACAAATTTATGAGGATAGGAAAAACTCCATTTTTTGAACAAGTATTTCATTTCAAATGGAGGAGGCTAAGAGAACAAAGGGAATAAGGTTGGTCTTTGGAACAATGGTGTTTTTCTCCCCCATCAGAAAAAGCAGGTAAAAGTAAAGATAATTATAGTTTTGCAGTTCTTGTGGCATTTGTATTGTCAAACTGATTTTTTTAGGCTCACTGATAAAACTAAGCCCCCACAAAACAAAGAGATTCCTGCTGTAGAGAAGTAGGATCAACAGCTTCACACGTCTAGCATTTTTTACTGAAAAAAATGAAGAAAACTATATTTCAAGTTTGAAACTTTTTTTAATCAATCCCATTTCAAATGTTATTTATGTGTTCTATTAGTTCTTTGTAGAGGAGCATTCCTTAAATAAGCATTGTTGCACTTTTTTTTCAACTGTGTATTTGTATTCCTTGAAGTGCTAATTCAGTTTTCTAGAAGTCTATCTGTTGGTAAGTTGCTGATATGTATGGGTGAATATTGTCATGATGTTTGAAAGACAACCATATGAGCAGTGGTGGAATTCAATTTTTTACTACCGGTTCTGTGGGCGTGGCTTGGTGGGTGTGGCTTGGTAGCCATGGCAGGGGAAGGGTATTGCAAAATCCCCATTCCCTCCTCACTCCTGGGGGAAAGATATTGCAAAATCTCCATTCCCACCCCACTCTGGGGCCAGCCAGAGGTGGTATTTGTCGGTTCTCTGAACTACTCAAAATTTCCACTACCGGTTCTCCAGAACCTGTCAGAACCTGCTGAATAGCACCTCTGCATATGATGCGATCGTTTTGCTGACATTCATTTGGCTTTCTCCTTTTATTTTGGAATTGCATGGCTGGAAGCTGTTGCTGATTTGGTTTTTGTTAGACAATGTAATCTTCATCTCATAAATTTCAGTGACACTCCAAGGTAAAGTTGTATGATAAGGAAGCAGAGGTGGGTTCCTCCTGGTTCGCACTGGTTCTATAGAACTGATAGCAAACCGCTGGTGACTTCACAGTGATGTCACGGAACTGGTTCTGTCGGTGCCGGTCTGTGGACGCCGCCATCTTTTTTTGGGAATTTTTTTTTGCTGATTTTTTTCTTCTGCGCATGCACAGAGCCGAGTTTCTGGCACAGTGCATGCATCGCCATCTTTTTTGTGGCTTTTTTGGGGGAATATTTTTGGATTTTTCAGCACTACGTATGCGCCATCGTGAAGCTTGTGCGTGCCCACAAGGTAAGGCCACGTAGCGCAGGAGGAAGCGAACTGGCGGCAAGGTAAGTTAGAACCCACCCCTGTAGGGAGGTACAACATTTTTCCAGGATGAAGTCCTACTTGGCCAGAGAAGCGTAAGGGGGCCTTATTGTAAAAAGCAACGGAAAGAGCTAAGGCAAAAATCTAAATCTGATTTCATTTCATTCAGAATTAAATTAAATACAATTAATATGATTCTTCTCCAGTCATGGAATAATTTTCTCTATCGATCAGATTGAATTTTCCACATCTGTCAGATTTAAAAATGCACGGTTTGGCAAGTCTTTGGGAGCCATGCCCAAGAGGCTCTGTTTTTGTTCTAGGGCCTCATCCTATGGCCCTTTGAGGTAGATTGCCATATGGGATTAATTAGGGTGGGAAAGAGGAGGGCAGATGAAATCAGACTACAATTTGTTTTTTGATCTAGTATTTGTTCAAAATAATGCGGAGAGGTTTTTTGAGGTCACTCTTACACACTGTAGATTTAACCATACAGATCTTCATTTTTTCCCCTTTCATACATGTTTGCATGTAAACTTTCTGGGTCTGAAGCAGTGATGGGTTCTAAATCCCATCGCTACCAGTTCGCGCACGCGTGCACAAGACGCTTCTGCACATGCACAGAAGCGTCCGGGGTGGGTGGGCGGAGCCTCCCGCTGCCGCTACCGGTTCGTAGAACCATACAGTATCTGTAGCAACCCACTGCTGGTCTGAAGTAGTAATTTTTCATACAGGGAACAAAACCGTTTTACTAAAATATGTCTCCCCTCTGGGAATGCACAGAAGGCAGTAGCTAGTGCAAATAGTTGTCATCCCTTTTCTTACTCTGTTCTTTCATTAACCCACATTCTCTTCCATGAAAAGGTATAATTTGGGTCAGCGGTGAAATGCTCCCGGTTCGCTTTTACCTGTCTGTCGGTGGAGAGCTGAACGCGCAGGTAGCGCGGCGCTCCGCCCACCCGCCAGGACACCCCCATTTGAGTTCTTTTACCCTCTGCACATGCACAAAGCGTTCTGTGCATGCACAGAGGGTAAAAGAACTCAAATGGCAGTGTCCCGGCGGGTGGGCAAAGCGCCGTGCTACCTGCGCGATTGGCGCTCCGCCGACAGACAGGTAAAAGCGAACCGGGAGCATTTCACCCCTGATTTGGGTTTAGTAACAGAATAATGCTGCAGCACAAGGTGACATGAACATATTTCATGGGATGTCTGGAGAGCTGAGGATTGATGCAGTTTAACTCGCCCAAAGATGGACAAGAACTAGACTCCTTCAACAAGACGGTGATGGTTGTTTCGCTGCGAAGTTAGCTAAAGCAAGCAAACCTGGTTGTGTGAGTCAGGTTTGTCCTCCAATTAGAAAGGAGATTCCAGTAATCTCTTTCTAAATGAGGACTAATTATGAATGTAAAAACCTGTTGGCATCTTGTTAACAATTCTTTGGACCCTTTGGCCACTTGCAGAAAGATCGGTAGCTGGATTTCTTTTTAGAATAGGAACATAAATGTCAAATGTTACTAAGACCATGTATGTTCATAATACACAGCTTAAATAAGGGGGGAAATGCAGCAGTAATACTGGTGGCAAGGGGATATTTAATATTGAATTTGCTCTTTCCCCCCAAACGTGGAAACTTTTAGATACAATCCCGGCTCTGTGTTTAAGTCATTAAAACATCTTTAAACATTTTCTGGTTTTAGTTTTCTTAGCAGCAGTCCTTTTCCTGGAACGTATTTTATTTTTCTTTTAAGTCTGTGATTTTTTTTTTTTGGTAAAGCTCTTTGCATTTCCAAGTTGTTGTTTTTTTCAAAGTGGGGGGAAGTAATAGGGTGGGGAAAGCGAGAGAACAGGGCCCTTTTTGTGTTTTATTTCTAATCCACAGGAATCCATTTTAGCCTTTTATGGCTGCTGCACTTGCTGCGAGGAATTACATCCTCCCTATGTTATCTGTAACATCGCAAGCCGTAGTTTCATACCGTGGTTTCATTCCGTGGGCTCGGAAACACACCAGTGCTTCTGAGAGGATTTTGTTTGGGAAAGGGGTGGGTGGTTAGTGTGAAGAAGTCCAGGCAGTGGCAGAAGAAGAAAAAAAAAAACCATAAGGAAAAGTAAGGAGAAAAGGTAAAGAAAGCATGGTGTATTTTGGAGAAGCTCAAGTGTGCAAAGTTCATCGCCCAGGCAAACTGATCTTCAAATAAACCAGAGAAAGAATCACAAATATATTTGATTCTAGCAGTGTAGTACACACTTACAATGGAGATCAATTTGTGTAAAGAAAAATAAGATTGCTGTATTCTGAATCTTAGCTTTGAACTGCATTTTGGGGCACTTTATTTCTGTACCAGTGAAGCTTCAGTTACAGAAAGGATCAGGGGCGGATTCCTAATTTTTTTACTACCACTCTGTGGGTGTGGCTTATTTTGTGGGTGTGGCTTGCCAGCCATGTGACTGGGTGGGCATGGCTTCTCGGACTGCTGAAGGGAGGGGAACTGAGATAGGTCCTGCTGCCCATTCCCCCTCCCCTCAGCAGCTCGAGAAGCCTCAAATGTGCGAAAATGCCTAGGCTCATCACCGTGCGTTCGTGGCTTCTTGGACTGCCGAAGGGAGGGGAATGGAGATAGCTCCTGCCGCCCGTTCTTTCAGCGTCTCACGCGCTCCCTCAGCCATCCTCCCCTGCTTGGACTCATTGTGGGGTAGGAAGTCAGTGCATGAGCAGTGCCAGAAACTCGGCTTCTGGGCATGCGCAGAAGAACATTTTTTTAAAAAAATAATTTTTTAAAAAAATGGCGGTGCCCAGGCACCGGCAACCGACCGCACCAGTACTGTGATGTCACCAGCGGGCCACTACCGGTGCTATAGAGTGGACCGCACTGGTAGGAACCCACCACTGGAAAGGATGATCAGATAGTACTTATTTCAACAAGCAATGCATCATATCTAAAGTATCACAGCCTGATTAGATGTGAGCACATATTTCTTCCCTAGAATATAGGTGTTGCTCATTTTAGGTAAAATAATTTAGTCTTTGGTTTTAGAGGCTATTAATCAGTCAACGGCTAGATCTTGGACTTACTCTAGATTTTGGCAGGATAAGCTTCATTACTCTTTACAATACTGTAAATAAAAGCAGATTGTCACTGCTTGGGAAATTTGTTTGCCATCATGTTTGGATTGATGAAAGGTGATAATTTGGGAGACAGCACTAATTTTGATTTATGTGAAACGTTTATACTTTCCATTAGCACAAATATTGGTCTTTTAAGGCAGATTATAATAAAACTGTCTGTTCAAATAAAAGCACCTCAAAATAAAAAGTCATTTATGAGGTAAAATGTTGCACTAATCAACAACTAACAGGTTTTTTAAAAAAGGGGAGTTGTGGAGAGAAGATTGAAATGTACATATTTCAGCATCCCTTACATTTTCAAACTCTCTATGTGTTCATCTGAATGTACACAAAGATTGGCAACACAGGTTATCCACAGATGGATAATTTGTGAAAACCCTAGCTGGCAACATATATATTTAATTTAGCTTGCATCTGTGAATTGAGATATGTGTGTGTTGTTGTTGTTAATCAACCAAGAATATGCATTTAAGATGGGCATATATTTTCTCTACATTAAGAAAATAAATTCATAACTTAAATAATGATGACTTAAAAGACATAAGAGGACAAAATCAGATTTAAAATATTTTTTAAAATGGCAAGTTTTCAGTATTCCTGCATGAGAGCTTGCAGGATTGCTGAAATCTATGAAATTTCAGCTTATTTTTGATTTTCATCAAGTTGACCACAGCAATGCCATGTCATTGAACAAAATTCCTAGTTTTATGGAGACTATTTCCATTTAGGAATAGCAATGGCACTTAGACTTATATACCACGCCACAATGCTTTACAGCCCTCTCTGAGCATTTTACAGAGTCAGCATATTGTCTCCAACAATCTGGGCCCTCATTTTACCAATCTCAGAAGGATGGAGGGCTGAGTCAACCTTGAGCTGGTGAGAATCAAACTCTGGCAGTCAGCAGAATTAGCCTGCAATACTGCATTCTAACCACGGCACCATGGCAACTTATTTCCCTATTGATCATTTACAGGGTCTTCTAGTGTCTTCCAAACATTATTGAAGTGATATAAATCCTGTGCTCATTGTTGTAGAAGATATAGATCACTAGAGGGAAAGTGGTCCAAAGTGATCCAGTCAAACTTAGCTACAGCAATGCAGTAGATAATCTTCTAGACAAGGAAATTGGAGAGTTATGGAGGCTTCAGTATCTGTTTTTATTTGCTGTCCATGTATTATTTCTGGAAATACTTGAAGAGTTCTTCGAATTACCTAAAATACAATACAAATAGTCTAATGAATATTTCAGGGAATAGTCATCAGCAGACCATCTCATCAAATACTGTATTTTTTGTAACCAGTCACAATGCTTTAGAAGGAAGGTGGGCTTCAGCAATACAAGTAATATATAGGTCGTGCCAAAGGCGACGTAGTTCTAAGCTTTCTAAGCCTACGATTTCAAATCTGGTTGCCTCACTTACCAATTGCAATAGGACCCAGCAGTGAAGCTTGCAAATGGCAATCATGTGACCATGGAATGCTGCAACTTTTTAAAATACACACTAGCTGCAAAGTGCCTGAGTTGTGACCCCAAGATTGCAGGGACATGCGATGGCCACAACTTGAAGGACTGGTTGTAGGTCTCCTTTTTTAGCATTGCGATAACTTAACAATCACTGAATGAACGGTCAGTAAGTGAGGACTACCTGTACTGGTATGCTTGTATAGGACCCCAATTGCTTAGGGTAGGATCATAGTATGGTCAACTTAAAAGTTGCAAAAGTCTCAGATCAATCCCCGAGGCAAATTATTCTAATCTGAAATCTAGAGAGTGATTGAAAGTCAGTATGAACTGGGAGATGGATCATGTTATGGGCCTACTTAATGAATCAGACTCTGAGTAGGAGGAGCAGGGCTGGACAGGTTTGTCCAATTCTGGAGCTATTGGGTACGCCAGATATCTCACAAAGAGCAGGATCTGTTCAAGGAAGAGCTGCAGGTCTGGAGTAGCCAGGTAAACAGTTACCTACTGCAGAAGCCCAACAGGCCAGGTCACCTGACCTGGAAAAGATCCTCACCCTCCACAGAGGGATCAAGTCAGTAGAACAAAGTGGTCCAGTGAGGCTCTTCAAAAGAAAGAGACACAGTTCAGAAAATATAAGCTTGTCAGATTTCACTTAGCAAACAATATTCCAACCAACCTGATTCCCTGTGCAGCTTCTGATTTTCTGCCTGAACTTTCAATGGGTAAAATACTACACTCAGGCCTAACTCTTGATACTAAATTTGTCTGCCCAGAACCTTGGCTTCTGAAGTTAACTTGATTTTTCCTGTGCTCTTGCATTCCTGCTTTGTGAGATTTATAGCTGCTATGAAGAACTCTGATCTGTCTGACCTCTTGCACATGTAACTGCTGGCATAGGACAAATCGTCTGTCTGCCCCAATAATGTAGTTTACTGAGGGACAGTTACTAAAAGAATTGTATTCAACCATTCTAATGAAGCTGAACTTTATCAGAAGTCCACCTCAATTTCCATCCTTTGAGGTGAAGTGAGTAGTGGTAATAGTACCATCATTTCCTGCCTGGGGTTCTCTGGATTTTGAAACTGCAGCTCTCAGAATTCCAGTCCAGCATTACTTTAGTTTTATTGACAAATACTAATATTTTCCTGTTTTATTTTTAACATATTTTATTTCTATAGTTGGCCCCTTACAGTGAAATTTGGCACATTAATAAAGGTGTTGCTTCAGCATTATTTGGCATTGCCTTAGTATCAATAATGTATTAAGCACTTTATGTACTGCCTTGATATTAGGCTGTTGGACCAATGGAGGTCTTATAGGACAGGGGTCCCCAACCTTTTTGATTCTGCAGACCGGCATTGCTGACTTTGATGGTTTTGGGGGCAGGGGGAATAATTTTGTGCACGCAACCTAAATCCCACGCATGCGCAAATGAATTTTCACATGCTCACCCGCCGCTTTGGTGGCCCAATTCCCAATGTGTCCGCAGCCCAGTAGCAGTCCAAGGCCAGGGGTGGGTTCCTCCCGGTTCGGACCAGATCACCCAAACCGTTAGCGACCCACTGGTAATAATTTTGATGTCATGGATCCGATTCTGTCTGTGCCGGTCCGTGCTCGCCGCCATCTTTTTTTCTGAATTTTCGGCCGATTTTTCTGTTTGGATGGCTTTACAGCATTCTGTGCTTTGAAAAAAGCCCTCCTGCCCGCCCCTGGGTTAATACTGACCTTTATTTCTTCACCCGAAGCACAGCTGATGAGCTCCTCAGCTGTGTTTTGGGCTGAATCCACCTTCTGAGCATGCGCGGAAGTGAAATTGCGCAAGGGAATGCACACGCATGCGCGTGAGCGGAGCAAGGGCGCACGCACAAAACGTCACGACGTGAACCGGTGGCGAAGGTAAGTGAAACCCACCCCTGTCCACAGCCCAGGGGTTGGGAATCCCTGTTCTAGGAGGCCTTTCATATTTGCAATTAAAATAAATAACAATTCTGCAGTTAAGCCACTTTAGGAAGTGCGTATATAATACAGGTAGTCCTTGACTTATGATCACAACTGAGCCCAGAATTTCTGTTGTTTAGTAAGATTGGTGTTAAGTGAGTTTTGCCCATTTTATAACCTTCTTTGCCACAATTGTTAAGCGCACCACTGCAGTTGTTAAGCTAGCAATATAGTTGGAGAGTAAATCTAGCTTCCCCATTGACTTTGCTGGTTAGAAGATCGCAAAAGGTGATCACATGATCCCGGGATGCTGCAACCGTCATAAATGTAAGTCAGTTGTCCAGAGTCCAAATTTTGATCATGTGACCCTGGGGGTGCTGCAATGGTCATAAGTGTGAAAGTGTGAAAAATGATCACAAGTCACATTTTTCAGTGCTGTTGTAATTTCAAATGGTCACTAAATGAACTGTTGTAAGTTGAGGGCTATCTGTACTTTAAAAGAGGTAAATGTAAATACTGATATCAAGAGGCCATTATTCTTTTTAAAAAAATATATGGTAAGATAATGCTAAAATATCTACACCTGTTGAGATTGCATTACCCTTTAGTATTTTAGGAAAATTTAGCACAACATTGAAATGACCACATCATGGGGATGCCCCATGAAAATAGAAAAAACATGACAGTTCCAGAACCACACGTGTAATATGCCAATTGTTGGTAAGTAGATATTTTAAGTGGCAATAATTCAGCAGGAAGAGATCTGAATATGAATGCGCACAATCTTACTATATCTTACATGCCATCAGCAGAGGGTTCCGGTTATTTTTGCTACCGGTGCGCATCGCGAGCATGCGCAGAAGTGAACTTGCGTTACATTGGGCGATTTCACTTCCGCGCATACTTAGGACGACATTACAAGCCGAAACACAGCTGAGGAGCTTCTCAGCTGTGCTTTGGAGAAAGAATAAAGGTCGGTATTGAAACAAGGGCGGGTGGGAGGACTTTTTTCCGACAGCTCAGGATGCGAAGAAGCCAGAAAAAAGCACCTAAAAATGACATCATCGCTGGGCTCCTACTGGTGCGGCGTCCCGCACAGCACCGGTAGGAACCCACCACTGCATGCCATATTTTCTATTTATTAGTACAGTCTAAAATATTTTGCTGTTAGAGGAACAGCAAGTTATTCTGGCATCTAAAGCAGAATATTTTATAAGCTCTCCTCTGTAAAAATATAATGGATAGGATCAAGTGGAACTTAAGCTAATCACCTATGCTTAGAGTAGATCCACTGTAATCAAGAGTCTATTCAAAAATGATTACATCTGTTTCCAATCAAATAATATAAGATCCGTTCTTTGAAAGCAAGGTGGGTAAGAATCCAACAAAGAAACAATAAATAGGTTAACAATTTATTGCATTTTCATTATACCCAAAGTATGCTAAGTAGCTCTGTCTGTTTAATAGCAGGTCCAACCCTTATTTTAAATATGTGATATAGTGTTTTCCTGCATACTGTATTCTCTCTCTCTTCAAGCTTATTTAAAGTACACAACTACACATTGTCATGCTCTATTTATAAGATTTTAGGCACAGTTTATGGGCTGGTGGCCAATTGAATTTTGGGGGGAAATGTGAGGAATACTTTCACAAAAGGCTTCTAAAGTCAGTAAACTGAAAGTAAGCTGGGCAGGTGGGTACGGTATATTCCTGAGAAAGTAATTAGACATAATTTGCGTTTCCTAAAAGGAGGAAATAATCAGATCTTGTAAATTCTTGCAGATAAAGAGGTTGGCATATTGAAGCATTCGTTTTTTAAAAATTAATAATAACATATTTAAAAAAACAAACAAAAAGAAACCAAGGTGTTGAACAAGCATCAAGGCCATTGATGCTCAGAGGCACCAGCTGGCTTTCCTGACATATTTTGTGGCTAGGTTTTGCAAGATATTTAACCAGGTCAGGGAATGGCTAACATTTGCAAAGCATACAATAGTTGACTGTTGTTTTTTTGTCATGGATAAGAATGTAGTTTCCCTCTGATCAGTTAATTAAGAAACCATGTTAAAGATACTGAATGGAGTGAACCAAATAACTATATATTAGTCTGCATCAGGGGTGAAATCCTCCCGGTTCGCCCGGGCCAGTCCTTCGGCGTATAGCCGATGGAACTGGCGGCGGTCGCGGCGCGGAGCTTCTCCCACCCGCTTTCCCGGCCCGGCTGAACACAATCACCGCTTTCCCGGCCCGGCTGAACACAATCATTCGGGTTATTTTTCCCTCTGTGCATGCGCGCGCATAACCCGAATGGCGGCGTTCAGCCGGGCCGGGAAAGCGGGCGGGAGAAGCTCCGTGCCGTGACCGCCGCCAGTTCCATCGGCTATACGCCGAAGGACTGGCCCGGGCAAACCGGGAGGATTTCACCCCTGGTCTGCATAACTAACATGCCATGTAGCTAACTTTTGGAGGCATATTTTAAATGTGAAACTCTGCACATTGATGTAAAACACATATGCATATGTTATGTATTGCAAGAATTGGCCCCACTCTTTAACTTTTTGTTCCTTTCTGATTACACCCTGCTTTCTCAAAACCCAACTGGAATCTTGTCTCCACAGCCACTCTGTCTCTCTTATTCAAGTGATGATGGAAGCAAGGGTTCTCCACACATTGGACAGACATTCCCTACTAAAGCCTTTGTTTGAAGGCCTGCTAATAAATCAGCTGGGATGCAAGCAGACCTACCACACCCTCTTTGCATAGTGTAAATTCTGGCTGGGTTTCTGCCTCCTGTCATCTTTCGCTGGTGTCAGGTTACTCTCCCCCACTCTGTGAGTGAAGAAACCCACCTGTGACTGAGGGGCCTGTTTTGGATTCCTGGGAAACTTTAACCTCTATTAATACCTCTAAATTATTTGTTCATATGGTAAAGCACTTATGTAAACTGATCCTTCATGCCCTCCCCACCCCACCCCCCACTGCTCAGAGAGGTAAAGCCCTTGTACAGATGGCTCTACCTGCTCTCAACTCCTCCAAATTCTTCAGCACTGTTCTGTTGTTGTTGTTTTGTTTTGAGCAAAACCAGAAGTCTCTGTGACTGGAGGGAATAAAGCAGAACACTTTTCTAAGGGCCATAAATTGCTTATCTTCAGATTCCCCGAATTACCTGGACAGTTATTAATGTCGACTAGTGAACCCAGTTTCATTATTAACCAGAATTTTATTTTTTAAAAAAACTCCCATTAATTCCTGCCTCTAGAGTAGAGTTTATCTCTTTATATCTTTTTAAACAAGCCATCTACGTACAATTCAATCTCAGCACCTATAATACCTTTACCATGAACTGAGACAAAATGGGCCATTATCGATATGGCAAAAATCTGTTCTGAATTATAGCTGAAGAAAGTGTAGGAAGTTGGCACCCACCCCCTCCTAGAAAAAATGAAATATCCCAGGAAACATTGAAAAAGGAAAGAATATGTTTCCCTGAATGAGGAAAGGAGAAACATGTTTTAAATACAAAGCAGCTTCCTACAGCTCCCTGCCCCCACCATTGCCACATTCTTCCCACCTAGCCTAGAGCAGTCTTCTACATAACAAAGATTCATCTCCTTCAGTCATAGCCATATTAGGATTTGCCCAAGGCCCTTTCATTCAGCCAAGCCTGGGACAGACAAAAGCCTATAGAGTTGCCACTGCATGGCCTCCTGGGAGCCTGACCACCAATCGGTGCATTATATACACAGGAACAGGAAACTAAGAGGTGGGACACAACAGAGGTTATAAAACCAAGGGACTCAGCATCTGCCCTGCCCTTTTCTCTTCACCCACACCTGGAAGCATGTAATCTACCTTTTCTGTAGAGGGGCTCCTGCCATGTCCTCCTGTCCACCATTAAACCTTCTTTCCAAGCAACTTCCATGAATCCAGTGTCTTTTTCCCCACTTGGAACTGAACCCAGAAGGATATTCCTTACAACAAAAGTAGGGGGCTTGGTTTGCCCTGCAGCTTCCCCCAGATTTTTTTTTTAAAGCTGCTCCTCTTTGGGGAACCTGAAGAAAATGATGTAGCTAACAGGTCAGCCTCTCTCCCAATAGTCCCATGTATCTCCTGCTTCACCCAGACTAGTTCTTTGTAAAGAATATAATATTTTTTTAAAAAAGAGGCATTTTCATTTGCTACAGTAAACTCTAGCATTCTTCCCTGTTACTAAAGAATAGAAAATACTTCACCACCTATTCAGAATGATGATTACTAATCAGTCGAGCAAATAGAGTGCACATGCCATCTTTGCCTCTCAAGATGGCCCATTGATAAAATAATCAAACATTTCAAATCAACCACTAAATGTTAAAAACCAAGTAGCTGCTCAAACAATTTAAATTAGTTCCATAGAAACCATAAACAGAAAAAAAGACATTAAATTTTAATTCATTATCATTTTAATAAAAAGTGAACTGAAATTAAGTGCTCTTTAAAACTTATTTAAAAAGCAGGCTGGGTGAGAATGAGCAAAGAATTCCATAAATTCTTGAAAGACTTGAAATGGCAGAGAGAGGAGCTGAGATTAGCAATTATAGGATAAATCCTCAACCTCGCACTCATTGCACCTTTTTCAGAAGTTGAATGCTTAATGTTGATTGTACAAAGAGAGGGGGGGGGAGAGGGAGAGGGAGAGGGAGAGGGAGAGAGAGAGAGAGAGAGAGAGAGAGAGAGAGAGACTCCTCTGGGCAGACCTATCACAATTTTCATCCATTCCATTGTGGTTCTGACTGACAATTTTGCAAGATGAGAATCCAACATATCCAGGGGTTATCAGACTGGGTAAAGGTAGCCTAAGATTGGCTTGTATAAATTTTCAGAGTCTTTGTAATAGGATGAGAGAAATTATTTTTCCAATTAATTTGGATTTGAGATTTTGAAGTTTTCTGCAATCTTGTATGTACTGAATCTTGGATAAGGCAATCCATAGAGAGGCAAAGGAGCGGCTGTGTGTGTGTGTGTGTGTGTGTGTGTGTGTGTGTGTGTGTGTGTGTGTGTGTGTGTGTGTGTGACACAAATGATATGTGATATCATTATACAGCTGATATAAGTTATAATTTCATGTTACAGTGCATGTAACTTCAATGTGGCTTCCACCAATAAGGTCTTGGATAGGCAGGACAAGGTTTATTTTTAAATCTGAATTGGAAAGGGGCAGAACCCACTAAATACCCAGTATCATGGTGGCGTAGTGGTTAGAATGCAGTATTGCAGGCTAATTCTGCCAACTGCCAGCAGTTCGATTCTCACTGGCTCAAGGTTGACTCAGCCTTCCATCCTTCTGCGATTGGTAAAATTGTTGGGGGCACTATGCTGACTCTGTAAACCGCTTAGAGATAGCTGTAAAGCACTATATAATTCTATGTGCTATTGCTATCTATATTAATGCTAAAGAAGTTGTCTGGAGGACGATGAATACAAGTATATTTCAATAAATATTAAGAAAGTCAATGTTCTTATTCTGTTATTTTTACTTTGCTAGAGAAAAACCTAGATATATCTCTTCCTAAAAGAAACATCAGAAATGAAAAATACACTAAGGTACAAGATGCATCAAGAGGTATAAGGAATTGTGGCCTCTAATGCAAAATTTACTATATATAAATAAGGCTGTGAAGAATGTTTGAGTCTCCTAAATAGCTTCTATTGCCCCCACCTTTCCTCTAGCTGTCTTGAACCTCCAATCAAGGGCTGCCTGGGAGCAATTTGGTGTTTGAAATTGTTGCCACACGAACAGCTGAAGGCTGGCAGGGTCACCTGCCCCTGGTGTCACAGTCTGTCATTTTAGATTAAGATATGCAAAGGCGACATGGCTGCGAACTTTTGCTTTGCTGCTGTGGCAATGGCCATCTCCTCGACTTTAATGAGAGGAAGGTATAATTGGAGTCAACTGCTTGATTATGATAATTGCTACTGTCTGGGGAAGACACATTCAAAGCCTTAGCTTGATCAATAGTTCATATTTAGGGTGACTGCTGTCTGTGCACAAGCAGATGGGTCTGGAGGGAAGTGGCACTCCCTGGCCCCATATTGGCCTTTGACCTTAGACTGACCACTTGTTCACTACAGAATTTCAGTGGGCTGGGGAAGGGGTCAATAGGTTTGTGGTTGTTCCCTGGTGTTCTTGGTGATTTGTCCTGAAGGATTTATCCCCTTAGAGGGAAAGGGTCTTAGAATTTATCCCTTTGCTACAAGCACAGAGCAAGATGTCATATATTTCCCTTTGGAAAACCAACTTTTTCATTGTATTTTTTAGTAAAACACTTAGAAGACTTGGTGGGAAAAATATCTTCCCTTTTATGAGTCCAGCTGAGTGAAGAACTTCTGGGTAACATCAAGACAGAAGAAATAGAGGGTTGAAGTCCAAATGTCAATGATCTTTAGTATTTCTTTGTGCTGTGCATTTAGTCTCTCTTGACTATAACTACTTCTGAAATCAGAGACAACACTGACTTGAAGACCCCCCCCCAAAGGTCAAATTAAAGGCCTGTTTCCAGTATGATACAGATTAGATCATTGTGATGGGTTATACTGTACTAAGGTCTGCTTTCAAAGACTTCCTGCAAAGAATCTGATCAACTCAATTTACATAGCACCTCTTGCAAATCTTCAAACATCTTCCTTGGTTGTGAGAGCTGAGCAGTTTGGAGACTCTTCACTATTTGGGTCCTGCAAGCTTCAAGTCTAGCTTTTCTTGTATGTACCTGTCCTGTACTTTGATTTTCATGATGCTTTTTGGGGTGCTGCTGCTGCCATTTGTTTTTAGTTGTATGGCAACCTGGAAAGCAGTCTTTTCATGTGCAGAACACTTGCTGGGTACCCAATAAAAAATACCATGTAGATGCTCCCCCTCTTCTCTTTAATAAAAGGAGTGACGAAACATAAAGTTTACAAGTAAAAGATGATGTTGTCAGCACCTCTCCTCCTTAAAATGTATGTGAATAAAGACAGGGTGATTGCCCTAAGGTGGGAATACCTTGTCTTTTCAACACCAATCTATCTGCTCATTTTGTTTTTCTTTCTGAAATTGCTTATTTTTGAACTGCATTTAGATTTTCAGTATTTAATAAATTTTCTTTCTGTGGACTTCTAAAAATTACTAGGTCCTCTTATGATTTTTATGTTTATAAAGCATAAATCTTTCTGAAAAATAAATTAGTAACATGCATACCAGTTTATCTTATCAGAAGGCATTTTCCCCAGTGTTTTGTTTCAACATAGAAGATGATTGCACCTGTTTCTTGGTGGGCCAGGTTATTTTGGAAAAGTGGTGCGAAGCAGCATGTTATCCACTCATTTCAAACAATTTTGTTCTAATTATAAATCCTTGCAATTGGGGTTTAAAACACTTTCTAAAAATGTATGCCTATATTCCCTTGGGATGTTGTCACATGAAAAGCATGTTGTTTAATAAGAACATTTTAAATGAATGGAATAACAAGAGCTGTGGTAGTGCAGTGGTTAGAATGCAGTATTGGAGGCTAACTCACTGCTCACTCCAGGAGTCTGATTCTGAGTGGCTCAAGGTCGACTCAGCCTTCCATCCTTCTGAGGTCGGTAAACTGAAGATCCAGATTGTTGGGAGCAATATGCTGACTCTATAAACCGCTTAGAGAGGGCTGTAAAGCACTGTGAAGTGGTATATAAGTCTAAGTTCTATCACTGTTGCTAGTCTTTATGATAGCCCTTATTTCAAGGAGGATGGTAGATTTCGGAATTTATACTCCTAAATGGTTCCAATCCTAGGACATAAAGAAAAGTATACATTGCGTGCTAATATCTATAATGATAGAGGGATATTGCATTTGTGAATGAAACTTTGTAAAAAGTACATTTTTAAATAAAAGACAGAATAAAGTGATCAGTTTAATGCTTTCTTTGTGAATATCCATTTTCCTCTTCTTTCTTCATGAAGTCTGCCTCAAGCACCTTGTCGAGTAGGGGATATTTGACTTTTTGGACAATGGGCACATGTGGAATTTGAGAGATGTTAAAAATATTTTCATCAAATGTTTGCCATATAATAGAAAGCAGTGTATTCCTGCCTCCTACTATCTTGACTACTACAGTGCATCCTTCACATCCTCACCAAAGTGCCAAAAGTTGTGCATTGTGCAACAAATGGCGTCTATATAACTAACTGGTGCAAGAGGATGTTAGGATAATTATACTGAAAGAACATCTGATTGCTTATTTGGCACCATTTAAGATTTTGCTATTGACTTTTAAAGCCTTATATGGCTTTTCCCTTGGTATCTCCTGGATTACCTCTCATATACGGTAATAAATCTGTCCAGCTGTTAAGATCTGCAGGTGAACTCAAGAAAATACTCCTTGACTGGGGCACATGCGAAAGGACCTCTTGCTGCATTCTTCCCAGGATATGAAATATACTTCCTTTGGAGTTGCATTAGGCCCCCATTCTCTTGGTGTCAGTTCAATCAGGTTTTTAATTGTTAAATAATTTTAGAATCCACTGTTCTCTCTCTCTCTCTCTCTCTCTCTCTCTCTCTCTCTCTCTCTCTCTCTCTCTCTCTCTCTCTCTCTCTCTCTCTCTCTCTCTCTCTGAAATTTTATTAGCCACCTTGACTACTTGTCAGAGCAGAACAAGTACTCTGCTGGGTATATATCAAATAACTAAATAGGTTTTCTAAGAATGCCTTTGGGATCTTATGTGGTACTCAGATACCATTTTGGAAATATGGGTTATCTGGAGGCTAGGCATTTGTTCTGTGGCAAACTGCTTCCCAATTATTTAATTAGAAGACTCTAAAAAATAGCATTGGATAGGTCAGGGAGTTTGGAGGGCACCATTGTCAGCCCTGAGTACTAAATTGAAGACACAGACTATAGAGATATACATGCGAGCCAACTAACAGCTTGACCTGTATTGGAAAACGGTATTCCATTAATAGGGGCTTTTATTTTGTTAAACCTATGTAGGATAATACTATTAAAAGGCAATTAGCAAACAAAATCAATGCCCTCCCCCCACAAACCTTTCAACAAGAAGAGAGCAAAAAGATGTCTTCCTTTTATCTTCCACCTCAACAATCCCCCTTGTATGTTAGCTTTAGCCAGGATTTATTTATTTATTTATTTGGAGGTTCTTCTATGCCGCCCTACTCCCTAAGGACTAAGGATGTGTTCCACTTGCAGTTTTCCTAGCCATGGACTTCTAGCCTTAGCAACAGAGAGAGTTGGCACTGCTATCTTTTCTGCTCACTAATGGATAATACAATGACAGTGTTTGTATCTGATATTGGCCCAAAGGGCTGTAAATCAGCCTGTCCAGCCCCTGGAACAACTTTGGAAACCAAAAGATTTCTCTTTCTTTTGTCTCTTGGTGCTCAAATTTATCAAAGGCATGTGAGAATACACAGCCATCTTAGAAAGCAACTGAGTCCAGTAGGAGCTGATTCATTAGGCAAGAGGGGAATTGCCCCATTGAATATTTCTGCCCAGTCAATCTCCCCTGACTTGCCCCTAATTTATAATTTATCTATGTCAAGATATTAGTTGTCAGCATCTCCCTTAGTCTCTCATTTGTATTTGCTATACAAATGTGTAGCATTTGTAGCGTTCAGGAAAGACTCAAAAAGGGTATGGAAGCAGCAGCAATTACTTTCATGTTGTTCCCATTATAATTCATAAGAGAGTTTAATATCTTCTGCTGTAGTTGAGAACTTGCTTTCTCTGTTGCCAACAATGAAATTATTGTTCACTGCTGGCTCATGTTTATATATAGGCTGTAGTAATCTGGTCTCAATTCTCTAGTTTGTGAAATGAGGGGAACCCTTTCCTTCACTTCAGTTAATGAAATGTCTTGGGCCTACTTTAAACATATCTTAGCCATCCCTTAATCATAACATGTCTTCGTGGCAACAGTGGTACTCCCAGAGTTCCTGAAAGTTTTCCACACAAATACTAACCAGGTCTATGACAGCAAATGATAGCAAAAGGTCAGAAAAGTAGGGGAGAACACATTATCTCATTCTTGTGAATATTGTAGAACTTGTGTGACTGAGTGGAATAAGGCCTAAAGTGGGAATGAAACTCACGTTGACATTATAAAAAATTTAAAAATAATGCTGAGAATTGTATGAGATTTGAACAAAAAAACCTTACAGGGTCATTGAAGAGAAACAAAAAACAAAAAAAGAACAATACACGAGCACACAATAGATTCAAACTCAATGTAAACCTCTCAAAACTCGACTGCAGACAATACGACTTCAGCAACAGAGTGATCAATGCCTGGAATGCACTACCTGACTCTGTGGTTTCTTCTCCAAACCCCAAAAACTTTAACCTTAGACTGTCTACAGTCAACCTCACCCCATTCCTAAGAGGTCTGTAAGGGGCGTGCATAAGCGCACCATCGTGCCTACCGTCCCTGTCCTTCTGTCCTATTGTCTAAATTTACCTATACCTACTTTGCTTTTGTTTATGTTTATCTTGTACACATGTTGACAAAAAAAAGGTATGGATGGCCAACTGGGGAAAACTGGTGGAACCAGCTTAAGGAGAAAATTTCCACCATATTTTGATGGCTTTTGGTCCAATCATCCTCAAAATCTTCTGACTAGCTCCCCTATATACAGTATAGAAACTGAATATTCTTTTCAGTTGCCAATGGAATGGTGGCTCTCCTTAACAATATCTAAGAAGGTTACAAAATCAATCTATTCAATTTTGGGCCTTTTGGGTTTTATCCACAACTATATGCCAATAATCTACTGTATATAGGAAATTTGTTGATTGGAAATTCAAGACAAGTTACTAGCTGAGAAAGAAGTTGCCTTTAGGTCTGAATGGTCAACCTTCAACCAATCTATAGTTCTGCATCATCTAGTGGGAAATATTCTAGCTATCCATACATTGCTCTTTCTTACGTCTTCTTAAGTTTGAAGTTGGCTTTTGATTCAGTATTTAGAAAAAGACTATGGGGTATATAGACAATCACAACTATACTTTGGCGTTCATTTTCACTTATTGAGATATTGAATAAGAGCAACCATATCCAGGTCAGATGGGTTATCTTTAGAAGTGTTTTTGCTTCTATTCCCAAGTCAAAAGAATTAAATAAGAGTACATAATTGCTCCCTTTCTTTATATATTTTTAAAATTTCAACTAGATTATTAATGTTTTATCTAAACCTGTTTCATTATTTTTTTTCTCCTTTGTACTGACCATGTAATTAATCCATTACATAACTCAACTTTCAACTGACCTGCCAAGACCTAGTATCATTTGCTAGTACAGGTAGTCCTTGACTTACGACCACAATAGAACCCAACATTTCTGTTGTTGTGAGATGTTTGTTAAGTGAGTTTTGCCCCATTTGACAACCTTTTTTTGCCACAGCTGTTAAGTGAATAATTGGAGTTGATAAGTTAGTAACATATTGTTACATGAATCTGACTTTCCCATTGACTTTGCTTGTCAGAAAGTCACAAAAGGGGATCACTTGGGGCACAGCAACGGTCATAAATATGAACCAGTTGCCAAGCATCTGAATTTTGATCACATGCTTATGGGGATGCCGCAAAGGTTGTAACTGTGATTAAGTCACTTTTTTCAGACTGTTCAGTTTGACCAGTCACTAAATGAACTGTTGTAAATCGAAGACTACCTTGTAATGTTTAAATTATTATTCTAAATTATTTTAAAATTACGATAAAACAAAAATGGTCTTATTTACTAACAACATGCTCATTACCTTCACAACTGGAAAATGCATATTGTCTATACCAGTCAAGGACTTCATGTATCCAGGAAGTTTATCCAAGCATTCACTTTTAGGGAGAAACATACAAAAGAAATAGCCCCCAGAGGGTTTCCAGTGCCATAATTTGATTTTTTTAGTCATAATGGCATCAACTATGGCTTGGCCACAATTAATCAGACCTAAGGTGCTGATTCTTCTGCTTTATGAAGCCAGCTCTGAATCTAAGACAAGAAAGCACTGGAATCTTAGTTCTTATGCTATATGCTGTGTGTTCCTCAGTGTGCGTGTGTAACGCTTTTCTTCAATTGGAACTAGGTTTGGTCTCCACAGGGGATTATATGAGATCCTGCTGATTAAAATGTTGGCTAAAATTAGCCTCTTTGGATGGTTCTTTAGCCCAGATAATACTTTTCTTTCAAAAGTTTATTTCCTTTTGAAAGAAAAGCATAGGTTGGACCAATTACTTTGGCCCTTTGTCTCATTCTTTAATTAAATCAAGGCCCATGAGGGCTTTCCTATAGGCCATAGAAGTGAATTCTGGATCTGGACCTGCAGAGATAGGAGCAAAACCCCTAATTGTCTCAGTAGTGGCCTCTGTGATAGCACTTTTCTCTTTCCCTAATTATTTTTATAATATCTAATTTGCCCACAGCCCCACACAGAAGAGGGTTTTCATTACCCAGACTCAACATGTTGCCATGGTCTTAATCATGCACTGCTATTAGATTGACTCTGAACAGATGGGATGATCAAGACAGTTTTGCATGTACTTCTTCACTGTCCTTTTTATCAACCATGGCACACTGAATTATTTATGTTCCTATTAACCTCTCACTTGGGCTGGGCTGGTGAGGAGAACACTCTATTTTGTTACCAGTCAAGTCTATAGAAACACCCATAAGGGTCACCACATTTTTTTTTTGACAATTGCTGTGAGAAGGATCTGGATTCAACATTGGAAATGACCTCTGATTTTTATTTTTGCCCTCATGGATTCTAATTTTATTAACTTCTCATGCACCCTTCTTGTTTTCAATCAGACTTGTGATAAGTTTGATGACTTCACCATTGACTTTCCTGTTGCAGAGCCTACCCTCTGTTGCAGCATCTCCCCAGAGTTTCATACTGCTAATGGTATTCAAAAATCATTGAAAAATTGGCTTTGCTCCCAGGTCTGGGGGTAGGATAGGTATTGAGCTCCTGTTGGTTTGTCCTTGACAGTGTTTTCCAAAGTGTTTTGTATAGTCCTCTGGGTGTTTGAGAATTTTCGTGATTTTTATGTATTCTTATTTTTTAACTTATCACATAAGCCACTCACAATCAACAAACAAACAAACAAACTTTAACTGAAAGAAACATATTTGCTGAAACTAGTTTTTCTCCTTTATGTTGTTGTTCCAAATTCATGGATAATATGGAAGGGAGATTGGTTCAGAGAACAAATATTAGGAGTCATGGTGGCGCAATGGGTAAAACACAGTATTGCAAACTAACTCTGCCCACAGTCAGGAGTTTGATTCCAACTGACTCATCCTTCTATCCTTCCGAGGTCGGTAAAATGAGGCCCAGATTGTTGAGGGCAATAGGTTGACAGAGAATTCTGTAAAGCAGCAGTCCCCAACCTTTGCGGCTTGGTGGCCCGGCTGGAGGGGAGAGGGAACCTGGGCTGCATGAGCAGCAGGCCAACATGCACATGCAGCTCAACTCACGTGAATGGCGGACTGGCGCACATTGGCATGCACACATAGCTTGACTGCAAATCAAACTGCTCATGCATGTGTGTGTGCACTGGCTCACTGTTTGCACAAGTTGAGATGTGCATGCATGCATGTACACCAGCCTGCTGCCAGTGCAGCTCAGTTGCGAATAGACCATGGCCTGGTAATGGGCCTCGGCCCAGGAATTGGGAACCCCTGCTGTCTGTAAAGCACTATGGAGCAGTATAGGTGCTATTGCTATTGCTAAATATTAGATAGTATGCATTCTCGGTGGCCATTTCCTCCATTTTTTATGGACTTCAAAGTTACATAGTCATTTTGAAATTAAGTGTTGTACATAGGTAGTGTGGAATATATTGGGGAGCATGTAATTGAGATGAAGGCACAAAGGGATGCAGTAAATGGTCATATGAGCCTTGGTGGCGCAGTGGAAATAAGGAGAAACTTTCTGACAGTGAGAGCGATCAACCAGTGGAACAGCTTGCCTTCGGAGGTTGTGAGAGCTCCAACACTTGAGACTTTCAAGAGGAAATTGGACAGCCATTTGTCGGAAATGGTGTAGGGTCTTCTGCTTGAGCGGGGGGTTGGACTAGATGACCTACAAGGTCCCTTCCAACTCTGTTAATCTGTTAATCTGGTTAGAGTGCAGTACTGCAGGCTACTTCTGTTGACTGCTGGCTGCCTGCAATTTGGCAGTTCAAATCCCACCAGGCTCAAGGTTGACTCAGCCTTCCATCCTTCCGAGGTGGGGATCCAAATTGTTGGGGGCAATATGCTGATTCTGTAAACTGCTTAGAGCGGGCTGTAAAGCACTATAAAGTGGTATATAAGTCTAAGTGCTATTGCTATACCTAATAGAAACACTATACTTAAGCCATTACCCACTTTCAAACTGTTAGTTCTACATGTACCACACCCACATTGTCTCATGATATATGACCTTATAACAATTAATTATATTGCTAAAAAAGTGATGGTCACCAAAGGAAGAAACCAGTGGCTGTACAGAAGCTATAGGGAAATTCTTCAATCCAACATATAATATATCATAGGTTGAAGTTGGCTCAGAAGATTTGTGGGATAATTCCCAACCATTTCTTAAAGCCTCAGGCAGAAGAGAAGCAAACTTCAGCCAACTGAAAATGTGTGCTCATATTACACCTGAATTGCAACATTAGACATTTTCTATAGTACAATTAATTCCAAGCTTGTGTTTCTATGTGTGAGCATACCAACATTTTGCTGCAGAATTAGAAGACAGCCCTCCCAAATGCAGAGATCCTGGTAATCTTCTATCCATTCATGGAGTCATTACTTTTGACTTCTCTACTACTAGAATTTTGGTTACAAGTTTTTAATTAAAAGTTACCTCGTTTGATATTCAGGTTTTCATTCACTGGGTGGATTCAGACAGACATTGTAGCATATCATCCAATAGTGCTTGCCAATTTGTTCATTGACTGAGCCTGTTTCATGATATACTTCACCTAGTCATTGGGCAGAGGAAGTAAATATGTCAGGTAAGCTCCAAAACAGAATTAATTGACCCAATCAATTAGTACTGAAGGTATCATTTTAGTTCAAACAGACCCAGACTTTTTAGGGCCAAACTAATTTTCCCTGGTGAATTAATTTCTTACAGACTGCCAGAGAATTAACTGCCCCTTCTGAAATCTAAAATTGAGATGAAATCTTAGGAAGGCCCCTGAGTTACATCTCTGTGGCCATTTTGGTTTTCACCCTTGTGGTTCCATGTGATATGAAAAAAGCCTCAGCCATTGGGTGAGAGTATAAGTACTACATGAATCTGTCAGTCACTTACAGCCTATATCACCATGGACTTTTATTTTACCTTTTCCCCTCCAGAGATTAAAATAGTAGAAGGAAGGAAAAGGAAATGATTAACTGAGAGGACTAAAACATGGTAATCACCCAACAAACCCTTAGAAAATATGCTATCAGTACATAATGGTGATAATGAGGAAGGGAATCATTACTAACCTGTGTCATGTGAACAGGAGCATTGGAGAGAATAGAAAACTGTACATGACAAACATTGTACTGTAGCTACCTGAATTGCAACTGCTTTTTAAAAATGAAATGCAGTGATGCAGACATTTCCCAATGAAGAGGGGAAGACTCCTTTCTCTTCCTATAGTATCCCTCTTCAAAATTCCCTCATCCCAACCACCTCCCTCTAAAAACAGCATTTCCATCTGTGGGAGTAAAGATTTCATTTTGAGAGGGAAAACTGCCAAAAGAGAAGCAGCTCATCCCCTCACCATTTCTGTGTTCAGACTGACAGCCTCCTGCAGATCTTTTTGCACTGGTAAAACTGTTGAGAGACTATGTTAGATAATGTGCAATTTAGTCTTGAAATCCTTAAACTTGTCATGAAGCCATCCTTCTGTGTAGCCCTTTAAATCTCAAAGTCATCCTCCTTCCAAAGTTGAGAGATGGCAATAGCAGATGAGGGGGAAACAGACCACGAGGAAAAAGCCATTGTAATATTCTTCAACTTCTCTTCTAAAATCTTTTTCACTTGTGTTTTCCACTAGCAGCCAGTTACAAGCGAACCATTGGGTATCACTTTCCATCCTTTCATTTTTTACATGGACTATTCTATCATATTGGAAGAGATGTTCTAAGGTGGAAAGGTCAAATGCCTTTCAACAATCAGATTAAAAAGAAAAGAATTTTAAAAGAGAGAAACAAAGAGTCGTTTAAAAATATGAAAGAAAAGAGGGAAAGAAACAAACATCAAATAATAATATAAAACTCAGCCTTTTTCTTCTCTATCCTGAATGTATGCTGGTGTGGTGCTTAGGGGATTAATCTCTTAAAAAATAAGTGCCATGTGAGTAGACAGGCAGTGATTAAGGTTTTAACTGATCAGTCTGCATCTGACAGCGAACCAGCTATTATCTTAACGGAATCAAACGAACATTCAGAGCCTCTCCTCAGCCCCAAACATGAAAGGAGATGTCATCCGCTGGCAGTTGGCAAGCCGCAAAGGGAGGGGAAAGGGGAGAGAGAAAGGAAGAGAGGGAAGGTAAAACTAGGATGAGGGAAAAAATGAATGAGTGGAAAAGGTAAATGGTCAGAGACAGATCAGGTCTGGAGACCAAAAATAACAGGTAGAATTTTGGGGTTGGAATCAGGGGGCCAAAACATGCAGATTTCCCTTCTGCTCACTGGTACCATTGACTTATTTTAGACTCTTGATAAAATGAGTCTTAAGGCAGAGGATGGCTTGGATTGTTATTGGGATGTGAATTAGATTTAGAAGAATTCCAAATGCTGAATTAAATCAGATTATTTCACAGTGATCTTAGTTCTGCAAGGCAGGCTGGGATATAACTTTTATTTTATTTTATTTTATTTTATTTTATTTTATTTTATTTTATTTTACACACACACACACACACACACACACACACACACACACACACACACACACACACACACACAGAGTTTATATGCTACCAGTCATGGGATTATGAATGGTATGTTATTTGTTTATGTTTCAAAACAGTTACCTGCATTTCACTGTTAAAAAGCAAATCCCACAATGGGAAACACTTCTTTTGAACTAATCAGTACCAAACCTGGATTCAGCACATCCGCAGAATTTCAGTCCTTTCTAGTCTACCTACTTATTTGCTAGATAAATTCAATTTTAAACAGTACTTCACCTTTCGATTCCCATATAAAAACAATGCCAAGGTAAAAAAAAGAGGGAAAAGATTTGAATGATTGGTTTATAGAATGGCTTTCCATACAGTTCTTTAGAAGAAAAATGTTGAACTGTCTGTAATTCTTTGTCATCTACTTCTTGGTGTTCAATTATTATTACCATTATATCCTATCTTTCTATTCAAAAGGCACTTAAGAACACTCCAGAGGGCATTCTTTTCATTTGAGCAGCAATGTTTAAAAAGCCTTGACAGAATCAGCAGGAAATAAATTATTTGTAGATTGTGCATCTTCCTGATCTTGGGGGTTTCCCAGTTTGTTCCTTAGTGTTATTTTTAATCCATGCTCTGCTCTTTTCTTCATATGTAGTCTTATTTATTTGTATTGTTCATTAGTTTGTCCCATGTCTTATTAGACTTCAGTTGCCTTTGCAGCGTCTCCTCCTTTCCACCTTACCATTATTATATTTTTGCCTTAATTAAAAAAAATAGCTCACATTTCTAATTGGATTTTGTGTTCGTTCATTGGTACCTTTGTGCATGTATTGTTTTAATCTTACTGCCCTATCTCACTGTAGTTTGTTCATTATTTGTAGTCACTTATTTTGTTAGATGGGTTGTGCTTTAATTTTATTTTAAATGTACATTTCCATGACATGCCAAACTAGGCTAGTGGGGACTAACTGGGGACTAGTAATCACATCCACTTCATATGCATGCAATTGTTCTTAATCCTGAGTGAAACTACTTAGAAAAAGTTTCTTTATAGCTTACCTTGTCATACAACTGTAGTATGATGGGAAGTTCCACACCTATCCTTTAATTTGTAAAGTTTCATACCTAAGGACAGCTCTTAATTTTCTGTTGTATATAGATAGTTCAAGAAACAATAGTGTGAATTATTGTCAACTATTCTAAAGTTCTAAACATTTCTGTTGCATAACATTCCATACATTTATCTATCTGTCTCTTAGCAGGTTTTTATGCCAGTGAAGGGGCAACTTTGCCTATGCTATTATCTTTTTAAAAAAAGTATAGACATTTTCCTTTTAAGTGGCATCACCATTTAAAGATGTACTAAAATATCTACAATTATTTATTTGAAATCTGATTGGCTTCACCAGGTTTATCAGATTCTCTGGAAAAGTAAAAAAAGTACTGTAACAGCTATTCATGAAATTGCACTGATAATCACATTTTGGGTTTCCAAATCACACTTCTCTTTGCTTTTGAATGTGATTAACTGCTGTGGTTCTCAAATCAGCTCAAATCTATTTCTTCTGTTTTCCATATTGCTAAATCAGAGTTTGAACATTTTGTGGTTGATACTTGCCCCTAGTATTACTTACAAATATGATAGAGTTCTGTGAACTGAGAATCTTCTTATTCCCCAGCCAATATTTCATTTTTTTCATTTCAGTGTATCTTTTTTGCTTTTCTTTTTATCACTGTTACATATGTTCCACATTAATTATATCTGGAAGGAGTACAAGACCTTCCTTCCTTCCTTCCTTCCTTCCTTCCTTCCTTCCTTCCTTCCTTCCTTCCTCCTTCCTCCCTCCCTCCCTCCCCCCTCCCCCCTTTTCTTCATTCTTTTAAAATTGGAGCACTGAATACTATGTAAAATGAACATCTGTATTTTGATATTCTTGATTTACTGGAATAACATCTGACTGTCTGTCTTTTCAATCAATACTATCTACCTACTGTATCTATTATAGATTATCAAATGGTTATAAGATTAAAAGAAGAAAAAAATATTTCTGTTGAATTAGTCTCTACTTTTTTTTTGCTTTTTTTTACTCCTTATGATTTACTGTTTGCTTCTGAAAAGCTGTGGACATCTCTGCCTCCTTGGCCTTTCCCACACTCACAGGACCTCCTGCTGCCAGAGTCTCCTTTAAATCAGGGAGGTCTGGCACTCTTGAACCTGAGGTCGAAGATGAGAAAGAAGGAAAGAATGGCCTTCAGGCCAGGATAAGAAACCAGGGCAACAGACTCTTAAAAGTGATAAAGGGGCTTTATCTAGAAGCACTTAAACAAAACCCACAAGAGCCAAGAGAGGAGTCTCTGTCAAGTACCAGCCATGGCCATAGGGGAAACCACAAATCCTTGACACAATAAAAGATACTTCCTTTATATTGAGCAGTTGGTGGAAACAGAACAGTCCACTGTAGGTCAGGCAGGCCCTGGCAAGCTATCCCTGGCTTTCTTACCTTGGCTGTGAGCTTCTAATTCAACGAGCCACTTAGCAAGAGCACAGTCTGGAGGGCAAGAGTCAATGGGCATTGTTAGTAAGCTGCACATGTGCCGCAGAATAGTAAGGGATGATGCAAGACGGTTATTACTTTTTTTGTTTCCTTAGCTCCTTGTTCACTGTCTGAACCCACTTGTGGTCATATCTTGCCTTTTATCTTAACAGCAAGCTCTTCTGTGCAACAACTATTTTTGTTCTGTGCCTGGGGCCAATAAAGAGATAATCTCCTGGTACAGAATGCTGAAAAGTACAGGGGAATTGGTTAGAAGTACCTGGCTGGTTAGAAATGAAGAAAGTAAAATCCTGTTTCTGGGAATGATCTTTTACCTTTATTACCAGTAAACGAAGTTCAATAGGATTTCATACGGCAATCATCCCTCCAATCCAGGGTCTACATTAATTTATAGCCTCTGCTTTTGAAAAAGTAAACACTGTATACAGAACTTCTTAATGTATTATTTTGGAGGACAATTGTGTGTTTTGGTCCATATGCACTTTTGAACATTTGAAATTTCTTTTTACTAACTCTATGTGAAGGCAATATTGCAAAGCCTTTATTTAAAAGACACTGTCCCTTATCTATGGGAATTTCTGATATAATTCTGATATAATGCTTGATATAATGCCTGGTATGTTCTATACCAGCCACTGTGATTTTGGAAGAGGATTTTGCTTTCTCCCGATGCATTTTTTTAAATTAAAATTTTCCCCAAGGCTGTTATTTATTGCTAGTTGTCCGCCTCCCCTTAAAATGTGTTGCGAATTAAGCTATTTGCAGTAAACAAATAACACCATTATGGCTAAGAAGAGCAATTTGTGACTGGGAAATGAGTACATAGGAAAAGGATTACATACCATCTCCTATGCAATAATCCTAACCTGGTTGAGGATAGGATAGTTGAGTTTTATTAACAAAGAAAAATGACAGATTAGTATCTGGTGAATACCAAGTAGTCTACATCATTCAAGCGAAATCTCCTCCATCCCAAAAATGTGGCTGCAATTTGTAAAAAAAACCATATAATTTAGAAATGCAACAATTCAAATTTGCAGTAATTATATATTTAAATTTGCACCTAACCTAACATGTAATTTGGGCCACATAGTATCTCAAAGTATGGCCTCTGTGGTTGAGTAATATTGTGTAAGCCCCCAAAGACAGAGTAATATTCCAAGTATTGGTACCAAATCACAGTTCGTCCATTCTGTATTTTGCAGACCAGTCTCAAACTGGCTTCAGCTTCCAATCTTCATTCAGCATGGTAAGTCTATATTTTGCTTCCAATATTATGCGTGCCTCATAGCATTCCTTGACATCTGTTCACAAACCAGCAGAGATATCTACAGAATCCATCAGCTTCACCAGAATTATAAAATCAGTACTGAAGCATGGTGATGAAAGCTCCACCCTTATGTACATACTAATAATATTGTGACACATATATAAAATGGGCACAGCTTGTTTAGGTAGCACTTGCTTATGACCACAATTGGGACCGGCAATTTGTCAGTAAGTGAAGTGGTCGCTAAATGAAATTATGATTGTGCTAATGATCTTACTTCAGCTTTCCTTTGTTTTACAGACCTGTCAAGGAGCTGAGATAGCGCAGTGGTTAAAAGCAGCATTGCGACCTTCAGCTGATTGCTAGTTCAGCAGTCCAGCTGTTCGAATCTCACTAGGCTTAAGGTGGACTCAGCCTTCCATCCTTCCGAGGTGGGTAAAATGAGGACCCAGATTGTTGGGGGCAATATGCTGAACTCTGTAAACCGCTTAGAGAGGGCTGGAAAGCACTATGAAGCGGTATATAAGTAAAGTGCTATTGCTATTGCTATTGTAAATGTGAGGATGGTCACAAGGTTACTTGCAACTGTGAATGGTCACTAAATAAATCAGTCATTTAATGATGACTACCTGCATTATGATGCTCATTCATTATTTTCCCCCCTTGTCCTTCTCAAACTTTTACTTTTACTTTTAAAAGGAGGTAAAATTTGCATTTGCAAATTATGCATACAGGCTTCCTTACATTATGGGTTTTCAATTGCATGCAGATGGGTGCAGGCATATACCGTATTTTTCGGAGTATAAGACACACCTTAGTTTTGGGGGAAGAAAATAGGGGGAAAAATCTACCTACCAGGTATTCATCTGCCTAGCGTCCTTATTCTGTTCAGCTTCAGCACATTATTTTATCCCCTGGTTAGGGCTGAAAAAAATATTCTTCAAAGAGAGTAGGAATGAAAACAAGCCTGCAAAGACTTAGGGCTGGTAAAAACTACTTCGAGGGAGTAGGAATAAAAAAATGCTGCAAGCTGGTAAGATCGTTAGCACCTCGTTAGGGCTGAAAAGACCTTTTTCGGAGGGAGTAGGAATGAAAACAAGCCTGCAAAGACTTAGGACTGGAAAAAACTACTTCGGACTGAGTAGGAAGCCGGGAAGATCGTTAGCACCTCTTTAGGGCTGGGGAAAAAAAGGTTCGAAAAAGCTACATTCGGAGTATAAGATGCACCCAAATTTTCAGCCTCTTTTAGGGAGGAAAAAGGTGTGTCTTATACTCCGAAAAATACGGTAAGTGAAGGGATAATACAGGCATAGTTTCATCTTTCTTATAAAACCGAGCAGGCAACTTGCTCTAGATAGCTCCTTCCTCTATGACTAGCCTAGGAATCAGTTTACTGATCAATTGCAGGCTGGTTAACCTTATTATAAAGGGTTATTTATAACTATCCTTTGAATCTTTCTGTTAAAAGCAATAGGTGATCATGTGTAAAAACACTGAAGATGGTATAACTGAGCTTTAATTCCACCATTGTAGCTGATCAAATGTGTTTTGCAGGTTTCCTAAATAGTACAGAATGCGTAAAACTGGAAATAGTTGTGAGACTTACAGGCATACATTTAAATATAGCTTATCATGCCATTTTGATTTCCAGCCTCAATTCCCTTCTGCAATCCCTCAAAATCATATCCTATACATTTCCCTAACCTTGGCTTGATTATATTTGTCATCCTAATTGGATGGACAACAAAACTTTCATTGCAACTACCTTGAATTAAAGATGTTCCCAGCAGCAAGGATTAAGACACGGGTTGAATATATTTAATAGATGTAAATTTTGATTCTGTATAGAGAGGAGTTTCTGAGCTGTTATTCCTACTTACTCTCCTTCTTGATTCTGTTGGCCCAATGTTACTGTGCCAGGAGGGTCCTCGGGACTTCCAGGGTCATGACTGCCCATTATAGGGCAAGATTTATCATTGGCAGGTGTGCTGGAGGATGGTATATTATCCAGGATTATGAACTGTAACAGGATAATCTCTCTAATGTAATTCAAGCTCTTGACATGGCTTATGGCTCCTTAATGTACCTCAGACTGAAGAATTGCAAGAACATTCTTCCCCCTCCCTATCTTGTCAGCTCTTAAATGATTTAGACAATTGCCTGAAGCCAGATCTTGGCCTCCAGTCATAACTCAGCACCATTCAGTAAATATGATGGTGAAAGAGTTTTCTCTGCCTTGTTCTTTCCCCACTGCATTTGCACCTTATCTACCTTAAGGGGGAGACAGCATCTTGATTAACAGCATTTACCTGCTTTGCTATGGGTTTTGGTCTACTTTTATATGTCCTTGACTTTTCAGAATTCACAGGGGTGTCACTCAAGATTTTTATATGAATGTCAAATTGTGCTTAGAGATCTTGGTGCTTATGCATCATCATCAAGCAGTAGCAGCATGCAAAAGTAAGTTGGGGACTAGGTGTTTGTCCCACAGGCCTTGTGCCAATTAGCTGCTGGATATTTTAGGTGCCCTGCCATTTCATCTAATGGAACAAATTAAAGAGGTCTGTGTCATAAATTGAGAGAGCTATACAAAACACAAGAATTAACATTTTAGGCAATGGCTGGGGACTCAGAGGCTAGTCTAGTTTCCCCCTGCTTTGCTTATATTTCCCATTCCTCACATTCTACGCCGTTGGCTGAGGATAATAAAAGTTGTAGATCAACATGTCAGGAAGGCCAGTGTTTGGAGAAGGTTGGCTTAAACCACCAAAGAAAATCACAGATCTTGGCATTTAGAATTAACTCTTCATTCTCTTTATTGATAAGGTTTTTTTAAAATAATAATAACATTGTATTATTTTGTGATAAGTGTTCTTAATGGTACAAATTTATGTTTCATAGATACTACTATTAATGTTTTGCCTTGTTATAAGTCCACCCTTATTACAAATAGTTTTTCTATAAATTCTATAACATTTTTTTTTTAAAAAATCAATTAGTGTATTTGGTCTTGCAAGCTTATACACTCCCAGTTCTGTACTGTCACGCAGTGATTATTGCCTGTTACATGTATATGCAGGGAGCTGCATCCCTATCTAATGTAATGGTTTATTCCTGAGCACGTGATTAATATGTTCCTAGTACGCATGTGTACATTCCTTTCTTTGATCAGTCCTTCTGTTCCAGCTTCTGTAGAAGCAAGACGTGTTTTTATAGCAAAGATGTAATTAATGAGAATTTATTGTTTTTGTACCGAAATAAATATTTTCTATTTAGAACTTTAAACTGCAGTTTCATTTTTAATGTCAGGGTTCCAGGAAAAGATCTATTTTCACCTCTAATGAGAGTTATTCTCATTCTGACATGTACCTATACAGGTAGTCCTCGACTTAAAACAGTTCATTTAGTGACTGTTCAAAGTTACAATGGCACTGAGAAAAGAGACTTATTGAACATTTTTCACGCTTATGACCGTTGTAGCATCCCCATGGTCACGTGATTTACATTTCGATGCGTGACAACTGACTCACATTTATGACGGTTGCAGTGTCCCGGAGACATGTGATCCCTTTTGCGACTTTATGACAAGCAAAGTCAATGGGGAAACCAGAACTGCTTAACAACCATATTACTAATTTAACAAATGCAGTGATTCATAAATATGGCAACAAACGTCATAAAATGGGGCAAAACTCACTTAACAAATATTTCAATTAACAACATAAATTTTGGGCTTAATTGTGGTCGTCTGTTGAAGACTTTCTGTAGTCTCATAATAAATATGAATCTAAGGACCATTTTGAAATTCACTATCCCATATTTTATGAATTGTTATACTTATACCGTACTACTGTACTATTGCACATTAATGTGTTAGGAAAAGTGTTCCTAGTTGCATGTTATTGCTCTCAGTATGAAACATTGAGAAATGTAAATCTATGCTATAGGCTGTGGTGAACATAATTGTATAAATTCCAGTATAAATTCCTGGATCTTTAGAAATTTACAGTAGCTTCTCTTTTTTCTACACAAGTTCGGGATAATACAGAAGTTCTGCACGTATAGAAGTGGTAACTTTATAAAGTAGCTGCATACTACCAACCCCCTTCCTTCTCTATAAGTTCCTTTAATTTTGGAGAGAATGGTAGGTAGTTGATAAAAGAAAAATGTAAAAAGGAACATAAGAATGAGAGTAAGCAGGCATTTTAGACATGAGTCAGTATTATCATAAGTCAAAATTCAAAATCGGGTAGAAAAGGGGATGGGTCTGTTTATGAATAACAGGATACGATAAAACATAGGATTAGCTATTAAACTAACTTGATTTTTTAAGTAACAATTTAATTGTTGTAATGGATAACAGGCAATAATCTAGCAGTCTGATATTATTTGAATGGTTCTTGGTTAAAGAATAGAAAGTGGGTTTTTTTTGAAGTTTTGCTTTGCAAATGCTTGATTGCTAAAAAAGTTTACAATTTTCATAGTAGCAGATCAAGTCTTTGTTTAAAATGCATTGGATTACATTCTATAGCTTTGTGAGAAGCTGGTTGTCAGAACTATATATGGAACTTAATGGCACATAACTTATTTTAACTAGCCTTGTATTCCTTTCCTCTTTGATACAGGAAATAGAGATGCCTATTATACAGACAGGGGTAGGCCCAAACCATTACTGGATTTTGATGATGATTGCCATTTCCTTGTGTTGATTGCTGTTGATTCATTTGGACAAGCAGTGATTAGTTTAAGATTTGTACCATGGGCATCTGCAAGACTGAAGGTTTCATCAAAATGATGAAATGAGTGTTGTGCTGTTGTGACACAAATTCTGTGTCCTTCACACATATGTGTGATTTATGAAGCATGAAAGGGCAGAGCTTGTGACATGAAGTTGCTTATATCCTTTACTTCTCTCTGCGGGGACCTCTGATAGGTTGCTTAGGTGCCCAGCTGGCAAATACCCTGTGTGCTCCATCATTTATCAAGCATTTCAGTCCCCATAGGATGAAGGCTAGAGCAGGTATGAATTATTGCATAATTTGCTGATGCACACATGACTTTTCATAGAACAAAATCCAAGAAAAGTCCATCCGCTGTCCATCTGATATGTTAACATTCAATCCCTATAAATCCCAGAGGTCTATGATCAGAGATTCTGGGTAATGTAATCCAAGACATTTGGAAGATGCCACTTTGCCTAATTGTTCAATAGCTAGTATAATGGAGAACCCAAGCTTGACATTCTCACTAGGGTTACTTTAACTTGCCACCATTTTGGTTGAAGTTGAAAATAGGTTCAGTCATTTCGATGACAAGAGGACAGATGGGTGAGTAAGTGAGATTCTTTTTCACATCACGAATAGCAATTGGTGCTCTGGCAGATGCAAAGAATTGACTCTTCCTCCTTTCTCATTCTGGCAGTTAGTTAAAATGAAGCAATTAAACCTCAGTGAAACATAGATAAACTGTGGTCACACAACACACTAAACCATTTTCTAAATGTGCACTATATGTTGAGCCATAAACAAATTGAACTGATTTTTTAATGATATAAAGTTAACCAACATTGACACAAATTGAACTTAGCTTTGATATAAATCTATTTCTGAGTTCTTTACTTCAACTGGTTAAGAGTTTTAAAGAATATAGCCATAAATAACTGAGTTGATAGAGGGCTGAGGGCTGCTGGATCTGAATTCCTAGGCAAGGGAGGGGAGTTTATATGTTACTGATCTTTGAAAGAAAAATGAAAAAAAAAGAGGGGGGTGGGAAAGTAGGTTGAAGAGCAGTGACAGAGATGTGGATCTTATCATGAGAACTAGTTCAAACAGAACCAAAACAGAAAAGTAAAGGGGAAAAATGCCATGCCCTCACCATCACTTAAAAGAGAAATCAGGATCAGGGACACAAGGCATGTATGAATGTCTGTGTAAGAAGGAGGGTCCTCTTGAAATCTAGGTGATTTGCAAGTCTTGTTGAAGCATGACGCCCTCTCTGATCCCTGGACTGCAGGCCAGCACACCATCCAGTGAAATTTAGGCAGCTGTATTTACTGTTGCTATTTGTTGTTGCCCTGGCAGCTCCCTCCAATGTGAATTTTCTGTGTCACTGGCTGAGAGGATTCTGAGCAGGTTTTCTGATTATGTGTTTTTTTGTAAAACAAAGAATGTGTCTGTTGGGGAAGGGTGTGGGAGAGAGCTTCTTGCTGGTGCCCTTAACTCCTTAGTTGCTGGACTGCTGGGGATGGAATGGTAGTGCAAGTAAAATTAGTCAAACAAATCACTCCTTTATTCCTGATTCAGTGAGGCATTATAATAATGTTATAATAAAGACAAAGGTTTATGGACTTTGGAGCCTTGGACATTTGATAAAAAAAAATAACCTGCCATCTTAGTAGTTCTATAAAACTGTGCTTAAGATTCTTACTGTCAATGTAATATTGACTTGCATATATATTCCCTATCAGCTCTTCACCAGAGAGGGGCCGAAAGGCAAAATGAAAGCTGTGATGCTTTCTCCCATATTTGGGTACACCACAGGATAATACGGCAGAAAAACATGTATAACCCTTTCCTGGTGAAGAGCTGATAGGGAATAGAGCCTGTGGCCTAATGGCTAAGCTGCTGCCTTACAAGACAGGCAGCCCAGGTTCAAATCCCAGTAAGGGTATGGCTATCTGATGAGAGCTAAGTAGCTCGAAATAGATCTATAATAGTCTCCCTTTATTTTCATTTATCAGCAAAAAATGCTACATATATATATATGAGAGGGGTGGGTTCTAACTTACCTTCCCGTCAGTTCGCTTCCTCTTGTGATGCGTGGCTGCACGCGCGTGTGCATGTGCAGTGACGAAAACTTGGCTTCTGCGCATGCGCAGAAGCAAAAACCAGAAAAAAATAGAAAAAAAGAAAAAAAGAAAAAAATGGCGGCTGAAAAGTGCCGAAAACTCGGTTTCTGAGTATGTGCAGCAGCAAAAACCAGCAAAAAATAGCAAAAAAAGCAAAAAAAAAATGGCGGCGACCACGGACTTACACCGACAGAACCGGCTCTGTGATGTCACCACCGGTTTACTACCAGTTCTATAGAACCGGTTAGAACCAGTAGGAACTGGTCTAACTGGTTCTTTAGAACCGTTAGTAGCTCGGCGATGATGTCACGGAACCAGTTCCATCAGTGTCTCCATGGGCACTGCCATCTTGGATATTTTTATTTTGCAATTTTTTTTATTTTATAAAATATAAATTCCATCTTCAATTTAAACAATGTGTTGTCGGGGTGCATATATATATATATATATATATATATATATATATATATATATATATATATATATATATATATATATATATATATATATATATATATATATATATATATATATATATATATATATATATATATATATATAATAAAAATATAGTCACATTTAATTATAATAATACTTTTTAACCTTTTTAACATCTTCCATTATAGTATCAATTATATAACCATCAAATTAACAAAAGAAATTACCCATCTGTTTACTTTCTCATATACATTATATTTCACCCAATTTTGCAACAACAATCCATCTCTTCCCATCTACTTTCCTCTCTCCACTCCTCCCCTCTATTTCCCTGTCTTCCTTCTTTCTTTTTCCTCTCAGCTCTCTTTCTCTCCTCTCCTCCTCTCTGTCTCCTCTCTTTTCTTCACCACTTCCTTTCCTTCCATTCCTCTTCTTCCTGTCTTGCCATCTTGGATTTTGCTTCTCCACTGCCCTGCAGGGTCTGAGGTTGACCCAGTGACACAGGTATGTTTTGGGGCGCCTAATCCTCCAGCAAGCCCGGCCACACGATGGCCAGGTCCTCCTGGGCAGCTGCTCCCCACTGCCCTCCCCGGAGGGGCTCGCTTTGCCCGCCAAGAGCTGAGCTGACCGTAGCTGCGATGCCTGACCCCAGGAACAGGCGAATTGAATGGTGGGCAAGGGAGGGGCTGGCATTGGGCCGGGGATCGGGCAGCCCACCTACGGTCGGCTCGGCTCTTGGCGGGTGAAGAATCTGCAGGTGAAACGAACTCCTCCAGGGAGGGCAGTGGGGAGCAGCTGCCCAGGAGGACCTGGCTGCTCTCCCTCACTCTCCGGCCATCGTGTGGTGGGGCTTGCCGGAGGATTAGGCACCCCAAAACGTGCCTGTGTCACCGGGTCGACCTTAGACCCCGCAGGGCAGCGGAAGCTGGAACACCACCACAATCTGAGCTCCCTTTGGAGTGAGTTGCAAACAAGGTGCAAAGCGGCTCCCAAAGAGAACGAAGAGGGCATGGCACATCCAGAACTGCTACTTCTTTGCAACAGCTGAGAATGGAAGAGGTGTCCCTTCTGTCTTCGGCTGTTGGAATAAACGGCGGTTTTGGCTGCCTCCATGCCCGCTTAATTCTCCAGTCCCTCTCCTTCCCTCGCTTGGCTGCTACTGCTGGGGTGCTTCCAGGACAAGTGCGGTGTGTGTGTGTGTAGGGGAGGCATGGACCATTTGGTGCTGAGGTAGAAGCAGCCGCCGCGGCGGGGAAAGCGAGGCTTCTTTGCCAGCCTCCCAGCTGGCAAAACAGAAATTTTTGCCTTGGCTAGGTGGGAGGGGGGCATGGGCCTGAGGCGGGGAGCGACTCACCCTGGTGGCTGCTGAAACAGCCACAGGAGGAGTGACCCTTCTCGCCTCTGACGGGCCTTCCCTGCTGTTGCAGCCGCAGCACCCCGCTCCTGCTGGCACTGAGGTAGAAGCAGCCACAGCGGTGGGGAAAGTGAGGCTTCTTTGCCAGCCTCCCAGCTGGCAAAACAGAAACGTTTGCTGGTTCTGTGGGCATGGCTAAGTGGGGGGCATGTGACTGAGTGGGCGTGTGTGTGAGTGATGTCAGGTTGGCCATGCCCAATCATTCACATGCCCCCCTAGCCACGCCCGCAGAACCGGTAGTAAAAATTTTTTAGAACCCACTCCTGTGGGCGCTCTCTCTCTCTCTCTCTCTCTCTCTCTCTCTCTCTCTCTCTCTCTCTCTCTCTCTCTCTCTCTCTCTCTCTCTCTCTCTCTCTTTCTTCTGAATCTCAAAGTTTAAAGCTGATCTTTACCACTAAATAATCATAATGGAAATAGGATAGTACTAAAAAGGTGGGGATCACCAGTAATAAAAAGAATGGATTCAATATTAAAGATACAAAATTCACTAGGAAGACCAGCCGTTCTGTTATTAGATTGGATAAAATGACTTCTCTCTTGATATGAATTTATGGTACATAGACTAGAAAGTAAAGAAAGAATGTGGCAAGAACACACTGCTTCCAGGAGTCTTGCTAGAAAAATTACATGGTTATAGTCAGAGCTGAGTTTGATTTAAAGTTGTTTAGATATTTTAAAAGATAACAAGTTCCCTAATATTGGGGTAATGCTAGTGGCCCTAATAATAATTACCAATATTTCTGTCATAAGCGTTAAAAGGTCTTGAGCCATTTTGGGTGGCGGGGGGGGGGGAGGAATCTAGCATGGAATAACTGAGATCAGCCAACTATCTGGATTGTCTTGTGCCAGGCAGAAATCCAATAGACTTCCAGGAACTCCTATTGCCTTTTCTCTTTCTTTTAAATAAGCTGTATTTCTCCACAAATCCATTATTAGAAGACACAGTCCAAACTATCATTGTTCTCACGGTTCAGCTAAAATATGTCCCGTCATTGTAAATTGTATGCATGTTGTGGGCAATTTCAGAAATAGTTACCAGGGAGATGGGTGATTAAGAAATATGAAACATAAATAAACAGTGTTAAGATTTACCACAACTATTGCCACTATTATTAAAATCTGATGTTGTAGGATTGAGAGAATATGACCAATCCAACATTACCTAATGAGTTCTATAGCAAGGCTTAAAGTTGGATCTTCCCAGTTTAACAGTATGACACTACATCATGCTGTTTTTCAACAGATTTTGAACAATAGAGATGTATAAAATAAAACAGAATTTCCTCCCTCAGTATCTTCAGCCAAAGGAAATGTACCTCTTTAAAATCCCTTGAGTATTAAAGTATAAATTACAAGTCTCTAGTAGTTTTCTCCACATTATGTTTATAGCAATTTTGAAAGGATATTGCTAATTCCTCCTTTTGTGTTCTTCTTAAAGAAGCTAGTTTAGAAAACCCGGATACCTCCACATCTAGGCCAACACTGCTAAACTTTTGTAGTGGTTCTATAATGTCTCTTCCCAATGAAATAGAGACTGCCCATTGATATAACTGTATGAACCTTCCCTGACAGGTAATAATAACCCTATTACTTGTCTTTAACTATGAGTTCACTCCATTAACTTCTCATAGCTCATCACTACCCCAGCAATTCCCCTTCATGCACTCATTCCACCTCTTTCAAGAGGATAGCTCTTTTAAAGCTCAATGCATCACATGATATAATTGCCAGTTCAGGCTTTTTAAAACCATTGCATGGGATGCCACAAGTAGTCCGCTATTCACAAATTATTTGCTGAAGAGCATAATTTGAATTGAATGCCTACATTTTTATTACTCTCACACCTTGATATATAACCAAAGTGTAATTTATTGGGGATGACACCATGATTATACTATTGTATTTCAAAGCACTACAACTGAACAGTGCACAGAAATATGAGCTATCAATCAACACATAATAAGAATGGCAGCAATAGTCACAAATAAGCAGCATACAGGCTATATGTGGTGGCAATAACCAAAAGGGCATTGCCAGAAATTGCCATCATAGAAACATTTTTCCAGCCAAGCAGAATATATTAAAAGGAAGATGAAAATTACATCTGGAAAAATAAAATTAAAGAAAAATCCTGTCTCAGGTTATTTAACTAAAATAACAGCTCAGATAAAATGCCTACCACATGTTCGAAATGGCACAGGAAAATTTAGAAGGATTTGGGTCTAGTTAAATGGTAGGAAAGGAGGCTATGGAAACAAAGAAAATGTTGAGAGGAAAATAAGGAAAAGAACCTAAACTCTGGAATATCTAAATTGACATGTCAAGAAATAAGCTGAAGGACAAAATACCCAAGTGACAAAATGTCAAAGTCTCCATGCCAGAAGAGATTTAAAACGCAAAAACTCAAATCTTGCTCACAGAGAACGAAAGGATACTTTGGTATTTGATACAGCCAATAGTTTTATCAAGTCACATCTGAAAACTTTCTAATACTTCAAGTAATGTAACTAAAACAACAACAATCAGCTACTACAGGATAACAAGGAAAACTCAAGAAAGTACTGATTTTGAGGCTCATTCAACAGGGAAGGACCCATATTTTTCCCTAATTTGCCTCTACTCATGGAAAAAAATATGAAGTGATAAATATTTTTTCTACCATGTCCTCAAGATATTCCCTCCTGATGTTGCCTAATTCATAGTTGAGGCAGATTAAAGTCATTGTAAGCTGTTTTACTTTGAAAGTAGTAATTTTGCTCTTCTCCTGACCTAACACAATTTTTTGCTATGGATACAATCTGGCATTAGCCAATCATTTATTTTTTTGTTCAATAGATTATATTCTGCCTTTCTTTTGATTGCTGATAAGGCCAGGGATTTCCTAGTATCTATTGGCTACTGTACTCCCTGCCCAACCTCAGTATATGTTCTGTAATATGTACACATAGACAAGTATGGGAATATACAAACAGCATGAATTCCACATGTAACCCTAAAATATACTGGGAAACATATAATAATATGGCAAAAGGAAATGCACACAACCATGAAAAAGGATGCTTCTGGCTTAAGGAAAGGGATTTGTCTTCATTCCTCCTCCCACCACTAGTCTAGCTAGTCTAGCTCCATGTTACCATTGTGGAGAGGGATGTAATACTTCACCCTGACCTCTCCTTTATGACAACTTCACTTCAGGATGCATTAATACTTGCATTTTTCACAGTTTCTCTGCAGGTGCACCTGGTATTCCAGAGCCTGCCACTTAGGCCCTGTCCTCCAGAATGGGTGGCATTGCTGTATATGAGAAAAATAAGAGTATTCCTCCTAGACTGCATAGTTAAGAATATTGCAAGGCATTCAGGTTTTACATGAATTCGGGAGATGATTTATGGGACCACCTATAAGTCTGTTGGGAGATCTCCAAGATATGCTAGGTTGCCAAGAACTGAATGGATATTCTTGATCAAATGCTGAAGGACCTGGCACAGTTGTGTGCTATGCCTTCCCTGTGGTGGAATGACAACTCAGGTGGTAATTATCACCTGCCAATAGTTTGGGTTTGGTGGAACAATTAATCTTATGCTTGGGAGAGCAGACTCGTGAGCAATATCCAGAATAAGCATTTCATTCATGAGTTTAATCATGTCAAACATAGAACCTCACGCACAACATAGGCATAATCACAAAACCCAAGAATCTTATGTCAGCCACAAATAGACACACACTGTTGCTTAAGTACAGCATGCCTTAGCAAAGACAATCTCCTACAGCCATGTGTGCTGGCAAAGTCCAAGGACTGCATTCATACCTAGGAGAGGTATGGGATCAGGACTAGGCCAGGAGAAAGAATATGCACATTTCTTGAAACAAGTGTGACACAAACCAGTTTTGGGGGCAGCCAACTGCCACTAAAAAGGGCTAGGACTGTTCTATAGGCAAGACTCAAAGCAGACTCAAGGTAACTTAGAGATAAAACAAGGATAAGGCATCCATGGAGATAGCCTGGATATATTCTCTGAAATTGGTTCTGGACATACAGCAGCCTAGCTGATAGGTCACAGGTAAGGAGGACAGTTTACAAGAAATATTGGGTGCTCCCTTTTGCTTTATCTCCCATATTCCTTGTTCATCCTGACAAGTTACTAAACAGACATTCTGTTATGTATTGAGGTTAAACTGTTTACTCCAAGGTCTGCTTTGCAGAGCGGGAAAATGGAGACCGTTGATTGGTTGAATCAGCCGGCAGCTCTCTATAAAAGAGAGAGCTGTCAGGCTGGTTTCTTTGCTGGATCTGACTGTATTCCAATAAAGAGCTGTTAGTCACAATACTGCCTCCAGCCTCTTCAGTACCAGAACTTAACACATTCTAAGTACCCTTCTACAGTGATTCCATCCCATTTTACCCCTCTCATACTAGGGGGAATGATTGGCAGTTGTTTATTTCACTGATTAGTAATGCCTGGTGGGAGGAGGAATGAAGACAAATCCCTTTCCTGAACGTGGCCTGAAATTTCTTATGTAGTACCAACACTGTTTGCCAGCCTTGTTACTGTGAGCAGAATAGAGACTGGTAATGGAGGTGGCACAATTTATACCAACATATTCTTCTGAAGGTTGATGGATTACATTTTTGGGTTGGCCATAAGGCTCCTTAATTTAATGCCTTTCAGTGTTTAGGACTGCAGCTCTCATCATCATTTGAACAGGTTGTGAGCTTCAGTTCAATACTTCTCTGTACTTGCAAGAACTACTCCAAGATTGTTACTTGTGGTAGATTAGGCATGGTCAATCTAAAATAAAGTTTTCTTTTCACATAAATAAGTTTACAGTCAGAACAAATGTTCTTTGTTCATAAGAAAAGAAGATATTTGCCAACTCAGAGGAAACCCTCCCTCCCTTCCTCCCTCCCTCCCTGTTTGGAAAGTTAGGAGTCTGGAAGGAACTTTTTGCTAAGTGAGATCACAGGCAAAGCCTCTTCCTAGAAAGTTAATTCTTTTCAATTATTGACTTTTGAATTTATTGACTGTTCAGCTTTGTTGTACCCCACCCAAAGTCACTTGTTTGATGAGATGGGGGCTATATAAATTAGAAAAATAAATAAATAAATAAACAATTATTTAAATCAGCAAGAATGAACAAGAAATAAATTGAGAAAAGCTAATTCAATAGATTAATCCTTTACGAAACTATGTCAAAACTATGTCAAAAGTTTTCTTCCCTTTTTTCATTTGTATGTCTGCATGGAATTAAGAGGTTTCCTGCTATATAGAAAAATGTGACAGATACATTGCCGTTGTGAATCTTCATGGTAATTTTTGAATAGCACTTAGATTTATATACCGCTTCACAGTGCTTTACAGCTCTCTGTAGGCAGTTTACAGAGTCACCATATTGCCCCCAACAATCTGAGTCCTCATTTTATCGACCCCAGAAGGATGGAAGCTGAGTCAACCCTGAGCCTGGTGAGATTCGAATTGCCAAATTGCAGTCAGCCGGCAGTCAGCAGAAGTAGCCTGCAGTACTGCATTCTAACCACTGCACCACCACGACTCTTCTTAACATTCAAATGTTAGAAACAAAGGATAAAAAATGGATCTGGGTAGAAGCCAATTTCAAATCACAAGGGAACAAAAAACTGGAGGAGCCTTATTTTCTTTTAATAGGCATTCTGTGGATATTATGTAATTTGTATTGAAAAAACCCGACTTCATAAACTTCACACATAACTTTTTCTCAGATTCAGGTCTACATTTGAACAGAGTACAAGAGGGTGGGTCCAAATGTAGGGAAGATCATTAAAAAGTTGATATGGACAAAAAAATGAAATTAATGTTCTAAGCTCAGGGTAACTTGCACAAATGTATTTATGATTAAATTAAAAGCAACTATTATGAACATCCCCTATATATATATATATATATATATATATATATATATATATATATATATATATATATATATATATATATATATATATATATATATATATATATATATATATATATATATATATATATATATATATATTTAGCACATTACAATTTTTGTAAGACTCTTGAGATAGGACCTGGATTGCAAAAACATGGAGGTCAACAAAAAATTAGAATTTCCTATATAACTTTGCTGCCCTCTGGATGTTTGATGCTCAGATCTGGGTGTTAACCCAAAGTTTTTGGCACTGGGTCCTCAGGTGGTCTACCTGAGGAAATACCTCAGGTTGTGTACTAAGGAAATAGTGCATCCATTTGTTTTCTAAATAACAAAATAACAATTGCTAAACTACTGCTTACAGCATTATAGTATTGTGTGCAAAAGCTGAGCATATTGTGCTAGGCTTGCTGTATTCAACCGTGGTTTGTATATTCAGTGTTTATTATATAAGCCATAATTGGTATGATTTTTACGAATACTGTAGTGCTGATCCGCAAACTATGGTTTATAAAGCAGAGTAGCTGTATTAACACAGCATGCCAAGATGAACCAAGCAAATCACATTATGGCATGAAGGAGGCTGAAGATTTCACAACTATCAAGCCTGCTTAACAGTTTAGTCACCTCATTTTTCAAATGCTTTCCAAGGGAAGCCACACACAGAGTGCATTAAAGGAACAGTGTCAGGTTACAGGTATGATAGAGTTATCTCAAAATGTTTCAGATAGGATTGATTTATCCTACTATATATCCAACTCTTTCCCCTGCAATTTAGTGGCAATGTTTTCAGTTTGGCTGGTTCGAAAAATGCTTTACAAAGGAAAAGACTAGGAATGGGAACAATTATGCTATTCTTGGCCAGAGAAGAAGACTGGAAAAAGGAAAGCAGGGATGAACCGTTTGGGAAACCGAATGAAAAGGAAGCTCACATGGTGCTTGAGTCATAAGGACTCCCTCCTCCCCCAAAGCAGGAAAAAGTCTGAGAAATGGGAAGCAAAAAGATGGAGTAGAGGAGACTGAGTCTTATGGCAGATTAAAACCAGGAAGGGAAGAAGTCAATGAAAAAGAAAGCAGTGGGGAAAAAAACACACCACAAAGAGTTTGGGTGTGTGCATATTATGCTGTTTCACGCAAATGGCATGAAAAAAATTGATGAGAAAAATTGCTCTGGAGCGGTTGGCAAATTTTGGGCCAGCAAATCAATTGAGTATGGAGGCCAGTTTGAGAGTGGCTAGATTTCAAATGAAGCAGCCAGATCTTTGGCTGTGGGCATCTCCAGTAAAGCTTCAGATTAACTCCACATTGCAAAGCTGTGCTTTTAAAAGTGATGGACTCTCCCATTCACTCTTCTTTCAAACTGGATATGGCAGATTTGGTGTACAGGTAGTCCTCAACTTACAACCACAATTGAGGCCACCATTTCTGCTAAGTGAAACATTTGTCAAGTGAGTTTTGACCCATTTTACGACCTTTCATGCCACAGTGGTTACGTGAATCGCTGCAGTCGTTAAGTTAGTAGCACGGTCGTTAAGTGAATCTGGTTTCCCCATTGACTTTGCTTGTCAGAAAGTCGCAAAAGGACACTGCAGCGGTCATAAATGCGAGTCAGTTGCCAAGCATTTGAATTTTGATCACACAACCATGGGGGATGCTGCAACGGTTGTGTGAAAAATGGTCATAGGTCACTTTTTTTCAGCACTCTTGTAACTTTGAATGGTCACTAAATGAACTGTTGTAAGTCGGGGACTACCTGTATTACCAACCTGTGAATCTCCTCCTCTCAGGCTGTGGTAGTATTTGCCAGGGTTTGACTGACTCTGCTTGTCTCTCTTGAGATTAAGAAGTTCCCTCTGCTCCAATGAATTCTAGCGGAGAGGGGCTGAAAGAAGTGGTTTAAGATTTATTTTATTTATTTATTTATTTATTTTTGTCAAGTACATGTTGGTAATATACATGGATATAACATTGTTTATATACATAAGATGGGTACTGATAAGAGAGAACATTAGGATAGGGACGGTAGGCACGCTGGTGCATTTATGCATGCCCCTTACTGACCTGAGGTGAGGTCAACAGTGGACAGTCTAAGGGTAAAGTTTTGGGGGTTTGGTGATGAAACCACAGAGTCAGGTAGTGAGTTCCAGGCATTTACCACTCTGTTGCTAAAGTCATATTTTCTACAGTCAAGTTTGGAGCGGTTCACTTTGAGTTTGTATCTGTTGTGTGCTCGTGTATTGTTGTAGTTGAAGCTGAAGTAGTCGTTGACAGGAAGGACATTGTAGCAGATAAGAAGGACCATGAAGCTGCCAGGAAGCTGGAGGGAGTGAAGGAAACCCGAGGGAGGCATGAGACGAATTATTAACTTAGCCACAAAGAGATCAAGAGCAGTCTGAAAAGCAGCAGGTTGAAGAGGATGGGCAGTAGGGCCTGTGAGAAAAAGGCCCCAGTCCCCAAAGAGGCTGCGCATGGAGTTCATCTCTCCGGAGATCTGGGTTTCTTCTTTCTCAACACTTTCACTCATTTCCTTGAGCTGCAGTCAGATATTTATTTAACCTTGCAAGTGAACTGCACTGAGAATGCCAAGTACTGGAACTGCAAGTGCTCTTACTGATGCTGTGTTTACATATGCAGGCCTACATTTGTTACTGTCTCTCATTTGTGTGCTGATACATACACACATAGAGATATTTCATTCACAGATGCTTCACAGACTAACTGTGCGGGCCCTAAGACATTGCACAAGGATTGATTCTGGATCCTGTTAGGGGGTCATGTGAAACTGTGATCATGCACGTGACACACAGGTACATACATGCAATAATCACAGCGCTTAGGCCAACAGATTTAATGTTTGTAAGCAACGAATGGCTTTAGAATGAAAAGTATTTATATACTGTTATTGTATTCTTCCAATGTGCTTCTTATTCAACTCTAAACAAAAAACATTAATATAAAAAATATAGCCCTCTGAAAACTTTATGAAAGTTCTTTGGCTTGGTTTTTCTTCTGGGTAAGAAGAAACCGAAGGGAAATGTGTTTTTTACGTATTTAAAATTTCTCTTAAACATACAGTTTTGCAAATCATTCAAAGCAAAATCTGGGCTACTTTTTTTTGCTATTTATTATTAATATTTACTGATTGTCTTTTGATGGAAGGGGAAAATGCACACATATACGCAGAGAATATTTAACAACTCTATGCCCATCACGGCAAAAAGTTCAACAGAGCTACATTAGTCCAGCTTCATCCCTGGGAAATTTATGTAGGAATCAACTTTCACAGCTATAAAGTGCTATCACATGGAGGGAAAACTGTGAGGAGCCCCAAGAGATCCTGCATCCCTGCAGGGAATCAAGTGACAACGCATAAGCACACCATCGTGCCTACTGTCCCTGTCCTATTGTCCTATTGTCGAAATGTACCTTTATTTATTTATTTATTTATTTATTTATTTATTTATTTATTTATTTATTTATTTATTTATTTATTTATTTATTTATTTATTTTGTGAGATTTATATACCGCTCACAGTGCAAGCACTCTCTAAGTGGTTTACACCAGTAAGCAATGTATATTTATATTGCCCCCAACAATCTGGGTCCTCATTTTACCTACCTCGGAAGGATGGAAGGTTGAGTCAACCTTGAGCCGGTGAGATTTGAACCGCTGACCTGCGGATCAGTGTCAGCTAAAGTGGCCTGCAGTACCTGCCTCTAACCGCTGTGCCACCTAGGCTCTTATACCTACTTTGCTTTTGTTTATGTTTATACCATACCTGTTATCTTGTACACGTTTTGACAAATAAAATAAATTAATAAAACTCACTGCAGGGAGGTTAACAGTCTAGGGCAGGGGTGTCAAACTCAACGCCTGCGGGCCAGATCTGGCCCATGAGTGCTTAGATCTGGCTTGCAGGGCCGCCCTGGAAACAGCGGAAGACTGGCCCGCGGTGCCTCTGCCAGGGAAAACAGGCTCCCAATCTCCATTTTTGGCTGGGACAGCCTCCTGCAACTGTCTGCCAGTGAAAATGGAGCTCGGGAGGACCGCATGCAGCCCCCCAAGCTCCGTTTTCGCTGGCAGAGGATTGCAGGAGGCAGTCCCAGCCAAAAATGGAGATTGAAAGCCCGTTTTCGCTGGCAGAGCACTTGGGCCGCCACAGGCGCCCCTGACATGAGTGATGTCAAGCTGGCTACGCCCACCCTGGCCACGCCCACCCCAGCCCCGCTGAGGTCAAACACAACCCTGATGCGGCCCTCAATGAAATCGAGTTTGACAGCCCTGGTCTAGGACAGGTGTAGGCAAAGTTGGCTCTTCTATGACTCATGGACTTCAACTCCCAGAATTTCTGAGCCAATCATGCTAGCTTAGGAATTCTGGGAGTTGAAGTCCATGAGTCATAGAAGAGCCAACTTTGCCTACCCCTGGTCTAGGATATACTACAACTGCAAGAAAGTTTTTCTTCCTTGTTGCAGAAGAATTCACATTGTACTTGTCTCCCACTCTTCATAATCTGAAGCTATCAGAACATTCTCCACCCTGTCTGATGGACTTAAAAAAATCCCTCAACCACCTCTCTTTTCCTCAAGAGCCAGAAACAAACAGCCAGCTGTAAACAGAGGCTTCTAACAACTAGAGAGCACAGTTAGCTTAACAGAAGCTGGTCAATATTTTTCCAACAGCTGGACAAGGATAGTGCTGCCTGATGGCTTCTAATTCGGTTTCAGTACATATTTCACCATTCTAGATAATACAGTGATACATAAATACAGTGAAATGTGAGCCATCAAGACATTGTGGATATTTTGAACTTGATCAGGGGAGATTTGGTTTCAAATGACTTTGCAACATAGAAGCTCACTATCAGAGCCATGCTTTGTACTGTGCTATATTGTAATATTTTATTGTAATGCAATATATAAACTTGGCTATTGAGATTTTATGACATAGGAAATTGTATGAACCTTGCCAATTGTAGCTTATTCAGCAAAGTAGGGCTTAAACTAATATGTAATCTCTAATGACTTGGATCAGTCATTAAACACGTTAATGCAGCATATTAAAGCAAGTCGGTCACTAACATAGGTAAACACAAAGGATGCTACCCAAAATGACAGACTAGTAACAACCATGATTCACCAATTGCCCTCCAATTTGGTTCTGTCTGCAGTAGTGAGACATCTAACACACTGTTTTTACATTTTTACCAATAGAGGGGGAAAAAAAAGGATACAAAAGTGAAATCTGCAGTGACCCAATCCCTCATGAGCTTCCCTAATTTCAATTTGTACTAGCCTGCAAAAAACGGAAAAAGAAATACGGGGGCTCTGCAGATGGAGTGGCCTTTTTTCAAAGCTCCTCAAGTTTACTGTTGGGTAACTGATGCATGGTTCAGGTATGATACTGTAGAACATACCATGGCAGGGGTGGGTTCTAACTTACTTCGCTGCCGGTTTGCTTCCTCCCGCGCCGCGTGGCCGCGCCGCATGGCCGCGTGCACGCTTCGCATGCATGTGCATGCACAGTGACAAAAAACCCAAAAAAATCACCCCCAAAAAAAGCCTAAAACAAGACGGCGACGCATGTGCAGTGCCGGAAACTCGGCTTCTGCGCATGCGCAGAAGGAAAAAAAACCCGGAAAAAATTTCGGAAAAAGAAATTGAAGAAAACATTTTTTTCCCAAAAAATTCAAAAAAAAGATGGCAGCCTCCACGGACTGGCACCGACCAAACTGGTTCCGTGATGTCATTGTGACATCACCAGTGGGTTGCTACCGGTTCGGGCGAACCAGTTCGAACTGGGAGGAACCCACCTCTGTACCATGGGTACAAATGATAATTCAGAGATTCTGCCTTAGCTGCAATTTAACCCACAGTAGGGGTTCAGACAGTATGCTCTATAATGCCTTAGCATATTGTGAAAATTAGGTCACTGTTACTCTCAGTTTAACCAATTGCACAAAATTTCTTCAAAGACAGATAAAGGTGGGGGAAATCATGAGTGCCACATTAAGCCCTTCGGAAATAAATGAATTAAACAGAATGATATAATGGGGCCTTCTGCAAATATTATAATGGAAATACAATCGGATTCCCCCTGAATGAATGTTGTTGTGTTTTATATTGTCATGTCTTTTTTACTGTATTGTTCTTATTCCCATTGTACGCCGCCCTGAGTCCTACGGGATTGGGCGGCCTATAAGAACTAATAATAATAATAATAATAATAATAATAATAATAATAATAATAATAATAATAATAATAATAATAATAATAATAATAATAATAATAATAATAATTATTATTATTATTATTATTATTATTATTATTATTATTATTATTATTATTATTATTATTATTATTATTATTATTATTATTATTATTATTATTATTATTATTATTATTAAATAATTATTTTAAAAAAATGAAAGTAAGGCTTAACAGATTTGTATGCCTTTCATTCTTTATGAAAAAACAACAACAACCCTCAAAATGTTGTAGGGGTCTGAAAAATGGAATGCATGAGAAATATAGGATGAGAGTGATTAGGTAATCTCTCTCATGTGCAACATGGCAACTCCATACTAAGCATTGTGTAACAACTGCTCATGGTGAGGTTGCTGCTCAGCAATTGCCAACCACTTTCATATTACAAGCAAAGAGAAGGAGTCAGATCTTTGTATTATCAAATATTAGAACAGTGCATCTAAAGAAAACGAAACTTTAGATCTGGCACTATATTTTTAAAAAATGAGTGAAATAACATTAATAGATGGAATTGAAATAAACAGAATGCTATCCAGATGTTACATGTTTATTTAATAGGGAAACGTTTTCCTTTGGTCATAGAAAAACAATAAGGCTTTTATTTTAACCTTTTTGATACCAAACGGCTGGATTTTTGTTTTTCTGCTTTAAAAATGCAGTGAGGTTGTGTAAAAGTTTTTTTCCCTTCTGCTTTTGAGTCAGTTTTTGATTCCTGATTACCGCCTTGACTAGTTTCTGTAGTTTTCTTGGCAAGGTTTTTTGGAAGTGGTTTGCCATTGCTTCCTAGAGCTGAGAGAGAGAGAGGAACTAGTCCAAGCTCACCCAGCTGGCTTCATGCCTAGGCAGGACTACTATAGATAAAATGCAAGCATCCACATGTAAAGATTGTCTGAGTAGAAATGGACATTTCTTCAGAATGCAGAGTTTATTTTATTTATTTATTTATTTATTTTATTTTATTTATCTATTTGTCAAACATGTGCAGGATAGTATTTGTTTGTATAAACATAACATAAGTAAAAAAGTACCAATAAAAGAGGACAATAGGACAGTAGGACAGGGACGGTAGGCACAGTGGTGCACTTATGCACGCCCCTTACAGACCTCTTAGAAATGGGGAGAGGTCTACTGTAGACAGTCTAAGGTTAAAGTTTTGGGGGTTTGGGGAGGAAACCACAGAGTCAGGTAGTGCATTCCAGGCATTGATCACTCTGTTGCTGAAGTTGTATTTTCTGCAGTCGAGTTTGGAGCAGTTTACATTTAGTTTGAATGTATTATGTGCTCGTGTATTGCTGCGGTTGAAGCTGAAGTAATCATTGACAGGAAGGACTTTTTGATATATAATTTTATGAACTACATTTAGATCAGATGTAGTTGTAAATTGTCTAATCCCAATATTTCAAATCTGGTGGAATAAGGTATTTTATTGCGAGCAGAAGAGTGGAGGACTGTTCTAGTGAAATATTTCTGGACTCTCTCAATTGTATTAATGTCTGATATGCAGTGCGGGTTCCAGACAGGTGAACTGTATTTCAGAATTGGTCCAACAAATGTTTTGTATGCTCTGGTTAGCAGTGTAATATTGCCAGAGAAGAAGCTACGCAAGATTAGATTAACAACTCTGAGCCTTTTTGGCAATGTTGTTACAGTAGGCTCTAGCACTTAGGTTGTTGGATATGAGTACTCCAAGGTCTTTGACAGAGTGAGGGTCGTCTACAAGTTCGTTTCCTCCAAGTTTGTATTTTTTATTCTGATTCTTTTTGCCAATGTGTAGGACAGAGCATTTGTTGGTTGAGATTTGAAGTTGCCAGTTGTTTGACCATTCTGCTACATGGTCAAGGTCTTTTTGAAGGGTAGTAGCATTGTTGGTGGTGTTAAATAGTTTAACATCGTCGGCAAAGAGAACGCAGTTGCTTATAATATGATCACAAAGATCGTTTATGTAGAGTATGAAGAGTGTTGGTCCTAGAACACTGCCTTGAGTGTTCTACTCTGACACTCAACTATTTTGGTCTTACCCAGAGATACCCAATTCTATCACTTCCTGACATTGGGATAACAATTCAACAATAATGAATATATTTATTGTTTTGTATTTTTGCCAGCTGGAACCTCTTTGATCATATAGCGGCATAATAAAGAATAAAGAGTGACATTTCTTTGCTTGTTTGCCTGTGGCCCCTCACAAAGATTCATGGCCATCCCTAATCCTAAATGTAGCCAGAGCTGCAGGCCTTCCTAAGGATACTCTGCAGCCTCCACTCCCCACAGTGGGTGACATTTTCTCTAGTGTGATCCTTTAGAGAAAAGACTGACATCACTAGACTACTTTCCTGAACTCTATAACATACCCATCCCTGTGGGACTCTTTGCAGGGCTAATAAATACATTCTTCTGCCTAATATTACACCTCTAGACAGGTCAACAGTGCTGAGTTGATGGTCTTTTGTTTTTTTTACTCCTAGAATGTCTTTCCAAGAAAACTGCTTTCTAGAGTCAACATTTCTGGAACTGCAGTCCCATAATAGCAGACAGTAAAGACTTGTTCATCAGTCATTGCTCCAGGATGCTAATCCTTTCATAGCCAACACTGATTTAAAATGCTGTTTTTAGGCAACCTATGAACATCTCTCAGTAGTTCACAAAAGGAAAATGCAAGGTTCCCGAGGAAGGCATTATGTTATGGAGGGAGGGACCCAACCATCCGAGGGCACAGAAAACCAGTTCTGCTTTCTCTATACACAGATCTTGTGGATTAAACTGCACTCTAAGGTCAACAAAAGCAGCACCTGCCCACAGACGTATGGGTACAGCAGCACAATAAAAGTCTGTTTCTTTCATAAGTGCTGTTGGAGCAGGATGCCCAGGCCCTGAGCCAACTTGCTGATCGCATAAAATATTATTTGTGTTTAAAAATCCCAGTAATTGACTATACACATTTTTCCAAGCCTTCTGCCAACAGCAGTAAAATCAAAATCTGTCCCAGATTACTTTCATCATGCAAATTCTCATTTTTGTAAACAGGAGTGAAAGGCAGACCCACTGTTTTTCACAGCCAGAACATCCACTGCCAAGCCCACTCCCAACGCAAAGCAAAGTGTTGACCGGATCATTTATCATAGTGGTGCAAATGGGCATATTAGAGAACAATGCTCCTGGAGTGGGAAGGAGAATTAGAAGAGGAGGGAATCTGTCTCTCGAGTTTTTTCTATAGGTGCAAAACATCACATTGTTTTATTGTACACGGTATGGCTAGAAAGAGTGGCTTTTATTTGATTTAACCATTTTTATGATTTTTTTAAAATAAAAATACTCAATATGACATTTAAAGGTAAATGTAAAGGTTTCCCCTGTCCAGTCATGACTGACTTTGGGGGCCAGTGCTCATCTCCGTTTCTTAGTCGAGGGAGCCAGTGTTGTCCAATGACTTTTCCGTGTTCATGTGGCCAGCATGACTATATTTGTATTTGTATTTGTTTATTTGTCAAGTATATATGATTATAAGCAAAGTATAAACAGTAAAACATGATTGAATATATATGTAATAGTACAAGCATGAATAAGAGTAAAAGAGGTATGACTATATGGGTACATTAGGACAGGAACGGTAGGCACGATTGTGCGCTTATGCACGCCCCTTACCGACCTCTTAGGAATGGGGTGAGGTCGATGGTAGATAATCTGAGGTTGAAGTTTTTGGGGTTTGAGGAAGAAACTACTGAGTCAGGAAAAGTGTTCCAGGCATTGACCACTCTGTTGTTGAAGTCGAATTTTTTGCAATCAAGTTTGGAACGGTTTACATTAAGTTTGTATCTATTGTGAGCTTGTGTATTATTGCGGTTGAAGCTGAAGTAGTCGTTGACAGGTAGGACATTGTGGCAGATAATTTTGTGAGCTACACTTAGGTCAGATCGAAGGCGGCGTAGTTCTAAATTTTCAAGTCCCAAAATTTCAAGTCTGCTTTCATAAGGTATTCTGTTGTGAACAGAGGAATGTAATACTCTTCTTGTGAAGTATCTCTGGACATTCTCAATTGTGTTAATGTCTGATATGTAGTGTGGGTTCCAGACAGATGAGGTGTATTCAAGAATCGGTCTAGCAAATGTTTTGTATGCTCTGGTTAAGAGTACAATGTTACCAGAAAAGAAGCTACGCAAGATTAGGTTAACCACTCTTAATGCCTTCTTAGCTATGTTGTTGCAGTGGGCTCTGGCACTTAGATCGTTAGAGATGAGTACTCCAAGGTCCTTTACTGAGTGAGGATCATCATCAAGGTCATGATCATCAAGTTTGTACTTTGTGTTTTGATTGTTTTTGCCAATGTGTAAAACTGAGCGTTTGTTGTTTGAGATTGGTAGTTGCCACTTTTCTGACCATTCAAATATATAGTCAAGGTCTTTTTGAAGGGTTGTAGTATTGTCGGTGGTGTTGAATAGTTTTACATCATCTGTGAAGAGGATGCAGTTGCTTTGTATATTATCACAAATGTCATTTATGTAGAGAATGAAGAGAGTAGGTCCTAAAATGCTTCTTTGGGGAACACCTCTGTTAACAGGTACAGGGTTTGATAGAGCTGATCCTATTTTGACCACTTGTCTGTTTGACAGGAATACAGTTATCCATTTGTGTGGGGGCCAGAGATGCCATAAGATTTTAGTTTTGTCGTGTACTATATGCATGTACTATATGCTGAGGTGCACAGAATGCTGTTATCTTCTAACCAAAATGGTACCTATTTACTTGCATTTGCATGCTTTCGAACTGCGAAGTGAGCAGGAGCTGGGGCAAGTAATGGGAACTCACTCCATTGCACAGTACTCAGGTCTTGAACTCAGGCTGTCAGCTTTCCCGGTGACAAGCTCAGCCTCTGTAGCTGCTGAGCCACCACACCCTCTAATGACGCAATATAAAATATTAAAAGATCTTGCCAATAAGAACTCACCTGAAGATCCTTTCCCATGTATAGTAATGAATCTTCTTTACATATAATAGTAATTAGCTAAAAGTATATTCTGAATTGCCAGAGATTTGGATCTTACATCAACAAATGGATTCACACTTCTTGCTAAGTCTTGGTTAAAACCCATCACAAGAAGCTATACGGGCTGGATTTTCGCATCACATTAAGGCAAACCCATGCAAACCACAATGTGACTCATGGACTCAGCTTGTTTCTATAGAATTGGTACTGTCAGTTCAGTATAAAGAGTGAGGAATACATCGAATCATAGAGTTTTACCCCAACTCCTTCCTCAGTGCAAGGAGTTAACACATTTCAGACAGATGGCTGTCCAATCTCTGTTTGACAATCTCCATTTGATAATCTTCGGTGAGGGGGAACATATCACTTCATGAGGCAAACTATTCCATAAGCTGAGAGCTTCATCAGGAAATTCCACCCAATAGCTCACTCAAATGTACTTGCCTACATTTTTAGTCTAATGTTTCTAGTTCTATCATCTGGGACAATAAGAAGGTTTATCCCCTTTCTCCTCTATCTTACAACCCTTTAGATAACTGAAATGGAGGAGCAATGGATTTCAGGAGGCATATTTTAATGAACTCAGGCAGAAGGAAGGTCTGATCCAATGGCTTGAAATCTCAAAGAAGGAAACTGAGAAGAAAGGGAAATCCTGCAATTTCCCCGAAGTTTCCTATCATTTTTGTTTGTCCATCCAGTTCCTCCCTGTTGGTATTGATTAGATGCAGGATTATGGACCTCTTGTTCCTTCTTCCATCTTTTGACAAATGAAACTGTCAGCTAGAGTGGACAGGAATTGGTTGCAACACTGACACTTGGTGGAGTTAGATTTCCAGTGAATATCAGAGTAGTGGAAATCTCGTATTGTAGCTCTCCTGTGCTTTTTTGAAAGTTTAGTCATTTGGCGCAGAAAGGCCTTATCCATATCTTCTGCCTGTTCTGGATGCCTACTATACACTCCCACGATGATATCACTTGTGTTTTTCTCTCCTTTTATCCTTACTCAAATGTTTCCAGCAGAATTTCCATGCTGATTTGTGAATTTCTATAGAGTCATATGCTTTCTTTCTGTACAGTGCAACACCCCTACCTCTTTCTGTTGACTGAGTTCTTTTTAAAAGTATGTTGCCTTCCGAGGCTATGTTCTAATCATAGGGGTTATCCCACTACATTTCAGTTGTTATTTATTTATTTATTAAACTTATATGCTACCCATCTCATTAATGCAACTCTAGGTGCTTACAATCATTCAATAAAAAGGCCTTGTAAAACATTAAAACAATAAATAGAGATCTTAAATTTACAATTCAGTTAAAATTAAATTGACAAAGATGGAGAAGAAGGCAGTAAAGTGCACATGGGGTGGAGGTGGAGTATTATTTAATCCATTAGCCACTTTCAGAATGCCACACACACTCATTGGGACCCCAGTCTAGTTTCTATGCCCAATTTCTAAGACATCATACTTGTTCTTCTGTGTAGGATGTTAAGACCTTTCTTTCGTTTTCAGTTCTATATGGATTCATGTAAAAATATCTGCGATTGTAAGTGGTGCTCCCTATTGGTTTTACTGTTCTAGTTGAGCCACGGTGGTGCAGTGGTTAGAGTGCAGTACTGCAGGCTACTTCTGCTGGCTGCCGGCTGCCTACAATTTGGCAGTTCAAATCTCACCAGGCTCAAGGTTGACTCAGCCTTCCATCCTTCCAAGGTGGGTAAAATGAGGACCCAAATTGTTGGGGGCAATATACTGACTCTGTAAATTGCTTAGAGAGGGCTGTAAAGCACTGTAAAGTGGTATATAAGTCTAAGTGCTATTGCTATTGTCCCATCACCTTATTTTTATTTCTTCTACTTTGGTCCCAGTCTTTGGCAGTATATTCTGTTCTGGATTTTTGCCTCCCTTTGCTTTTGCTTTAGATTAGCATTTTCTTGATGAGATTGACAAGGTGCCTGCTGAGCAATCCTTCCCAGCATTTATCAGATATAGCCCACCTGTTTCCTCCTGGTAGATCATACAGCCCGTGATTAAAAACCTTTTTTTAATTTTTTAAAATTTTTTAACACACATACACACAATGTATTTTCTCTGAACAGAGTATTGCTCAAATCAAAATTTTATACAGCTTATAGCATCCCCACACACAATTTTTATGTATTTCCCATTTCTGCCATAATATTCTTTCGCTATATTTTTTAATTCTATTTACCTCCTACTTCTTTTCTAACATTTAAACAATATCACCATTTGCCGTTACCCAAAAACTTTCATATTCCCTTTTCTAGTTAACACCCTTTAAAAACAGTCCTTTCTATCTTAATTTCTAGTTTCTCATTTGTTAATAAAATAAGATTCCATTTAATTTTCAATACCTTTTCCATTTAAATTCATAAGTACTAAATTTCTTTAAACTTAATTTTCACATCTCCTTTTTTCACCTACCCAGCATCAACTTATAAAACATTCATCCAAATATTGTACCCACATATATGTATCTGAAACATTTCCCCCCCTTTCATTTCATTCATTATATCATCTTATTCCAATATTTCATTCATTATATCATCTTATTCCAATCTTACAGTTACACATATTAATCCTAATACAATTCACTTTATCATAATTCCCATTCTTCTTTCCTTTAATTATACCATTAACCATTTTTCTTTAATTTCCCAAACACTCCACTTCTTAAAATTTTATCCTCATATTTTCATATCCGCCTTTCCTTCTTCAACTATCCAACATCATCTAATAAACAATCAACCACCTATTGCATTCACCAATATTAATCTAAATATATATAGCTTCTGCCTATAGATATTACTTTCACTAATTTACTTTATTACAAACATTAATATTTACTATTCAAACAATTTTAAGTACATACTACATTTCTTTTCTTTTCTCCATCTCATTCATCATATCATCATAATCAAATACTACAACTACACATATTAATCTTAACACAATCTACTTATACATATCACATTTCCCATTTTTCTTTCCTTTAGTTATTCCTTTAACCATTTTCATTTAGTCTCCCATACACCCCACTTCTTAATATTTCCCTCTCATCCTCTCATCCTCACATTCTCTTATCTTTCTTTTCCTCTTTTTTAATTTTGTAATTATTATAACTTTTCTTCTGCCTTAAGATCCCATCTAGTCCTTTCTCTTTTCCCTTTTCCCTCTCCTTCATTTCCCCATTGTTGAGCCCAGTATACTTATTTATCCCTTTTGAACCTACTCTCTTTCCCTTTTCTTCTTTTCTTCTTTCCTCCCTTTCCATTTTCACCACTGCTAACCCCAGTGTAATCATTAACCTTCCCCTTTCTTCCCTTTATTTGTTTCCTTTTCTTAGTTACTCTTCTCCTGATCCTTCTCTTTCTTACATTATTGCTTCCAATGTCAAAGTCAGTATTTTTTTCTTCAATGCTGAGTTTTTGCTTCTCTTTTGTGGTTTCTTTATTCACTTGGGTAAAGAAACTAGCATAGCATTCTAGCATATTTTCTGATTCATCAATCTTAAATAGTCCACATCTCATTTTAATCATTTCTTTCAGTTCATTGATCATTTCAATTACTTCCTGTGACATTTTGTTATTTCCACAATTTTCTAACTTCAATTTAAAGTTCTGTAAGTCCACCACCTGTTGCCGGAATCAAACCACTACAAAGCAAACAAGTCCTTCTTAAAACTTCTCACAATTTATAATCCAAGGACACTATGCAAAAAACAATTGTTTGTTGCAATTCTTTTTCCTGCCAGTAGGTGTTTCCACTCCGCAGTTCCAATCAACAGAATAGCGGAAAAAAAAACTTTCAATATAAATCCACGTTTTAAACCTTATTTTACACTTTTCTCTATTCCTCTTTCAATACTCCAAATTTAATATTACTTCCAGTCTTCTTAAACAACTGCTTTCTTTCGGGTTCCTTCTCAAAATGCTTTGATAATCTCAGCCTCCATTTTAGGCTTGTGTTTAAACTTCTGCTTCTTTCACTTTTCCCCCACACCAAATTAGATGCTAATTCTCCGCCGGGATAACTTCAAAGTTCTTTAAACAACTTTTTTTCTTGAATATGTGTTGGCCAATCACTCACCCGGTGTCAATACTCCACTCAATTTCCCGCTCCTGCACAAAACTTATTCCGGTTGCCCCTTGTGATGGCTGCCATGGCCCCTGCCACTGGTTCGAAGAGCTTTTCCTCCGACCTCCGAGGGATTTGCCTACCCCTCTTGGTCTTCCGATGTGCCTCTCCTTCTTCTCTCCAAAGATCCCCCAACAGTGGCTTGTCAGCCTGGAATTTCTCTGGGCTCATCGGAGCCCACCATTTCCAGACTGTATTGCCATGACGCTTCTGGTTTCTTCCTATTAAGGACCTTCTTGAGGACGTAGAGGGACTCATCATGTTTTGTTGATTTGTTTGTTTAGTTCTCTAAAAGTTTTTGTAGTCTTTTATTTGGTTCAGTTTAGTTTTATTTCTTTATGTATGGGTGCATGTGTTGGTGTGTTGGTGGAGTGGTAACACTTACCAGGTAACTCTACTGTGGCAGTAGAGTTGTGTTGTGTGTTGTGTAGCTGTGTGGTGCCGCAAACTATTTCTGTGTTCCCACTGGTGAGTATGTGTTTGCAGAACAGAATCTGTCTCCTCCAATTCTTTTATCTTCTCTTCCAATAAGCATATAAGCTTACACTTCCAGCAGATGTAATTTGGGTTTCCTTCAGGAAGTAGACAGATATTGGACATATTTTGCAGATCAGGAGAAAGCTACCCATGTTGCTTGCTCTGTATACCCCCTTTGCCAAATTCACATATCAAGTTCCCATTTGACTCCCTATTTATGAGCTCTGGTCAGAGTTCCTAAAAGCCTAGAAAGTTTTCTGGAAAGAACTTTAGTACTTTGATATTAACATATGTATTTATATATGTTGAGATATGTATTAATATACATATCACTCTTTCTTCCATGAGATCAGGGTAATGAATATTCTACCTTCCCCTTAATTTATCATCAAAGTAAACCTGTTTAGTAGGCTAAGCTGAAAGACTGAGATTTCATTTCATGTCATACAAAACTGAGTTTCTTTTGATGATGCTTTGTTAGATAAACTATAATGGCTAGGTTTACACATAGTACGAAGCAGTGGTGGGTTGCTCTCTTACCTTGCTACCGGTGCGCTGCATGTGCATCTCCACGTTTCGTGCATGCGTGCTATGTGCACATGCCCCCTCGTGCGATTTTGCTTCCGTGCATGCGCAGGAAGCAAAAAAAGCCCAAAAATTCGTGAGGGGACACGTGTGTGTGTGCGATTTTGGCAATTTTCTTGCTTCCGCGCATGGGCGGAAGAAAAAAATCACCAAAATCTCTCTCACGCGCACATCTCCTCACAAGATTTTGCTTCTGTACATGCGCAGGAAGCAAAAAAAGCCCAAAAATTCTGAAAAAAAGATGGCAACCGGTGAAGACGACGGACCGGTGTCTTGTGCAAATTGCATCATTGGCCGGCCGCTACCGGTGCGGTAGAATGGACCGCACTGGTAGGAACCCACCACTGGTGCGAAGCATATCACAATGGTCAACTCCATACAGCATAGTATGAATCCAGTCAGAAATTACTCAGTAAAAAACCTCATGGCTGGATTTTAACACTGGTTTCCCCAATCCAAGGCTAACATTATAATCATGACTTTACCATATACTAATAAAAGAGGTTTTCTGTAAGTCTAATTATTGCATAGAAGAGAGCATTTGAAAAGGTGTAATTGTTTTAGAAAAACTCATCCACTGAAATTCCATCTTGTCTAAATTTCTTGTACATAATGGCATAACTATTAAAGCTAAGGAACCAGTGTTGTATTAAGTATGATAAGCCTACATAAAATATTTGCGAGTAATCCAGATGAATCAGCATTAAAACAGAAAAATAAGTTAGGCTTGTTGTCTCAGCTTTGGCAGATATACTTAGGTGGAATTGCTCTTTCAATTCATATTCCCAGTGCAGTGGAATGTGGGACAGCAAATGAAGGTGTAATTAAGGACAAAAGATAGTAGTGCAGCAATAATTTAATCCCCATTTAAGACAAAGTATAGAAGAGACAATTAATATTAAAATAGAACTCCACAGCTTTGGAAAGACAGAACACACACACACACACACACACACACACACACACACACACACACACACACACACACACACACACACACAAACTCTCACATTTTATGGTTTTACATCAGCCTTTTCAAATGGGAATTATGACAATTATAGCTTGGCCTGTCTGAAGGACAAGGGGAGGGCAGATACCTAGATGATCTTGGGTTATGAATTTATTTGGAGGCACAGAGCTGATTCTAAGCTTTAGAGGTCTATGGGAAAATGTTTTGTGGTTGGCTTTCCCCCCTACACGAACCTCCTCGTCCTTCATAGTAACACTGAAAATTGGGTTAGGACAATCTATCTGAACTTCCCATTATATCTCTTTGCCACCATCTAGTGGTCAACAGGACTTTTACAATCCAGAGATGATAGCCCTATATTAGATTCAAACAATTTCTTCAAAGGGAAAACATGGAATGATAGTATTGAGGTCCAAGATAATAGCAATAGAATGCTATGTGTTGGTGCTGGGCTTAGGCTTAGGTTTAGGCTTACCTAAAAGCAGCGAGTGACATCCCAAAGAGTTTCTACTATCAATCATTTATAGGAAGGTTTGGACCTTCCTCTGATAGTTTCTGCTACTGGTGTGACAAATCCTACATGATGTGTAGTTTTCACACACTTAGCAGAAATCTTATCTTCTTCATTGGAAGGAAGGAGCAGAAAGTCTCACCCAAAGGACCCATCTGTATCGGAAACAAGTCGAGAGAAAACTCCACATATAGTGAATTAGTATGGTTTTCACTGTGGCTTATTATGTAAAACGTATGGTGCACACAAATTTAAAATATATTAGGCTATATCAGGGGTGGCCAAACCGTGGCGCCTGCGCCAAACGTGGCACATTGGATGATTACAAGTGGCGCATTCAAGCAGGGGTGAAATGCTCCCGGTTCGCTTTTACCTGTCGGTCGTCGGAGAGCCGATCGTGAAGGCAGCGTGACACTCTGCCCACCCGCCAGGACACTGCCATTTGAGTTATTTTACCCTCTGCGCATGCACAAAGCTTTCTGTGCATGCGCAGAGGGTAAAAGAACTCAAATGGTGGTGTCCCGGCAGGTGGGCGGAGCATCGCGCTGCCTTCACGATCGGCTCTTCGACGACCGACAGGTAAAAGCGAACCGGGAGCATTTCACCCCTGCTTTGAAGCAGTGTTTTATTGAGTGTACTAGTGTGGTTTTTGTATTGATAGTGATTGAAAGACAGATTCAAGATTAAATATATATTATGTTTGTCAAATTTTGAAATGGCATAAATTAATTAATTGAATTGCGTGATTGAGTTATTCCTTTTCCTCCCTTAAGCAAAGAAGATCCTACCCCTATTTTACCACCCCAAATGTGAAAGTAAGAAGGTAAAAAACATGCTTGAGTTGTATGGCGCATCTGAACTTGTCTGTGAAAAAATTGGCGCATGGTATGCTTAAGGTTGGCCACCACTGGGCTATATGATCATAGATACTTTAAGGCTCCTTTTCATTTCAATGTGATTTACAGGATTCAAGCTTCATATACTGTATGGACACAGATCTCTATGCTTACCACCAAACTGTAGCTACGGTACTTCTGGGTTGGGGCTTGCTCTCTTTTAACACTGCCATACAATGACAGAAAAATGCTGAATCAGAAGAATTTGAGTCTTTAGAATTATTGGGGATGGATCTTTGCCAGATATTAGATGGATCTTCTGGAAAATCAGTAAAGCTATGGAATAGACTTTACACCAGGAAGGAGAAGAGAATGAGATAAGATTAAGAAAAAAGGTTAAAATGAGCATTGGCTATATTTTCTTATTTTCTTGTTTGCAGGTCTTTGACACTCAATCCCCTTGTGTTTTCTTCAATCTTCTGGAAAAAATGAAATAGTTAGCAAGTTCCCTGAATGATTTTGGGGGAAGTTTTTGGTTCTTGCCTTCCATTCTGTAACACAGTTTGACACAAAAGTACAGTTGTTGCTTTCTTTTCTTGTAATTTTACCCAAATACTTTTGGACTGGACCCTCATGCTCAGATTTCTGGAATTCTACACTAATGTGGACCTCCTTCGTGTACAATGCCATTTTTCTTCCCCTTTTGTCTGGCCTACACCTTTTGAATAAGTTATGCCCTGTAATACTTTCATTCCACTTGTGAGGTTTTTTTTCTCACTAGGTTTCAGTAATGCTTACTTAATCATATTCACCTTTCTTCATTAAGATTCCAAGTTCTTCCTGTTCATTCCCAATACTCTGAGCACTTTTACAGAGACACTGGAATCTTTGGGTCATGTAACTTAACCTATTCCATTCTGTATTTGCATGCTCATTTTCATATACCTTTGTTTGCATCCTGTGCATTCCATACTGTTTTCAGAATTTGGCATTGCACTATTTTCCAGGTTCACTTTCATACCAAATTAGTTTAAAGCTGTCCTGATCAGATTTTAAGGTTGCTTCCTGGCTTTTTGTGAGTAACAGCTTGTCTCTAACTTATGGTATGAAGGGTTAAAAGGAAAATCTCCCAAATAAGATACTGGGAAATGAAATGGCATTAAAATATCAGAGTAGAAAAGTGATGAGCACTGAAAAATAACAGTTAACCTCCAAATATACGATGTTACTATGGCTTCCTCCTCAGAAAATTAGAATAGTGTTCTGCCATTCAAAAAGCAAATCAACATTTAACCCTAAACTTACTAGTCTTGGGTAGATTCAAGGTTTATAATCTTATGATATATTAGAAATGGTTCATATTAAATGTTCCATGTAATTTTGACAAAAAGAATTGAATTTCAGATTTTATTCTTTCAACATCTGGAAGACAGCATTCTGTTTGTGAAGGATGATTAGTGTTTCTATGTGTAAGTGAGATGAATTGGTAGGGTCTGTTGAATGAGTTGCATATGTTTATCAAAGGAAGAGTATAGGTTTTATAAAAGTGTAATTTTCATATGTGATCGATGTTTTCGGGGGGGGGGGGGTTATAGCAAGCAAGAATCATTAGCCCTTTCGTTCCCAATATCAACAACTCATGAAAATATCTCTCTGCCTAATTACTGGGATTTTAAAAAACTTTAGGAGGTACAAATTGAGGTTTTAAATTACTAAATTGTGATATGAGGGAGAAATGAAATGCAAAGAAGAGGCTATGGGCCAGATGGGAAGGTGCTACAGGCCACATTCAGCTTATATATTCAGCTTATCAACTGGGGTTCCCACTTCTGCTACAGCATCTTCCATACAAGGGAAAGATATGAGAGACAAAAGAAATTGCCAAAAATGGAAATTATAAAAATGTTTAGAAACATGAATCATATCAGAAAAATGATGACCACTGTTTGTCTTGTCAGACAAGAGTATATTTGTTTGTGGAAGCTTGTTCTGAATTTTTTCATGATTACCATGTTGCAGCCTGGAGAATTTGGTCCTATCTTTAAATCTCTATGTGCACTACAAGATGAAATAACAGCAGTATTTCTCACCTGGACATTCCTTGCTCTACCCTTGCTAGAAGGGTATACTTGTAATGTTAATCACTATATTACAGGAGCAAAGAGAAAGAAGTTCATATTTGCAGTGAATTTCAATTTCAGTGCAGTTTTTCAGAACTTACCTGAGCAAAATCAAAATGTTTTAATTTCTATAGGTAGGTCTTGCTAGGTAGGTCTTGCTATAGCTAAATTCTTTTTCTGAGACTGAAGTGTTGAGCTATCTGGAGTTGTTATTCAGTCTGAATTATAGTGCCAAAATGATGGATTAAAACCCTAAGACAGTTGCCTCCCACTCTGTTTTGCATAGTTTTAGGTATCAGTAGAACAGATTTTTGTTTACAGAAGCTTTCAAAAGTTTTATTTGGATTCTGTTTATTTTAACTAGTCAATTCAATGTCTCTTTGCTGTATATTATTAAAGTGTAGAATGTATTGCATAATCCATGGGGTACAAGATAGTAGAAATCCACTTTATAAATGTTAAAATAAATTATGTTGTATATAATATAATGAATTTAGAGAACTAATGAAGAACCATATGTTCTCCTAGGAGGTAAGTTTCCCAGAAGTTCTGCAAAGGACTTTACCTGAATCATCACTGTTTCAGAAGAGTTCCAGAAGATGGAGGTTTGATGCTTAAATTTCATTAGAATGTAAAAATAGTTATGTTGAATCAGGACAGACTAGTCCAACATCCAGTTCCCATAATGATCAGTCAGATATCTGAGAGAAGCTCCTATACGTGTTTAGTGGGGGGGGGGGGATAAAAGGAGGAGGTTTTGGCGGGAAGAGGAGGAGACAGAGGGAGTGCAAGAGGAGGAAGGAGGGGGTTTTCTGGGGAAAAAGCCGGAAGGTAAGGATAGGAAAAAAAAGGAAAATCTCTTCAAAAAAAGAGAAAGGTTTGGAGAGAAAAAAAAGAAAAACCTCTTTTTTTAAAAAAGGAAGTGTTATTGATGGGTGTTCAAATAATACAGCAGACAGAGACAAAGGGCAACCCGAAGGGAATGTTCAGTAGGTATAAAAATATCAAAAAAAGTTATGACTCCAAGAGAGAGAAATAAAAGGGCAATTAAAAAGTCAATAAATGATGGAACTCCAAAAAGGTTAAGAGATAATGGATAATGATAAAATATATTAATAAAAAGAAAAAAATACAAATAGGGAAAATAGTAGCATATATATTAATATATGCTATTATGCTATCTACAGATAATAGAATTTATTATAATTAAAATTAAGATAAGGTTAGTAGGTGGAAGTTTAGGATTAGGTAATCTAATTGTATTATTAATATTAATAGTGTGTTAAAGTATATTGTGAATTTAAACTTTTAAGAATTAGAAATTGTGGGGATTTTGAAATATATTCCTGGGATTGATTAAATTTTGTTAATATTTGGCCTTATTAGTAGTCCTAGACATTTGGGATATTAAAATTATGGTGGAATAATGAGTAATTTTCAAAATATTAATATTAGTAACTTAGTAGGGGATAACAAATACATGACGCAAAGAAATGTTATTTATGTTTAAATGAACTAATGGAAAAAATGATAAAGAATTATAAAGAGAGAAGGGTACTGTTGAAGTTGGAAGATCAGGATTATGCATACTTATTTGTATTTACTGTTAGCATTATTTAAAAAATATTTGACCCAGTCAATACAATGTCCACAAAATATGTATGGTGTGTATTATATTAAAAAATAAAAAATATATATAAAAAAGAAAGAAAGATGTTGAAATCTGGGTGCCCCATACTATTTGTAGAATAAAAACTTGCCTGAAAACAGACTGTGAAAACCTCCATATATGGTGTTTGTGCTGTTCCATGGTCAGCTTTGTATTGATCCCTCGGTTTCATCCTTGCTCAGCAACTGAACCAATTTATTAAACCACCCAGAAACTAGTTTGTTTTGATATCCTGCAATTCTGTGAAGCTTGTGAATGAGACATTTTCTGGTTTGTGAAAACACTTGCTTGGACTGATTCCTAAATTGTAGCTGTATCAAAAAGGACTTCCAAGGAGAAAGATGGCTTCATAGCTTGAGTCAAGTTAACATGTGCCCAGGAATTGTTTAGATGGCCCTCAGAAAGCTGCAGCAACATATTTCACTTTACAGGTTGATCACAGACTGTCACTGAGAGGTGATTCTTGTCAGTACTAGTAGTCCTTTATGACTATGTGCTCTGGCAGATTTGGTTCAACTTCATGAATGAGCATGAAACAGATGGGTATGAACCAGGGGTGGGTTCTAACTTACCTCGCTGCCGGTTTGCTTCCTCTTGTGCTGTGTGGGCGCGTGCTTTGCGCGCGCGCGCATGTGCCATAACAAAAAATCCAAAAAAATCCCCCCCCAAAGCCAAAAACAAGATGGCAACGCATGCGCAGTGCCAGAAACTTGGTTTCTTTGCATGTACAGAAGGAAAAAAACCCAGAAAAAAATAAAAAAAATAAAAAAAATCCCCAAAAATTTAAAAAAAAAGATGGCGGCCTCCACGGACTGGAACCAACCGAACTGGTTCCGTGACATCATCATGACATCACCAGTGGGTTGCTACTGGTTCAGGCGAACTGGTCCAAACCGGGGGGAAACCACCTCTGGTATGAACCAGACACTGTAAAGTATACAATCAATGAATGAATGGATGGACAATGTGCTATACAGTACATTACATACAACTCCTTTTTATTTAAGACAAGGAGGTCATGAAAATGAAAATCTGTAGTTTTGCTCAAGGATGAACTGGCAACTTGTAATTGTGAGCAGTCCACACTTGTAAAAAGGGAATTGGACTTTTTCAATGAATGATTAAAGTGCTACTTGCATATTGTCAAAGGGAACTGAGCTAATCTAATCACAATCCATCTAGTAGTGCCACATCTGTTGAACACCTCCACCTCTTCATTTCCAATCATCCTTAAATAGTATGTAATTATTAATATCTACCAGCCTGTGAGCTAGAGCAGTGGATTTCATTGTCTTTCTATATTAAAGATATAGTGCACATCTAATTTTGTAGACAGTACTGGAATAAAACCTTAGTGAATATATAACAGCATCAATCAAGTTTCATTGCCACTGGCCACAATATATGGCCAGTATTAAATATAAACAGTTATAGCCAGTCATGGAAACAGGTAAGCAAAATTAAGAGGAAGGAATAAGCACAGAACATGCATTTTGGTAATGACAGTCAGACGGATTCTTAGGGTAGCTTGAAAATAGTGTGAAACTATCCTATTTCATTTCATGAATTTTATAAAATTTTAACCATCAACCATCTTCTTTCATCTGTGACCTTCTAGAATTTCCTGACATTCTTTTTCTTACCAAAGGAACTTTATTAGGGAGACAAAAAGATAAAAATTGCATAATATCATTTGATTGCTATTGTTATCTGTATGGAATCACTCATTAACTGGCCACTGTTGCATTATTGTAATAGTATTTGCTTTAGTGCTACAGCAGAGATATTAAATAAAATAGTTTTTTTAACTTGAGAAATTCCAGATAAGAAAAGGCCAACTGAGCCCTGGAGATGTGCTGTTAATAAACGGAAACAGTGTTGAACTAGACTGAGAAGGTATAAAATACTGTAATTTCTTATACCTAGAGTAACTTTGTTGGTACTCTCTTTACTTTTTGGACATACAAAGGCAATAACTTGCGTATGTAGTAACTTCCTTCAGATATATACTATTCTGTATATAAATTGCAATAAGAAAAAGAGGGCTATTTTAAGTATTATTTCTGGCTACTCCAAAGCACATATGAGTAGTGTCACCATAAAGACAATACTAAATGAGTCTCATTGCTTACCTTGGTCTAATTATATGCAAGGATATACCTATCATACTTAAAACATAATTGGGTGGCCTAGATCAGGGGTCTCCAACCTTGGCAACTTTAAGACTTATGGACTTCAACTCCCAGCTGGCTGAGGAACTCTGGGAGTTGAAGTCCACAAATCTTAAAGTTGTCAAGGTTGGAGACCCCTGGCCTAGATATTGACATGTGTTCAAATATTACTTTGACAGAGTTAATCACATTTCAATAGCCTTTATAGAGTTATTGTAAATTTTAAACCAGACTTGGGAATACTGTTCCAGATGTTAGCCAAAAAGTAGGCACTGGAACTAAACCTGCCATCCAATCCAAGGAATTGAGGGATCATGGGAACCTTCCAAACTTAATCTTGGATTTCTCCCCAGCCAACCTGTGAATTTTTGACTCACCTGACTCTTTTAGCAAAAATGTGCTAGCACAAGAAGAAGAGTCCTAATGGTTCTCAGCTGAAAGGAAGGAAGGAAGGAAGGAAGGAAGGAAGGAAGGAAGGAAGGAAGGAAGGAAGGAAGGAAGGAAGGAAGGAAGGAAGGAAGGAAATAGAGCCATACTGATCAGATAGGAAGTGCCTCATAAAAGTTGAATAGATTGCCTCTGGATGTTTAAATAATAGCACCTTGGGGATATCTTGTGAACTAATGAAACAAATATTAAGTGTGGATGTATGTGTATATGCACATGCATATGCAAACACGCATATATACACAAAACCTATCTATGCTTTGCAGGTGACCAGGATTTAGAAGGATTTTGGGTTGAAAGATGGCTTGTTACATTTCACAATTCATTCCCAAATAAATCCTGCTGGCTGTTTCAGTTTTTTCTGGCAGCCTTTCTTCTTATAGAAATATGCTCAGCACGCCCAGGAAGAGAGAAATTCACACCATCCTAGGCATTTAAAACAGGGAAACTGAAATAACGTGTGCTAGAAGGGAGTGAAGCAACAAAACCTGACCCTTTATATTGTTTTTCCATAACTCCTGCCTTGTATTACAAATTAAATGCACCAAAGATACATGAGGTAAAGTGAGCTATAAGTTAAGGAGAAGTAAGAATTTGGCATAAGATTATCTTCATTTTCATATATTGTATGTATGTGTGTCTGTTCTCAGAAGAAAAAAAATGCTTTTAGAACAGAACAGAATAGAATAGAATAGAACAGAATTCTTTATTGGCCAAGTGTGATTGGACACACAAAGAATTTGTCTTTGGTGCATGTGCTCTCAGTGTACATAAAAGAAAAGATACATTTATCAAGAATCATGAGGTACGATACTTAATGATTGTCACAGGGTACAAATAAGCAATCAGGAAACAATCAATATTAATATAAATTGTAAGGATACAAGCAACAAGTTACAGTCATACAGTCATAAGTGGGAGGAGGTGGGTGATAGGAACGATGAGAAGACTGATAGTAATGCAGCCTTAGTGAATAGTTTGACAGTGGTGAGGGAATTATTTGTTTAGCAGAGTGATGGCGTTCGGGGGAAAACTGTTCTTGTGTCTAGTTGTCTTGGTGTGCAGTGCTCTATAGTGTCGTTTTGAGGGTAGGAGTTGAAACAATTTATGTCCAGGATGCGAGGGGTCTGTAATATTTTCACAGCCCTCTTTTTGACTCGAGCAGTATACAGGTCCTCAATGGAAGGCAGGTTGGTAGCAATTGTTTTTTCTGCAGTTCTGATTATTATCCTCTGAAATCTGTGTCTGTCTTGTTGGGTTGCAGAACCAAAGCAGACAGTTATAGAGGTGCAGATGACAGACTCAATAACTCCTCTGTAGAACTGTATCAGCAGCTCCTTGGGCAGTTTGAGCTTCCTGAGTTGGAACAGAAAGAACATTCTTTGTTGTGCTTTTTTGATGACGTTTTTGATGTTAAGTGACCTATCTTAATGTTAGGTGACTTCTATCACACATGGTCTCATTTTGGGGGCATTCTGAAATGATATTTCTGTTGCTCCATTTTCTAATCTGAGCTTGAATAATTCAAGGCCTTGGGGAAAAAAAGCTTCTTCCCTTTTTCCTCTAAAAACAAAATACGGAGCAGAATGCAAAGATAATACACCTTTCTTTCTGGTCTTTCTTCAGATGTATTACAAGCCCAATGAATGGCCCTGAGGGCTTTGTGAATTCTCTCTTGGCACAAAGAGGCTTTATTTTGTTAAGGAGAAGATAGTTTTCTCCTCAAGCCTGTCAGGAAACCATACTGGGATGGAAGGCCTGTGCAATTTCTTTTTTTATGGGAAGTGGAACAAATATTTGATGGAATGAATAATTTTAGGGGACCTATAACCTCCTGAGCCAAATAATATTGTGGGCTCTTCCCTTCAAGTGTTCTTGATGGACAGTGGAAAGCTACTGCTATTTGTCCTTCATCATAGGGCTCCAATAAATGTAAGGAGACTGGGGTTTATGAGCTTAGATTTTCTGGATTCAAAGCCCACACGTTACCCTAACATCCCTGGGGTAGAACTATATACCAGCCGCTCTGGAACTTGTATAATCATTTCCTTTCTTTCTAGGGAACAAGGGAAAAGAAAGATCATCCAGCGATGACCACAAGATAAATGGAAGCTCTAAAGCATGGCACAACCTAGGATTTCTCTCCGTGTCTAGCTATCATTTCTGCACTTTAACAAGACAAGGCTAAGTCTTCAAAGACAGCCAGAAAATTGTTCCGCAAACAAAAGGTTTGCCTGCTTCCTCTGATCTAAGCCTGCAGTTATACCCATAGAGATGGAACGTGGAGACTTGAAAATGGCATCGCTTCTTGCTATTTTAGGATAAGGTTGGATTTAGGTTGGATTGGGCTGGTTGTTGTAGCTGGCTTTATTATCAGTCTGCTGGATATGTACATGCTTTCTGGAGAGTCTTAGCAAATTTTAAACTTATATACGAAGACCGCGAAGCAAAGTGTTTGCCAGGTTTTTTATTACTAATCAAGCAAAGTTAGAAAGCCCCCCTTCTGCAACTGAAGGTTTGATTGGGAGAGGGGGGGAAAAAGAAACCCTAATTGACAAAATCCAGAAATGGATTTTCAACTCTGGGCAAGATCTGAAAAAATAAACATGGTATTTGAGCATCTTTTTTTAAAAAAAGTGTTTCATTTTCTCTTTTCTGAAAGTTTTGCTTTTCATCTTGCTGTGGAAATATACAAAATAGGACAATATGAAATGTCACAAATTTATGAAGGTATGTTTGAATATACAAAAGTATATTTAAAAATATGAAAAAATGGGAATATACGAAAGAGGAACAAAGACCCTTGTTTATAGTGACAAACCCTTAGTTTTTGGTAATGCACAGCAATGCCCCTAAAGCTTCTGATAATTTGACCCCAAGCTGGGAGGCCTAAATAGAAGGAATCCAGCTTTTGTTTCCTCCAAATGCCTCTCCCATGCAATCCCATGTATACAATGGCATAACTGGTGAAAACTAGAACATGCCTTTCTAATTTCACCAAGGGTCAGGAGGAAGGAAGGTTTAGTCACAAGAAAACAGGGCTGTGCATACTTCAGAAAAAAGGATTTGGAAGAATAGCTGTTACTTCAAGAGTCACATTAACTTTAATTTTTATATACCGTAATTTTATTAAAGTTTTTTTTTTTAAAAGGAAGATTAAAAACTAAAGACAAAGAAGAGAAAGAAATCAAACAGAAAACTAATGGAAAAGAATGGAAAATAAAAAGAAAATTAAAAAAAAGAAAAACAATACAAAGAAGTCACTTCCAATCTTCTAAAAATAAATGCAATTACAATTTTACTTCTTACTCATTGCAACATAACTCTTTTCTTTCCATAATCTATCATCAAAACCATAAATCATAATTTCATTTTATTCTGTTTCATGCAGAATAAGGTAAGGGATTTCCAGGAAGAATGCATGTAGAAATTGTTTTTTCTTTGATCAAAGAAGTCAGCCACTTGAGCAAATTGCATCATCTTGCCCACCATTCCTCCGTAGTGCAGAATACTTCTGCATAGCATACAATAATGTTGGTACAATTTTCATAAAAGCATAGTTCCAATACTTTTTCTGAAGAAGAGTCACATTAATGTTAATGAATTCATTCTTTTAAGCACTCGCACTTTTTTCAGTTGGTGCAGAAGGTCCATGTCTTTTGGATCATTTTTGAATTGTGTAGGCTTCTTAGATAACTTCTGATTTGCTGGCTAGAATAAGGACATCATTGATGGAACCTTCTTCGTAAAGTGACAATCAATTTTCTTAAACAGTCCGGTTCTCGTTTATCCCCTGTTTGTTAAAAAATAAGAAAAGAAAAGGAGGAGGAGCATCTATCAACATCCAAGGAGGCCCAAAATGATGCCTTTGCATTTATGCTTTTTGTAATGAATTGTGAACATGTGCTGAAATCTGAGATTATATTTAATAAAGTGATGTGTAATTAGTTTAGAAAAGCTGTTTATATGGATGTTACTCAGAAATCCATACTGTTGTTACTTTCTCTTGTTTTTTTCCTCTTTTTTTTCTCTTTTCCCAGTATATTCTGTTTGGCTTCATTGGTTTAATATGGAATTTCTCATTAAAGCCTTCCACACATGCAAGACTGCCTAGTTCTAGAACTAAATCATGCCTTTTAGAGTTGGCAAAAAGATAACAACAACAACAACAACAGAGTTGGAAGGGACCTTGGAGGTCTTCTAGTCCAACCCCCTGCATTGGCAGGAAACCCTACACCACTTCCGACAAATGGTTGTCCAACATCTTCTTAAAAACTTCCAGTGTTGGAGCATTCACAACTTCTGGAGGCAAGCTGTTCCATGGATTAATTGTTCTAACTGTCAGGAAATTTCTCCTTAGTTCTAAGTTGCTTCTCTCCTTGTTTAATTTCCACCCATTGCTTCTTGTTCTGCCCTCAGGTGCTTTGGAGAATAGTTTGACTCCCTCTTCTTTGTGGCAACCCCTGAGATATAAGTTCTGTAATTCTGGATTTTGAGCAAAAAAAAAAAAAAAAGGAAAACACATTCTATTTCCTAGAACTGAGCTTAAAAGAAAGCCCTGGATAGAATAGCTAAGAACTACTCAGCTAGATGGACTAAGGCAGTGATGGCGAACCTATGGCACGCGTGCCACAGGTGGCACGCGGAGCCATATCTGCCGGCACGCGAGCCGTTGCCCTAGCTCAACTCCAGCATGCATGTGTGTGCCGGCCAGCTGATTTTTGGCTCGTGTGGAGGCTCTGTGAGGGCATTTTAGGTTTCCAGAGGGCCTCCAAGGGGGTGTTTTCGCCCTCCCCAGGCTCCAGGGAAGCCTCTGGAGCCTGTGGAGGGCGAAAAACGGGCCTACCAGGCCCACCGGAAGTCGGGAAATGGGCCATTTCCGGCCTCAAGAGGGCCTCTGCGGGGGCGGGAGAGGCCGTTTTCACCCTCCCCAGGCATTGAATTATGGGTGTGGGCACTCACACGTGCGTGACAGCGCGCGCACACACGCGTTTTCGGCACCCGAGGGAAAAAAGGTTCGCCATCACTGGACTAAGGAGTAATAAGAGGTTCAGCCTGATGGGTGGCAACCTATCTTTCATTGAATAATGGGTCTGCCAGTGAAGTTTTAAATGATTTTTTTTCTTGATTCGTCATAGCCCAAAGGAGAAGGACTGCTTCTGGAGTCAAAAAGTAAGAAATCTGACATGTAAACTTTGAAAAGCTGATAGGAGAGGATGAGGCAGTATTTCTCTGAAAAAGCAGTTTTACAGCCTGAAGTTGGTCTTAAATCTGCACTTATCCCTGAGTGCCCAAGTGAGCCTAGTGGCAAGGGCTGCCCTCTTTCAGCTGCACTTGGTTTATCAACTTTGTCCCTTTATGGTTCATCTCCTGGTTACCTTTGAAATTGATTATTATAATGTGCTTGATGTGAAGATGCCTTTAAAGGAAATCTACAAACTGCTGTGGCTCCAAAATGGGATGGCTGAACATCAGTGCAGGATTATTTTTTTTTTTAATGTAAGCTACTCACTTTGCAAAATGAGATTTGAAAATTTAATTTAATTAATAAATAAGTGATACAGGTCCTCTCTCGGTTGCACCGGCTTCCTGTTGTTTTCCAAGACAGATTCAAATGGCTTGTTTTAACACATGGATCACTTTATGGTTTGGATTTTGCTCACCTAATACAATGACTTTCCCATTATATCACTAACTGAGAGTTCCATTTGTTCTTTAAGGATCTATTGCAAGTGTTGCATAGAAAAGAGAGCTGTCTTGAAGCTTCTAGGATCAGTGCCTGTTCAGTGGTGGCACCAACATCGTAGTATTCGCTCGTCCCAAGACATGGTTTTCATCCTCACTTGCTGATTTTGGGATAACCTTGAAAATCTACTTTTATGAACAATCTTTCCTTTCTTAAACCCTGAATTTTATTTCTACGTTTTATGGATGATACTTGTCTTCAAAATTTTTGTGTGGTGATGTTTTTATATGATGTTTACATTTTGATTGATCTTTTATGCTTTATTGATTGATTGAAGTATCGGTATTTTATGTTATACTGATGTTTTAAGGCTGATGTAGCTGCTACAAATGCTATTTCAGTGCTGTATGCTATATGTATATATATATACCTGGTATATCAGAATGAGGGTATAAGTTTGACAATCAATAAATCAAATAAGAGAACTGTAGGGTCTTTCAATGCAACCCATAAATTATACAGGAAGGTTAACTTAGAATATTTTGCTAACTCAGGCAAAAGTGAAGTGGCTTCCTTTGCAAGGGTCACATAGATAAGTTGATTGACTTGGCACCCAAATCATACTCCAGCATTGGCAATAGTATAGTCCTCTGACATCTGCTAAAGTGGTGGGCTGAGTCCAGTGTCTATAAGCCATGGTGTAGAGCCCGCTCAGCTCTGCCTTTGGATACAAGGAATAGCCAGTCAGTTCAGGAAGGTTGGTGTACTACTCACTGAAATCTCGTTTTATTTGACCTAATGATAGAGTGGGAAAGCAAAAGGCATGGCGTTGCCTTTTGTCTTTACTAAGCAGCAAGAAAATTCTTATAAAAATCATAGGATATTACCAACTGGCAGAAAGAAGGATTGGGTCAGACAGGATAGAAACTCAAATACTTATCAGTGGCTAAAGTTTACTACATGGGCATGCTATAGTTTGAAACTTCCGTTCTGTTTGGTTACAAAACTAATAAATAACTGAGCCTCTCCATCTGGCTGGTTTCCATTCATCGGTTGGAGTTAATCTTCAGTTTGAGGTTAGCAAAGTTTTCTTTCAGACATCTCTTAGGCGGCTGTTCTTAGCTCCTTTTTTTTGGATCAAAGCAATAATTCTGGTAAATTTTTAAAAAGAATAGATAAGGAGAACAATGCCAGTCTCTTGTAATAAGACTTTATCTGCCAATAGTTCATTGCTTGAAAGGATAGCATTGAAGAGAGGTTTGATCAGTGCTAATTATGTGGAAATGCTTGCAGATTTGCATGGATATTCTTAGAAATATGGTGTTTCTCAGAACCCCATAGATTTACCCATCTTTGTGAACAATGTTTTGTAGATCATTGCAAGATCAGTGTCATTTCCATGTTTTCCAGGACAACTTTTTTTTTATTCAATGAAACTATGAAAATATTGGAATTTGCTTTATGCTTTCAATCTGGTTGAATTTTAAGTTTTGTGGAAATAAAACACAAGAAGGCCAAACAAGATCTACCACAACACTGGAGTGTGCAATACTCCTATTATTTCTTACAGCCAGGTAGAATTGCTCTCTTCCTCAATATTCTGTTCCACTCCCCACCCAACCCAATTTTTGGTATCCCCAATTAAGAGCTTGAACATATTTGGTGTCCCTGCACACATACTACTCAGTTTGGGGGGTATTCCTGAACTGAGGCTTTTGTTCCTAAGTAAAATTGTACTTCTGAAAAGATTGGACTTTTCCTAGTTCTGCAGATACTTACTTCTTAATGTATGGGTACTTTTGTCTTGCGTATAGAAACACTTGTTTTGGCTGTGTCAGCATTGACACTCACACCAGAACATTGGAAACAGAAGGAATTGTTATGCAGCCATCTGTTTCCTGCAAAATACCCATCGGTAAACAAAGGTAATTAGGATGAGACCATACATCACCTCCCCTCTGCAGAATTATTGCCAGCTTCTTGAAGTCAAATCTATTCATATGCACTCCAATTTCTCTCTCTTTTAAAATTACTAGCCGGATGGGTTATCGCTATTACCACTAGGGGGCATATTACAGCTTGCATAGCATGTGGCAGCCTAACTGTAAGTTAACAAGAGTAACATAACCTTTCCATTTTTTTTTCCTTTTCTCCTTTTATTGTATGGGATCATCTCTGGACACCGCTTGTACTTTGATCGCTCCAAAGTTTGGCACCATTCCTACAAAAGGAGAGAAATCGCGAGTGAGAGAAAAGAGGCCTTTGTTTTCCACAGCTGCTGTCATTCTGTAGAAAAATCTCAGCACAGGTATTAAACACTCATTATTGATCGGTCAGCCGGTGGTCCAGTTTTATCTTCTCATACCTGTTGGAGTGAGGTTATTTGCACTACAAATAATTTGGTTCCTGAGGTCTTGCTAAAGTTAAAAGCACAGGGTAGGCTGGAACGCTGATGAAAAAATGTTGGAGGACCTGCCATGATGGCTCCTATCCAATAAAGCAAGCCGGTACTCCCAGTGGCAGGCTGTTAATGCAATTCCACAGGCTGCATCAATAGCACCATGTTCCTGAATAGTCATATTTTCATGTAAAGCAGGGTCTGTACGAGACGACCATACTCCCGGGGCAAGCAATGATGCAATTACTTGAAACACTACTGGACAAGACTTCACAATTCTGTTGCGGCCAAGTTCTTTCTTTTTAAAACCATCACTGCACACATTATCTCTGTGCTTTTCTTATAATAATATTCTGCTGTCCCTATGGTGCATGCCAAAACTTACAGATTCCTCCATGCCAGGTTGTTAATATAGCATTGTACTATCACAACCTGGACACACATCCACTCCTTTGAGATAATGGTAATAGTAATGGCCATGGCCCTGTATAGGTATACCACTTTTCCCAGTGTGGAGTCCTTCAGTTATGTTGGGACTATGTTCCAGGCTAGCTATTGGTCATGCTGCTTAGAATTTCTGGTCCCAAACAGCTGGAAAACATCAGATTAGAGAAGACTGACATATACTTCAAAGTAATAGCCTTGTGTGTGTTCTTACCATATTTAGATTAATGTCAATATTTTTTTTCCATTGGCAAACAGGGTTGTTGTTTTTTATATCCCCCTTTCTGAGGGCTTTCTTCCATTTGCACTTAATCAAAGAAGAAATATTCCCTGGTTATATCTCTTTTCTTCTGTGTCCTGTGATATCACCTTCATTACATGGGAGAGATAGACTAAAGTCATCGTTTAGTTGTACGACTGTAGATATTGTACCACTTCAGTTAACATCCATCAACACCTGCAGGTGGTGTTAATTCTGTTATGCTTCACTATTTGTCACAGCAGAGGAAGTTGGGTGAACAGCAGCCAGTGGGATCACAAACATATTTACTGACCATTGCAAGCTGATGTGGGCACCCCTATTCCTTTGAGGCCCTGCTAATATTGTGTCCCCACATTCTGCTATTATCATTGTTAAGGGCTGGATACAGTGACACATTAAGCCACAACTAACCTGGGCATGAAACTGTGTGAAGTGCCTAACCAGTCTAACCAGCTGAAATAGTGTAACATTGGAATGCGAGGCCCTAATTACAGGTAGTCCTCGACTTACGACCACAATTGAGCCCAAAATTTATTTTGCTGAGAAATTTTGTTAAATAATTCCCCCCACCACCACCACCATTTTATGACTTTTTTGGCCACATTTGTTAAGTGAATCACTGCAGTTGTTAGTAAATTAGTAACACGGTTGTTAAGTAAATCTGGCTTCCCCATGGACTTTGCTTGTCAGAAGGTTGCAAAAGGGGATCACATGACTGCAACAGTCATAAACATGAACCAGCCGTCAAGCTGTCCAAATGTAAATCACATGATCATGGGGATGCTGCAACAAACGGTCTTAAGTGTGAAAAACTGTCACAAGTCACTTTTTTCAGTGCCATTCTAACTTTGCACCGGTGGTGGGTTCCTACCGGAGCTGTCCGGTGCATAGCTCCAGTAGGGAGCGGCCAATTGCGCAATTTGCGTGTGACCGCTCCGGTGCAGTCTCCGCCGTTCCGTTGCGCACATCACCAACTTTTAGTGAGAATTGGGCGCGCGTGCGTAGCAAGCGCGCACCCCCAAAATGTGCAGATGGGCGCCCAGCGCACCGGTATAGGTAAGTGAGCAACCCACCCTTGCTTTGCACTGTCACTAAACAAGCTGTTTTAAGTTGAGGATTTATCTATACTTTTTCTCCACTCACTCCCCAATTAATGGGGAGGAATCTGGAGGTTGGCATTTGTTGCATAGATAAAGAAAAGAGAGAACTCCTAAGCAAAGACATGATAGCAGTGTTCCAATATCTCAGGGGCTGCCACAAAGAAGAGGGAGTCAAACTATTCTCCAAAGCACCTGAGGATAGAACAAGAAGCAGTGGGTGGAAACCAATCAAGGAGAGAAGCAACTTAGAACTAAGGAGAAATTTCCTGACAATTAGAACAATTAATCAGTGGAACAGCTTGCCTCCAGAAGTTGTGAATACTCCAACACTGGAAGTTTTTAAGAAGATGTTGGATAAACATTTGTCTGAAGCGGTGTAGGGTTTCCTGCCTAAGCAGGGGGTTGGACTACAAGACCTCCAAGGTCCCTTCCAACTCTGTTATTCTATTCTATTCTATTCTATTCTATTCTATTCTATTCTATTCTATTCTATTCTATTCTATTCTATTCTATTCTATTCTATTCTATTCTATTCTATTCTATTCTATTCAAAGGTCTTGCTTGCGACTGTGCTCCCTTTGTGACTCCAGTCTGATTTTTATTTTATTTTATCTTATCTTATTTTATATTTTATATTTTATATTATTTTATTTTATTTTATTTTATTTTATTTTATTTTATTTTATTTTATTTTATTTTATTTTATTTTATTTTATTTTATTTTATTATTTTATTTTATTTTATTTTATTATTTTATTTTATTTTATTTTATTTTATTTTATTTTATTTTATTTTATTTTATTTTATTTTATTTATTTTATTTTATTTTATTTTATTTTATTATTTTATTATTTTATTTTATTTTATTTTATTTTATTTTATTTTATTTTATTTTATTTTATTTTATTATTTTATTATTTTATTATTTTATTATTTTATTATTTTATTATTTTATTATTTTATTTTATTATTTTATTTTATTATTTTATTTTATTTTATTTCATTATTTCATTTCATTTCATTTCATTCATCTTGGGTTATGACAGATTGAGGCACAGAAGAAGAAGCACTGGGTGGAGCCTTGAGCTGGCAGGCAGCCTTGCAGCCACTTCTGCTGTAATGCAGAGATTGACATTTTGAGCCATTTTTGAGTGAGCAGCCATAAAAAAAAATGACAGAATGAATGAATAGTTGTACGTTTTTCTGCTGGTTGGCAATATGCAGAACGAGGAGGACAGCAAAACCACAGGAACCAGTCACTTCCAAGGAGAGATTCAACCTAGAAATAAGGAGAAATTTTCTGACAGTGAGAGCAATCAACCAACGGAACGAAAGTTGCCTTCAGAAGTTGTGGGAGCTTCATCACTGGAAGCTTTCTAGAAGAGGCTGGACTGCCATCAGTCAGAAATGGTGTAGGGTCTCCTGCTTGGGTGGGTGGGGGTTGGACTAGATGACCTACAAGGTCCCTTCCAACTCTGTTAATCTATATCTGTATGCTACACAAGCATGATCAGGAGAGCACTATTCGACACTGAATCCGAACAGAGATTATTTCATGTCTAGGATGATTTTCTGCTGACTGAACGAAGAGTGGATAGCACTTGAATTCAGCAAGTGAGGAAAAATCCTGGATTAGCTTCTACGTTTGACTGTGACATGCATTTATAATAGCATTGGGATTCATTGGAACCTCCCATATACAAAAGTACCATCAAGACACATCATAATGCTGTTAATTGTGTTCAAACCATCATGGAAAAAGGAAATGGCAAACCATTTCCATGCTGTTGCCAAGAAATGCATGGATATGCCCATAGAGTCCCCAGAAGAGGAGGTATTCTCAAGGAAGACTTTATCTTGCATCCTTTCTCAAAGCACCCTAAACTGCTAATAACCTAAAACACAATTCTTTCTATGTCTATTTACATCAGTTGATTACCTTTTTAATATTTATAACACTTCTACCTCTGCCCTAGCAAATCTCTTTGTGGTCCCTTGCCCACTATTACAACAATTTCACACATTCCTTTTTCTGACAGAGAGCTGAATCATTTTGCTGGGAAATGAATACACACCAAAACATAAGAATGATTTTCTAAACATCTCCATTTTCAGGGTTTCCCAGATTTCTGATGTCACTGAATAAGCTGTTCTGCTTGCTGCATCCAGATGTTATGAATATTCTGCATAATAATCCTGTTAAATTGTTAAGAATAGTAGGATTCTCCATATGAGCATGTGGAGAGAGATATACTAAGGTTATAATAAGTATATTATATTGTAATGTATTACAATTTCAGAACATCTGATCATCTGATAGAAAATAATAAATACTAATAAGAACATAATTCAATCTTTCTGAATCTAATTCATTGGAACTATCTTGCCGGAAAATTGTTAGAGCAAATATCTAGATATTCCTGGTCATTTCATGAAGACTACCTTTGTTCATGAAAAGAGAATTTGTTCAATTGATGCAGTTTCCAGGAATGGTATTACTTTCATGACATTTATTGAAATGATGTCTAGTTACTTAATAAAATATGTTATATTAAGTGGCTTCATCGTATCATGAAATTGACAGACTTCTTTTAACTCCATTTAAAGTGGTTTACATGCTACAATGAAAACATTGGCTTGATTTACTATTTAGTATTGTGTGAATCCAGAAATTTGTGGTTTGTGAATCATGTTTATTGTATAGTGTGTACTGTAGTGCAAACAAAGCCAGTTGTGATTTATTTTAGAAAATATGGATAAACAACATGGTTTAGCATATTTCTGTGAACCGAGTCAAAATCTGCAGCGTATCAAATACAAATACTACCTTAAGTATAGAAAAGGACACTATACAAATGGATAGTTCCCCATCCATTTATTTACTTGACAAGTATATTGCAATACAGTCAATGGACTAGTTGCAGATAGGAATCATTGTTATTTCCAAGCATCCATTAAATCTGAAACTATATCACTTGTGTCAATTTATGTCCATGGGTAAAATTGTATAGAAATGGACACAAATCATATAACTTACAGCATTTGAAAATGACATCATTATGCAAGTGGATTAATTTGCATTAACAGTAACATTATATAAATGTTGTAAACTGTCATGGAAGTTGCAAAATTAAGACATAATTGATATATATTTAATTGCCAGGCTAGAATATTTCAGATACAGTCTGCAATTTGGAGGTATGTCTAGATAGAAATTTGTCCATTGCAACTAAAATCTGCTGAATGGGAGTTACTGTATTAACTTAGGTCAGATCAACTGGTCCATCTAGCCCAGCTTTCTGTTCCCACCAACCAGATATTTGTTGGGTCCTTCAGCAAGTTGTATTGACAGTAGTCTCCTCCTGTTACTTAAAATACCGTATTTTTGGGAGTATAAGACGCACCTTAGTTTTGGGGGAGGAAAATAGGGGGGGGGGGAACTACCTACCAGGTATTCATCTGGCTAGCGTCCTTAGTCTGTTCAGCTTCAGCACATTATTTTATCCTCTGGTTAGGGCTGAAAAAGCCTTTTTCAGAGGGAGTAGGAATGAAAGCAAGCCTGCAAAGACTTAGGGCAGGAAAAACTGCTTCGGAGGGAGTAGGAAGCTGGGAAGATCGTTAGCATCGCGTTAGGGCTGAAAAGCACCGCTTTTTCAGAGGGAGTAGGAATGAAAACAAGCCTGCAAAGACTTAGGGCTGGAAAAACCTTCGGAGGGAATAGGAAGCTGGGAAGATCGTTAGCATCTTGTTAGGGCTGGGAAAAAAAGCTTCGAAAAAGCTACATTTGAAGTATAAGACGCACCCAAATTTTCAGCCTCTTTTAGGGAGGAAAAAGATGCGTCTTATACTCAGAAAAATACAGTAAGTAGCCATCATGGTTGGTACCCATTGATAGTCTTAACTGTCAAGTGCTATCTAATGTAAAGCTAAACAGGCTTTACATTACATTCTATAATTAAGTCCTGTTTAATTATATGCTATGTTCAGAAGTCCCTCTTTTTATCTGTTTTTAAATTTAATTATGAAGATTTCAGGATCTAGCATTGTAAGAGAGAACAATTGTTTTGCCAAAAAAACCTATCCCCCCCAATGTAATATTTCCTCTCCCCTTATTGCATTGTTATTTTCTCATCTTCCAGTGCAGTGACCAGAACATTATTCTAACCTAAGTTCATATCACAGATTTGTGGAGAGTCTTTATGATATTGACATTTTTATTTTCAAGGCTGTTCCTAATGATCCCCAATTTGGAATCTGACTTTTTTTTTTTTTACTATAGTAAACTCAGTCAATACCTTTCATTGAACCAGCCTGGCATAATCTATGATTAGTGACAACGGTGATGCAACTCCCTTTCTCTAAGCAGGAAAGAAATTAGAGGAAGCTAAAGCAAATTGCTTGGCTCCGAATAGGATTTTGGTGAGTGTGCATTTTTAGGGATATTTAACCTTCTAGGATACATTGGTACTCTTCCCATATTTTACTTGAGAGATTGAAACTGAAAAATAAAGTTTATCTAAGGCTGCCTAGCAGAGGGGAAACATGACCTTTGCTAAGCAGAAACCTAAAGTAGTTTAAAAAAACCCCTCCTGCTGCTCCCAGGTATACGCCTTGAACAGGGGCAGGTTCCTAGTTTTTTTACTACCACTCTGTGGGTGTGGCTTATTTTGTGGGTGTGGCTTGCCAGCCATGTGACCGGGTGGGCGTGGCTTCTCTGACTGCTGAAGGGAGGGGAACTGAGATAGGTCCTGCTGCCCATTCCCCCTCCCCTCAGCAGCTCGAGAAGCCTCAAACGTGCAAAAATGCCTAGGATCATCACCGCACATTCGTGGCTTCTCAGACTGCTGAAGGGAGGGGAATGGAGATAGCTCCTGCCGCCCGTTCATTAAGCATCTCACGCGCTCCCTCAGCCATCCTCCCCTGCTTGGACTCACTGTGGGGTAGGAAGGCAGTGCATGAGCAGTGCCGGAAACTCGGCTTCTGGGCATGCGCAGAAGAAATTTTTTTAAAAAATAATATTTTTTTTAAAATGGCAGCGCCCAGGCACCAGCAACCGACCACACCGGTACTGTGACATCACCAGCGGGCCCGCTACCGGTGCTATAGAGTGGACCGCACTGGTAGGAACCCACCACTGGCCTTGAACCTCACACTTGCCCCATTATCCACAGCCGGATGGTGAGCAACCCCCATACAAAGGACGGCAAATGGGTGTTGCTTTTTGAGAAAAAATGTGTGCTTCATTATCAGATAGCTGAATGTGGAGTCCTCAGTCAGAGCCAGTAAATAAAGCGTGGAAGGTACAGAAGCAGCAATGGAGGATATTTCAGCACGGTCTGGCTCCCACATGTGCTGAGATTGTTAGAATGATTTATAGGAAAGAATGCCACTCTCTCCCTGCCTCCACCCCCCCCCCTTTGGCTTTATAATAATACATTAGGCTTTTAACCTTTGACCAAAAGAGGTGGAAAGGAAGATTCAGAAAACACCATGGTGCTCAGCTCACAGCCCAGACCTGACCTGGGAAACTGCCTCCCTTCCCTGCCTCCCTCCCCCAAAGTTGGCCTTGGCTCTTTGAGCTACAAAGGGAAGGGTGCTTCCACGGCACATGAGGGGTTAAGCCAGGCTTTGGAATGCAAGAGTTTAGAGAGAGGTGTCGGCTGCCTTGAGGTCACCTGTGAGGGATTAGCCAGGACTTGCAGACAGTTGTTGTTTGAGGACTGTCTGAGGCCTTAGAAAGGGGGTAGTGGGGGGATGGAGAAGGGGGGGGAAGAATAGCCCAGCGGGAGGGATCTTCCTGTCCTGCTGGGATTATACAACTATCAGATGCATTTGTGAAAGCTGAACTGTAAACTCTCTGTCTTTTTTGTTAAGGAAATAAATCCATCACCAGCTTCGGGGAGAAAGCAGAGAAGAAGAAAAAAATGAAGCGCTCTTCTCAGCATGTTTCAAGGCAAAGGTGGAAGTGACCCGGCAGGGATAGTGCCTTGCACATGCTGGCTAACTCTTTAGACACAGAGGAAGCCTTTGTGGTCCCAGGCAGTGGGGATCCCTTGTCTTCTCCGGATGAAACTGGCCAAGCAGGATTGCCCGACCCCTCCTTCTCCGGAGGGGCTTTCTGTAGGAGAGACAAGGATTACTCAAAGGCTGGGAAGAAGAGGGGGTCCAGAAAGGCCATTTTCTCTAGTGGGAGGTAGAAGCTTCTTTCTGGCACACTTCAGATCTTCTCAAATGGTGCTTGGGGCATCCCAGAGGAAGTGGGGCTCATGCTCTAAAACACAGCCCAAAGGAAGCCCACTGAGAGCTCCATTATCCCTTCCTTTAAGTAAGAGGCTCTGGGGCTGTCTTCTAAACACCTCGTTTAAAGTGATGAGAACAAAAAAGAAGGCATGTGTTAGATGTACCAAATGAGGGTTTATGTCTTTTCTTACTTTTTTGAGTAGCACCATGTTGTATTTCCCTTTCTTTTGTCTTTTTTTTTTAGTCAGGAGAGTCAGGGAAAAAACATAGGCTCAGGGTGGTTTATCCCCTCCGAATCTATCAAAACCTGCAACCGTTATTCCCTCTGGCAATTTCCCTGTTGCAGTGTATAAGGTTGCCTTTGCAAATGGTCTGGAAACTTCGGTGTGTTCTGACCCAAGGAGTTAGACTCTCACTGAGACTGGCTGAACCTCCATTGCTAGTTTTTTGCCATCTGTACTGAATATCAGTCTGTTCAGAGACCCAATTCAAAATCCTGATTTTGATTTCTAAAGCCTACAACAGAGGTGGGTTCCTCCCGGTTCGGACCGGTTCTATGGAACCGGTAGTAACTTGGCGGCCTGGGTTGCTGGAACCGCAAGCGACCCAGGCCTGCCACGCCCCTGAACTGCCTCTCTCAGCCGCCATCTTGTTTTTTGCTTCTGTGCATGCGCAGAAGCTGTTTTTTTGCTTCTGCGCATATGCAGAAGCTGTGCTTTTAGAACTGCGCATGCGCGTGCCTGCATGGCACACCACTAAATGAACCAGCAGCAACGAAAATCGGAACCCACCCCTGGCCTACAACAATTAGGACCAAGGAACCTGAAGGAGTACCTTCTCTCCTATGTACTTACCTGGATCTTAAGATCATCAAATAATGCCCTCCTCCAGATTCCCTCACCGAGAGAGGTGAGATGCACCTTTCAAGGTGGATAACTTTTTCTATGGTGCAGCACATTTATGGAACACCCTCCCCCGAGAAGTTCAACTGGTGCCCACATCATTTCCGTTTTCCCAGGCTTTTAAACTGGACTTTAATTGTATTTTAATATACTGTATAATGTTTTAGTTTGTAAATGTGTGCCTTGTGGTTGCCTAGGATATATAGTGTTTTTAGTTTGTATTTTTAAAATTGTATGCCTTTTATTGTATTTGTATGTGTTTGATTGTAAACTACTTTGGCTATTGCATATAAAGAGTCCCTGTGGATTTTAGTCTACTAGTTGTTGCTGACTGTAGTGGCGATGCTCATCTCCATTTCAAGGACCATTGAGCCAGCGCTATCCAAAGATATTTCCATGGTCATGTGGACAATATGATGTCATGGAATGCTATTACATTTTCACCAAAGTGGTACTTATTTATCTATTTGCATTTGTATGAGGTGGCGCAGTATAGAGCAGTGGTTAAAGTGCAGCACTGCAGTTCAGCAGTTCAGCAGTTCAAATCTCACCGGCTCAAGGTTGACTCAGCCTTCCATCCTTCTGAGGTCGGTAAAATGAGGACCAGATTGTTGGGGGCAATATGCTGAACTCTGTAAAACCGCTTAGAGAGGGCTGTAAAGCACTATGAAGCGGTATATAAGTCTAAGTGCTATTGCTATTGCTATTGCTATTGCTATTGCTATGGTCTTAAACTGTTAGTTTGCAGGAGCTAAGGTGAGGATGGATTTTCCAACCAACAAGCCCACCATCTTAACCACTGAGCCATCATGCCTATTTTGCTAAATAAACCATAAATAAAGATATCTCAGGTCATATATGTGAAATATTAATAGAAAAAGTACACATGATGAAACCGGTCAGTCCTAGAGGAGATCAACCCTGACTGCTCTTTAGATGGCCAGATCCTGAAGATGAAACTCAAATACTTTGGCCACCAAATGAGAAGGAAGGACTCACTGGAGAAGAGCCTAATGCTGGGAAAGATTGAGGGCAAAAGAAGAAGGGGATGACAGAGAATGAGGTGGCTGGATGGAGTCACTGAAGCAGTAGGCGTGAGCTTAAATGGACTCCAGAGGATGGTAGAGGACAGGAAGGCCTGGAGGAACATTTGTCACGCCGAAGCCATTTTAGTTGGGGTCGCAATGCATCGGACATGACTTCACAACTAACAACAACAAAAACCACAAAAGACCAATGGAGATTGTTCTTCTTCAAAACCTTTTAATAACTTTAATGACTTCTTAATGACTGCAAGGTTAGGCTCTGGTCCATTTATCTTAGAACAGAGTAATACAGCTCTAAAAGGTTAGGGTTAGATTTCTGCTTTCATTGATGTATCATGCAGTCATCTTAATGTAGATTGGAGTCAGAGAAGTTAGTATTCTGATTATATGCCTATGCAGAAACATTTGCAGGGGTTTAATAATGTCAAAATGACAGGCATACAGATGAATCTTCCTTTAAATGTGTGTTTCAGGCATTGCTTCTGTGTAAAGGTAGGTGGGCTTCAATTGTCCTGATTGTGCCTGCCATTTTAAAGCTGTAGGGCCCTCTGTGGATACCCTTGTGCCTATGAATACCATCTGAAAGAACTTTCTGTGTCATGGATCCATAGAGTTAAAATTCCTCTCCAAGTTTTATTATAATTCTGAAAATCAGTTATTCTGGGGAAAAAATCACTGATTATGAATATGTGCTGTCCAGTTGGTGTCTACATTTAGCAATGATATAGATAGATCTTCCCCAAGATGATCTGTCCTAAACCTGGTCCTTTAGGTCTTCCTAAGTTATTAGTTCATTACTGTAACTGAGTCTATACACCTGGCTGTTGATCTTCTTCCCCTTTTCCTCTTTCCTTCCATTTTTTCCAGCATTATGGATTTCTCAAGGGAGGTCAAAAATATGACCATTAGTAATTGTGCCTCAATTGAGAAATCTGGACTGATTTCTTTTATGATCCATGTGTTTGTTTTTTTGGCTATCCAAGTTTTCTCAGGTATCTTTTCCAACAGAAGATCTCAAACTCAATACTTTTTCTATACTTCTTTCTTCAAAGTCCAACTTTCACTTTCTGAGTGTCATAGAGAAAATCATGGCCCACATGATTCTGATCTTTCTTTGCAGAGATGTATAATTCAGAAGAGAGGAATTATAAATCATTGTAAATCTAGAATGATTCATTTTTAGCAGCAACTAAGTCATTTTAACTAAATATAGCAGAGTTTGGCTAAATGTGTTCATAATCATTCAGGAACTCTTATCAGATATGCAGCAGCCCTAAGAAGCTATTAAATTTAAAGATATTTATTTGACTAAGGATGAGTTCATACATGCTGCTTATTTACTGGGATCCGTTTAGGGGTGGGTTCCTCCCGGTCGCCCGAACTGGTAGTGACCCGCTGGTGATGTCACTGAACATGGCGCCCCCATAACATGGGGATTTTTTTGCACATTTTTTACTTTTTTAAAGGTTTTTCTTGTTCTGCTGCTTGTAAAAGGGCCCTCCCGCCCGCTCCTGGGTTTAAACTGACCTTTATTCCTTTGCCCGAAGCACAGCTGATCAGCTCCTCAGCTGTGTTTCGGGCCGATTCCAGCTACTGAGCATGCGCGGAAGCCAAATTGCACGGGGAAACGCGTGTGCACGTGAGCGGAGCGAGTGCGCGTGCGCAAAACATCGTGATGCGAACCGGTGGCGAAGGTAAGTGGAACCCACCCCTGGATCTGTTATAATCTTATAGCAATAGCACTTAGACTTATATACCGCTTCATAGTGCTTTCCAGCCCTCTCTAAGCGGTTTACAGAGTTCAGCATATTGCCCCCAACAATCTGGGTCCTCATTTTACCCACCTCGGAAGGATGGAAGGCTGAGTCAACCTTGAGCCTAGTGAGATTCGAACAGCTGGACTGCTGAACTAGCAATCAGCTGAAGGTCGCAATGCTGCTTTTAACCACTGCGCTATCTCAGCTCCTAATCTTCCAAAGTGTTTAATAATAAGTAGGCTTACCTATACTTGTGCTGCAAAGATCTAGAGGACTGCTACATAGTAGAGTTGCATTTTGAGGAAATCTTCTTTTCTAGGGGATTGTGAAGGATGGAAATGGCTTCTTTACAGGCTTGCTTCTTGTTTGTTTTTATATTTTTGCTACCATCTAGTGGTCATCTGGATTTTTGTAATTTAGACATCACATGATAATAGTAGCCACGGATTGGGAACCAAGGAGGATTGTCTTTTACATTTTCTACTTTTTTTGTTCCCTGATCCAAATTGTCACACTTATAAAGAATATTGGCCATCTTTCTTTTTCTTTTCTTTGTTGTAATGTCAAGTATCCTTTTTTTAATAATCTGGTAGAAGCAGGATTGAAGCAATTGATGGACACATCCACCATCCCCTCTCTTTCTGATAGTCTAAGTATGTTTCTCTCTTGCACTGCAGGCTATCATAGATGGATAAAGGACACACACCTTTATTTTGAAATTGTGATGAAGAGTTCATGAATTCAGTCCAAGGGCTACTTATAGTTCCTGGTGTAATGCCAGTAAGCTTTTGCTCCATAAAGTAAATAGGCACTCCAGGGCAAGAACAATTTTAAGAGAAATTTAACAGCATGAGAGAAAGTTCCTTTCATGTTAATTGGGATTGACTGCTATTAATATTTTTTGAAAAGAAATCCACAGAAGATCCTGAATGCTGATGTCCTGCATAATGTCTGGTATGGCCTGTAACTGTAATATTTATACGTGTAAAATACTGCAGACTAAACACAGATAGCCTTTATTTTATTATTTGATATTACTTAACTGGTTTTGGGCAGAATCACATGTGAAAAATCATTAAATCTAAATTTTCCTCTGCAGTGTTATCAACTGGGGGGAGAGAGGAAGGGAGGGGAAAAAGAAAAAGTATGAGTTTGTACTTACAGCTTCAAGAAAAAAAAGTAGGTGAAAGTTTTATGCTAATGGAGCTACATTGCTTTAAAGGGTACAATGTCTAATCCAAAAAGATCAAGACATAGGAGATGACACATTTTATGAAATAAAGTTGAGGTAGATGATGTCATTAGAAGAACCTTGAATATTCTTGGTTTTTTTGTCCAATTTATCATAGAAAAACAAAAATGTTGGTCTCTGGTAGAAACCACCTGATAGGCTAAAGATTGCTTCCAATGATGTAAAAAAAAAGATTTCTGATAAATATTTTGACAATCCATACAAAGAATGTGAATCTTGTTGCAAGTTATTCTGAAATGGTTCCATTCAGAGGTGGAGCTTACAGATCTGGATCGTAAATCCCAGTTAACATGGGAAGGCAGCAAAGACATACAAAATCTCTTTTATCTGTCCTGCCTTCTTTGTTGCTAAGTGGCTACCGGATTTTTGTAGTCCACATCTGATAAAATAGATTTTATTTCTTTTTCATTTTTGTACTTTGTACATTTTCATTATTGTACTTATATGCTGATTTTTGTTAAGAAGATGGCATATCTGGGGCTGCTTCTTAGTTTTATCCAGAACAACAACCAAATGGGGTAGGTTAGGCTAGAGAAGGACTAATTCAAAGTCACCCAGAGCAGGGGTCTCCAACCTTGGGAACTTTAAGCCTGGTGGACTTCAATTCCTAGAATTCCCCAGCCAGCTTGGCTGGCTGGGGAATTCTGGGAGTTGAAGTCCACCAGGCTTAAAGTTCCCAAGGTTGGAGAACCCTGACCAGAGAGCTTTGGTGACTCAAAATGGACCTGAACTTAGCTTCCCCAAAACCATCCTGGTACATTTTCAGAGCATCTATGGGAGGACATTATATTATTTATATCTTTTTCCTGATCCAGTAAGCTAGATATTATGTTCTTTTATTTGTTGATTGATTACAGATAGTCGTCAACTTACAACCATTCATTTAGTGACCATTCGAAATAACTTATGACATTTTTTCACACAATCATTGTAGCATCCCCATGGTCATGTGATCAAAATTCAAATGCTTGGCAGCTGGCTCATATTTATGATGACTTTAGTGTCCCGGGCTCATGTAATCATCTTTTGTAACCTTCTGACAAGCAAAGTCAATGGTAATCCAGATTCACTTAATCACCGTGTTACTAACTTAACAATTGCAGTGGTTCACTTAACAACTGTGGCCAGAGGCATAGGTCTTTGCCTAATGTGTCCAAAATAGGATAGTTTGAGCCTGGTCATTTGTGTCTCAAGTGAAGCTCTGGGTGGATTTATTTGATGATTCATTAGTTTTCTTGGCTGTCCATGGTATTCTCAGGAGTCTTCTCCAACACCAAAGTTCAAAAGCATACTCTTCCCTCTCCTGCTTATTCAAAGTCCATACTGTGTGCTCCTTAGAAAGGCAAAAATATACAGAGGAGTTTTGCTTTGTTGGCTCATCAGCCTATACAAGCAAAAGAGGAATACTCTCTACTGTGTTCCTTTGCCTGGAAAATGTGAAAAATGAATCTACCACAAGTGTTCTCTCAGTGGTCTCTCTTGGCACTCTCTTCATGGTGGAATAGTAATAAATCATACTGCTCTGCTATATTATTCACTTATTATTTTTGATCAAATGTATTGGAATATTGCTTCGCCTTGAATACTATTTTCTCATCTTTAGCTATAATGTGAAAATAATTGCTTTGGATAATTGATGTGTAATTCCAATGATTAACTCTTATTCCTGCAGGTACGTCCAAACAATGGTTTCCAATGCTACTTACAGATGTCATTATATTGCTATTCCATCCTCTTTGCCTGCTTTTGGAAATTAAAAAAGGCAGAAAAAAAAACCCCAGGAAAAGGCAGGGGGATTAATACCATCTAGGCCTCTTGTAAAATTATGTCAATACATGATACATTCAAAGCCTAAATATCCACAATAACAATTCCCTCTCATTTATTCAGACAAAATTAGGACTTTTAAAAGTGTCCATCTCATATGCATCCATAGTAGGAAAAGCCCTAAATCCAAAAAAGGTTCTAGTTCTTTCAGTTAAATAGCATCATCTGTTGAAACCCTCGAAGTACCCCTTCTCTATAGAAGCATCTGCCCTGTGGAACGAAGTTTCCTCTGAGATCCAGAGGATCCTGTTGTTTCATTCCACCTGATTTCTCATGCTTGCTGTACTGGTTTTATTGTAATTTATTTGATTGTTGTGAGCCTCTCAGAGTTGTTGGGAGTTGGGTAGCAAATTTAATGATACACATACGCACAAACTTATTTAAATGCGGCTTCCATTTAGGAAGCAGAAACGTGATGATGTAATAAAATGAATAGATTTAAAAATGAATAAATTGAGTTTATTACTACAATAATTAAGTATATTTTATTAATTCTGTTCTAAGATTATTGTTATTTAATATTATTATCTACAATCCCGCTGTGGATAAGTCCAATTTATAAGTCCAGATTATTAAATGAAGTTCCTGTGGAAAAATTCCAGCAACAAAAACTTGCAGATAGTTATATGAACTTTGATTTGTCCAATAATTACACTATTGCTTCTGAGTTTTCAGGCATGGGCTATATAGTAATTGATCATCTCAAATAACATAAGACCCAGCATGGGAGATTGGAGCAACACTGGTATGATTCTCTTCATGGCCTAAATTGCAAACAATCAGTTTATAATTTTTCAGTTTTTTTAAAATGCTGTAATCCAACAGGGCAAGACAATTGTATTATGACAATGCAAGGATATTCTACTTAGTCTAAAGAATTTCATCCAACTGTTCTTGTATTAGAATTTGTAAATTTTTAATTTAAACCAAAGGGTTCCTTTAAGGAAGAGACAAGTTGTCTTACATTTTCAAGGTGGACAGCTTGTTCAGCGCCTGCAAGTAACATCCTAAATGTGTCATGCTTCAGTGCTTCCTGGCTAATTGACATCTTTTTTTTTATTTACACATAATTAATATAATTTGCAAAAGGAAGTGCATGGATATGGTAGATACTGAGCAACAACAGCTGGTGGACGTTGTTGCACTTGTTGGGTGATGCTATGATTTATGCAGATTCTGATGTGAGACTAGAAGTGGCAGTTCTCAGCTGAGAGCTTAATTTACACTTATTAAAATTCAATGACAAAAATATTCACTCACAAATGTAAAGGCTGCCAGACAGAATGGTTAGCCTACATGTATGTCCTAATGCATGCAAATCTGGTGAGATCCTAACACCTGTTGCCTTTCTATGGCAAAAAAACTAAAGAAAAAGAAAAAAGAAACAAAACAAAAGACAAAAGCCCAGAGGTCGTTCATGGATATAACTTTGAGGCAGTTCAACCAAATTTAGACATTGCTCTTACTTTTTGCAATTATTCTATCACTTTTGCAAGAGTTGTCATGCATTCAAATATACTAATTGTTCTTATAGCACTAAGCTGCATGGCAATTTACTCAGTATAAGTAAAAAAAAAATTAGAATCTATAATCTACTGCTGGAGAGATCGTCTAAGAAAGGGAGCATAGAAGTAAGTAGGGCCACAGATATGGATCATTTCAATAGATGTACAAATAAAACCAGGATATATACATCTACCGTAATAAGTAAATATTAATGATGGCACCTCATTCCAGATACAATATTCAAGTTCAAAAAATGTGGGGAATAAAATGGAATTAAATTGGGCACCATTGATAAAGCAGAACATGTTCTTTTAACTTCCTTGATTTGTATGGGTGACGTGAGTGGTATATTTTATCAATATGTGTGATAATTGATATTTTAATATTAATTTATATGGTATGTATTTTCATACCATGTTATTTCACTTGAAAGATATAAATGTACTAAATACATAAATCTGTACAGCATACAGAGTTGTTCTAAGGACTTTTTATTTATTTATTTATTTATAAGAGTTCTTATAGGCCGCCCAATCCCGTAGGACTCATGAACACAGAGAAGCAATATAGGCATTAAGAATCCCACTGGTTGAAAATTTTAATGTATATTAGCATCCAAGATCATGAAATCAATTAGCAGGAAAAATAAAAGGAATCTTGTTGCATTCTGCTGCATATAAAAAAACCATATTTATTTGCTTGGTACAACAATACATATTATCCAGCTTGTAGGTGCAGGTCAACTTTTAATTGCATAGAATGTAAAGACAGGGCCAGAGTAAATATTAGCTATAATTGTGGGATCAGAGTGTATACTTGTAAATGTATACTATTGTGTAATTTAAACAATGGGTGTTCAGCAATTAACAAATAGGCATTTCCCCACTAATAATGTTCAGAATCTTCATCATCAAGTTGTTGCTATTGTGATATAAAGCCTCTTCACATTTTGGCACAGTGATAGCTGCCTGTTGATAGAAGATGTTTTAAGTTGGTAATTAATTATCACAGAGAATTAAGTTTGCAGGATTCAGGGGCTGGGTCAATGCTTGGAGGTCATACAATAAAGGCCTGGATAGGGGGAGAAATGACTCAAAGGCAGAGTCATGGTAGATCTTTGGCATTCCAGGGTCAGGATAGTTGGCATCTTTGACTCTGGAAAGGGTAACAGTCTCCTGGATGGATCTGATACACAATTTGGAGGTCCTTTTGGATTCACAGTTCATGCTAGATGAGCAGATGACAGTCATGGTGGTGGGCATTTGTACAAATTCAACTTGTGTGCCAATTGCACACATTTTCTGGATTGGGAAACCTGATTTACAATCAGTCACTCATGCCTCATGCCCCCAAACACCTTCTGTTTGGAATACTGCAACACACTCTATATAGGGCTGCCCTTAAGGCCTTCTGGAAACCACAGCTGGTCCAGAATGCAGTAGCATACACAGTTTTGGGTCCCATGATTCAGCCAAGTTATACTACTACTGCATGAACTGCAGCAGCTTCTAGTTGCTTTCCAAATTCAATTCAAAGCCCCTGAGGGCATCTACCCTTCCTACTAGATTAGATAGGGGGAATGCTCCAGATCCCCTCCTTTAAATGTTTTCACCTGATGAGGGACCTTGGAGGCACATCTCGGTGGCTGCCCCAGACCTGTGGAGTAGCCTCCCAGCTGAGATCTGATCCCTACCCTTCTTGCCTTTGGAAAACCACAAAGACCTGCCTCTTCCTCCAAAGCAATGGGCTAGGATAAGGGTTGAGCTATGTTAGGCCTGGCCCGTGGTTGGGGAGGCTATTTTTGTGTTTGTTTATATTTTTATGGATTGTTATGAGCCATCTAGAATCATTATTTGAGATAGGTGGCCATATAACTCCTGTAAATAAATCTCATTCGTATCCTTCATATCTCTTATTATTTGAAATCAGACAGGTTAAAAAAGTAACATGATATAATCTTGCCTCAGAAGCTCACTTGACACGAATTGAACAAGACATTCTCTCTGTCTTTTTTTTTTTGCCAAGGCTTTTAAGTACTTTACTTTGAAGATAGCTTTATTTTTCATAGTTGTTTTGCGTGTTAGATGCAGTTTTATTTTATTTGTTTTATGATTACATTACTTAGAATGCCATCCTTGGAATTTTTTTTTTGAAATGACAGTTGCTTAATTTACCAAGTCAATAAAATATACATAAAACATTTTGCTTGTGCTTTGGAGTCTGCATTCAAGAGGAGCTTGCATACCTTATATAAGAAAGAAATCTTATCTCTTCCCCCTCTGAAGTCATGGCCCTTCTTTTGCATTGTCTTTCACTGTGGTCACCAGCAAACCTTTCACATCCATTTTGATTACTATGCCTTGCAATCCAGTATAGTTCAGCTAAACATAAGCATAGTTTGGATTGCAAAGATGATTTGTTGCAACAAAACATAATTAAGGTTAATCACAGTTTTAAAAGTAATTAAAATTTGTGGTTATACTCATTTAGCTCCTGCTTTATGATTTGCTGCTGCCTTCCATGACGAGCTGCTGATTTATGGAGGATTACTTTTGCAACCAGCAGTGGAATAGTCATGCAAATTATTGCCAATTAGAAGCAGTTTTCTGGCCAGGCAAAGCATCCCTTTTATCATTGCCAGGTTCGTGTTAGCTGGTGATGGACATGAAAATAAAACAGGACAACAAGTAACATGTAAGAAAACAGACTTGCACTTGGAGAAACAGAAACAATGAATAGTGATAAATCTAAAGCAGAGCCAAGAAGGAACAAAGATTTATTAAAAGTATGCTTTTGCCCCCACTTCCAATATCTTGCTGCCTCTTATTTCAAAGGTAGACAAACACAGCACTGTTCTGTAGGGTGCTGCTTGCTTTAAATCTCCTTGTCTTCAAGTTCTTGTAATGTGAGTCGGCAGTACAGAATCTAACCCATTCGGAAAACCTATGTGTGGGGTAGAAAGGGAAAACCTTGCCATATTCTGGATTTCTGTTTATATATTTTTTGGGCTGAATCTGCAAACTGATGTCAAAAGATGGCTAAATGAATTTGTGGTTGGGAAAATGAGAAACCAAGTGAAACAGAAATTGGCAGACACATCTAGTCCCATGCAAGGGCTCTAGGCACAAGAACACTGAGAATTAACATAGGATAGTGATGTCATAAAAACAGTGCACTTAGGAAAACATTGATGTTTCCTTAAAGACCTGGAGGGTTTTATGGGCAACTCTGCAACATGGATTATCAGTTTATAAGATCAAAACTAAAAATGGAAAGAGGCAACAGAGGCAAAATGCAGTTGAAACAGAAAATAGAAGCTGAGGGTCATTGTGACGTGTTCTGCAGAATGTGGAGGTTTCACTCATTGTTTTTCTGCATACATGTTTTACAAGGGCATCTTCAGAAGAAATTTAATAAATTGTTCCAAAGAAACTGAGGCACTCTGGGTAGAAGGTTGGGGGGAAAAAGTCTAGATTTGAAACATTTTTGTATGAGTGAGATTAAAGTAAGATGACCAGACGTCCCGCTTTTGACGTAATTTGTCCCGTGTCCCGCGGCGTTTCCAAAAAGTCCCGCTTTTTAAATTTGAATTTGCCCTGCAGGGTGAAATCCTGCCGGTTCGGCCGGGCCAGTCGTTCGGCGTAGAGCCGATGGACTGGCGGCGGTCGCGGCGCAGGGCTTCTCCCGCCCGCTTCCCTCGCTCGGCTGGATGCTGCCATTCGGGTTATTTTGTCCTCTGCGCATGTGCAGAGGACAAAATAACTTGAATGGCGGCGTCCAGCCGGGCGAGGGAAGCGGGCGGGAGAAGCCCTGCACCGCGACTGCCGCCAGTTCTGCGCATGCGCAGAGGACAAAATAACCCGAATGGCGGCATCCAGCCGGGCGAGGGAAGCGGGCGGGAGAAGCCCCGTGCCGCGACCGCTGCCAGTTCCATCGGCTCTACGCCGAACGACTGGCCCGGCCGAACCGGCAGGATTTCACCCCTCTGCGGCGACAAACAGGTAAGCCTGCGCCAGTAGGAACCCACCCCTGGCTGCGATGAAGGGGGGGTGTTTGGGGGAGGTGCACAAAGCTGCAGGATAAGAGAGACGGACCCCTTCCATCTTGCTCCCCTAGAACCCCCCCCCCCGTCAATGGTGTCCTGCTTTACAAAAAATAAAATCTGGTCACCTTAGATTAAAGTGAAATTTTCACTTCACTGCTTTTCTATGCCAACTTTTTGAACCCAATCCATGATACTTCACTTTGGGCTTTGACCATAAGAAAAATACTTCCTGCTATTAGAGCTAATTTCCCCTGAAATTCCTTGTAATACATGACTGCAAAGAACATTGCATTTACTCACAAATAATTACCATTCTTTTTAAGAACAACTGGTTGGTGCAGCTTCTCACAGAACTTAACTGAGGCAGACAGTCTGCTGGAAACGTATTGCTTACTATCTTCTAACCATACAGCTGCACCCTATCATCTATCTGTACACACCTATTGTAAGGAAGAATGGTGAACATGAGAAAAATCAGCAAGCACTCTGTAAAACTGCAGAGGGAAAGGTGAGAACTTTCCACTGTTTAACCTTGGAAATAGTTTCATCAGGATGGGAGCCTCACCTTCAAGGATTCTGGCCTCCTCATAAAAGCCATTTTCTGTAAACTGCCCTTCCATTTAGCCTGTGGTTCTGCTGTTCCTTGTTTATTTGGTTTTTACTCAAACATGGCAGCTTGAAAGCCTGGGTCTCCCAAGTAATTTATCTCCCTGTGTCAAATTCAAGTCAAATAAGACATGTTCAAAGTTTCAAGTATATTTGAAAACAAGAATACCTTAGAATTTCTAGGCATATACCAAAGGCCCCAGTGTAATTTCCCAGTCTCTCTCTTTCTCTTGGTGTGTGTTTATCTAAGTATTGCTACTGCTTTCCTATTTGAAAAATCCAGAAAACAGCACATTTTGTTTAAAATAATTGCAAACATTTAAAGAATACCAACGTGTGGGAATTCCTTGATTCAATCCACAAAATAAAGTGTAATTTTATCCTCCCCCCACCTCTCAATCTACAATCTATGAAATAATGGGTCTGGTCATCAAAAGATGAAAGTGAAGGAATTTTTAAAAAAGTAAAGCTAAAATCTGTGTAGGATTTACAGTCCAGGAGACACAGCATAAAAGAAAACAGAATGGAGAGGATGAGGAAAAATGTAAATGGCAATTATTAGTTTCTAAATTACAAAGTTCAGAGTATAGCAGGTATTCAGTAGATCATAGAGTTTGATCTAAACACAATAGAAGATCAATTATTTTCTCTTTCATGCTTAAATTATGGCAGATGGCAAATGGAGAGAAGGAAACAACAACTACTAAAAGCAAGCAAGTTCTGAAAAATGGCCCCAAATCTCACTACTCAAATTCTGATATTTTGTTGTTGAATTTCAGTAGCAGAATTTCATGGGATGTCCATGCAGACTTTATACTTGAATCAGGCATTCTTTAAGTCTGGGCATTCAGACATCCACTTTTGCCTTCAGGTATTTTCTTCTATTTCTACCCACCCCTCATGATCAAAATTTCAACTGGCTGTATGGAAGAGATACTTCTACTTTTTATACCTCAAGATATGACATCTTGTATTAATGATGAGGTCAGGTGAAACCTTATAAGGTACTCCAGGCAAAGCACCCCCTGATATGCTGTTTAAACTTTATTGAAAAGTTACATTAACAGAATATTGCAAGTCTAAAAGTACATCCCGCCTCCCATCACCTTTACAGCCCAAGAAACAAGAGATTGTGGAGATTTTTTTTGCCATGTTCACATTACTGCTGCTGGTTAAACTACCTCTTATCCAATTGCTCCCTTAGCTGTGGCTCTTTTCTGGGTCTCCCAAAATCATTGCCACAAACATTACAACAGTGAGAAGTTGATGGTAGAATTAAGAAGATAGCAACAGGATGCCATAAAGCAACAATGACCTTCTTGCATCTAACTGCAATAGGATCTGCATTTTTCCCCTTGGTATGTAGTGTTGTTCCACTGAGTTGTAGTAGAAATGGAATAAGATGTACCCATGCACCACTGCCTTTAAGTAGGCATTCTTTTGGTTTACTTAACAACCTTATCTTTTTTCCTATATTTACTCAAAGGTTAAAGACCAAGTCCTTGGTAATATTTTTTTTCTTTCTACCTATCAAAGGGTTCTTCTTCTTCTTCTTCTTCTTCTTCTTCTTCTTCTTCTTCTTCTTCTTCTTCTTCTTCTTCTTCTTCTTCTTCTTCTTCTTCTTCTTCTTCTTCTTCTTCTTCTCCTCCTCCTCCTCCTCCTCCTCCTCCTCCTCCTCCTCCTCCTCCTCCTCCTCCTCCTCCTCCTCCTCCTCCTCCTCCTCCTCATGATACAGTTAATTGGAGCTTCCTGAAAGCCTGCATTAACAGAGGAAGCACTACGAAGACATCTTGGCAAAAAAATATCATTATCAGTTTTGAGTTGCAGCCCCAAATCCTCTTGTGGTCAAAACACAATTCTTTTAACTAAACAATCAAGGATTTGAACACGTGTTGCTACCATGAATTATCAGGACTAAGGAGGGGCTTCCCCTTGGCAGTGTCAGAAAATGTTAACAGTCTGCATTTTGGTTATCCAAAAGAAACAAGCAGAAAATGTTGGTGGGGGAGAGTTTCTCCTGCAAAAATCTCTTTTTGAATTCTATGTCCATTTCCCCCACTCCCCGCCCCCCACAGTGGGGCTTACATGGATGAAATCCCTAGTGGAATGTCTGATGGCAGAACTCATTAGAATGGAGAGGTCATTATTTAATACCAGACATACAAGTAAGAGATAGTAATATCAATTCAGATATTTTTATGGTTTCATTCTCTAGAATAAGAGATATAGTTGACTGCAAAGCATGCAGCTATGGGAGCAGCATTGTGACAGATTAAATAAAAAACTATGTTTAAACCTTCTATGTTCTTTTGTGCCAAATGCGATTTTTAAAGGGGTGAACCATTGCAGCAAATGGTACATTTTAATTTCCTGCAGCAAACCTTCAACTATGCCTAAGTTAATTTAATGTAAATGTCCTTGAAATAGATTTAATTGTTATCCAGTGTTTTTCAACCTTGGCAATTTTAAGATGTATGGACTTCAACTCTCAGAATTTCCCAGCCAGCATGCTGGCTGGAGAATTTTAAGAGCCAAATGCCATAAAAGTATGAAGCTTGAAAACACTGTTAGTCTATGTAAAAAGGATGTTGAGACTCTGGAAAGAGTGCAGAGAAGAACAAAAAGATTATTAGGGGATTGGAGGCTAAAACATATGAAGAACGGTTGCAGGAACTGGGTATGTCTAGTTTAATGAAAAGAAGGACTAGGGGAGACATGATAGCAGTGTTCCAATATCTCAGGGGTTGCCACAAAGAGGAGGGAGTCAAACTATTCTCCAAAGCACATGAGGGTAGAACAAGAAGCAATGGGTGGAAACTAAACAAGGAGAGAAGCAACTTAGAACTAAGGAGAAATTTCCTGACATTTAGAACAATTTATCCGTGGAACAGCTTGCCTCCAGAAGTTGTGAATGCTCCAACACTGGAAGTTTTTAAGAAGCTGTTGGATAACCATTTGTCTGAAGTGGTGTAGGGTTTCCTGCCTAAGCAGGAAGGGTTGGACTAGAAGACCTCCAAGGTCCCTTCCAACTCTGTTATTCTATTCTATTCTATTCTATTCTATTCTATTCTATTCTATTCTATTCTATTCTATTCTATTGAGGGAAAACTTAGCTGCCCTTCTAGTCCAACACTTCCTGCTTAGGCAGGAAACCCTACACCACTTCAGACAAATGGTCTATTCTTTCCTAAATCTGAATTAAAACTAAAGTTAAAATTATTTTTGACTCTTTCCTAAAGATTGTTAAGGCCAAAAGATAGGGACAATTCAGCTGGCAGTGTCGATTTATCCTGAATTTATTTCAGTTTTAGCAATACAGAAGTCAGAACCTTTCCAAGTACATGCATACAGCGTTGTGAGTCAATATCCCAGAGGGGAAAAAATCTCAATGTTCATAGATCTATAGAAAGCCAACATATTCAGGACTATCCAATATCCTCAGGGGATTTGTTGTTGTTATTTGTTATTTGTTGAAGTTTTTCCTCAGGACTGCTGCTGAAAAAGTGAAACCTTAAGTCCCGCTAGGCGATGTTGTTTCAAGGAAGGGATATGAAGCATGCCCAGTGGAGATGAGCAGAGACAATTGGAGACAAGCAATCCCACAAATAGCCTGGCCCTGTGCCAGGAAGGGCTTTATGGGTGATGAGCAGCACCTTGAATTGCGCCTGGAAGCCTAAAAGCCAGTAGAGCTCACAAAGCATACATATTACGTGGGAATTTTATTTCCTGGGCTTCTCCTTCTCAGACAGGAGATTAGGTCAGCAAAATATCACGCTACAGTATTTTTTTATACATGCCTTGTAAATTGAGCAGAAAGGAGATTGGTCAGCTATAATAATCGCAGATGGTACTCTTGGTGTATCAAGGTCCTTGGCTGTGAAGATAATTTTAGGAAGATTTAGGTTCACTTTTTGGGGAGTTGGTAAGTAAAAATGTTGGCAGTGTGAAAATGCCTAAGCCAGCCATAGGAAGATAGAAAGGAAAGAAGATTTAGCATTTTATCTTCTATTTGCAGTAACATCAAGGGAAAGAAAAGCAAGAGATATCTCTGAAATTTTCCTTGAATTGTCCAAAAACTGCAATGGAGCTTCCTGGAACATGGATCATCACTAATTTGATTCATATAACATTTAAATCCTAGCACTGAATAATGTTGTTTGCAATCTTATCTGGAGTACTTGATACTGTGTTAATTCAAAGTGATACTGGTACATGACAGAATGAGGCAAAAGTACTTTCACATTAAAAAAAACTTTGACTGATTTCCATATTGTTTCTGTTAATACAATATTTTAGCACAATTTACCCAGATATTTATTTGGTATATCCTGATCTATTTTTAGCCCATTCCTGATGAACAATATTCTCAATTCGGAATTGACGGGTTTCACAAATTGTAGCTTTGCTCGAGATATCCAAGACATCAAATATAATCAGCTGATTGGAATATCTAATGCAATCTTTACTGTCTCCAGTCCCAAAAAGGCATGAAAATCTGCCTGCAGTTTGTCCCTAAAGCCATCATCTTTAGCTGAAGTTCAGAAACTCAGGTATTTAGCTTTACAATTACCTTAACTCAATCTCCAAGATGAGGGAAGACCCACGCCTAACCTTCTGACAGCTGCAAAGAAGCTTCTCATAAATGTATAGATTAAAATATGGCCGAGGACCCACAGGCATTTATGGTCTTCAATGACTACTCCATTGTAGCCTCTGAAATATTGTCTGCAGGTGAATGACAGCCAGAAAAGTATTGACTAGGTAACCTTTGGAATGAGAAGGTAACAAGAGGGACAGGTGCTTTGCAGCAGAAGGGTTAACACGGGAGAGCACGCGCATGAGAGAAGAGAGAGGATGCTTTTAATTGTCATGGGGCACAAGAAGGAGGAAAGGATTTTAAAGAGATGCAGAAATATTCCAGGGTAATAAAATATCCCCTTTTTCAGTGTCAAAGTTAATGTTCCAGGCCTCAGGTGAAATCGGCTTCTTATCAGAGAGTGGTTTCCCCTTGAGAGGCCTGGCAACGCCATTGCTGAGTGCTGCCACTTCCCCATTATATTCTCAGGAGAGGCGGCTCCATACTTCATTTCGGAGAGGCTGATTATATTGAAAGGTGGAGAGATACACTTGGAAGTGAGGGGAAAAGTCGGTTCGTGTAAATAATATGAATGAGAAGGATGCTGTTAACCCAGCCAAGGCTGATTTCACTCCTCTCTTTCTCCAGGTCTTCCTTTGCTACTTCTCCTCTAATCTGACTTTATGGCTTCCTGACTAAATCTCAGGATAATAAGAGAATAGTACCAATGGTATTTCCATCCCTTCCCCACTGGTTACCACATGTATTTACAGTAATCACGTTCATGTCACCTTCAGGAAGGTTATCTTAGCAGTCTAAGGAAAGAAGTTCAGTTTTCTGATGTAGGAGCTTCCCTAACATGATCCAGCAAGCTCTATGCTTCACGAGATTTGAAATTGGTTTTCCTATCCTTAAACTAAACTCTATAGGTATTTTCTGCACTGCGTTGGGTCCCTCTATTTATTATTCTGTCTTTTAAAAAGAATAAAAATGTATAGGAGATAGAACAGGAAAAGTAGTAGGAAAGGACTATGTTTCCTCTTCAAATATGGCCAGACTTACATTCCAAAATGGGCTCCATTTTGCCCCTCACCATTTCTCATTTTTTTTCAGTTTTCATTGTGGCAGGAGGGAAGCTGGAGAAGAAAACTTGGGCCAATTTTCTGGGTGCATGAATGGAACCAGATTTGACTCTAGTTACTAACTGGGTTCATACATCATGCCACAATATACCGGTAGTTTGTTTTGTCTTGACTTAGAATAGAATAGAATAACAGAGTTGGAAGGGACCTTGGAGGTCTTCTAGTCCAACCCCCTGCTTAGGCAGGAAACCCTACACCGCTTCAGACAAATGGTTATCCAACATCTTCTTAAAAACTTCCAGTATTGGAGCATTCACAACTTCTGGAGGAAAGCTGTTCTACTGATTAATTGTTCTAACTGTCAGGAAATTTCTCCTTAGTTGCTTCTCTCCTTGTTTAGTTTCTACCCATTGCTTCTTGTTCTACCCTCAGGTGCTTTGGAGAATAGTTTGACTCCCTCTTCTTTGTGGCAACCCCTGAGATATTGGAACACTGCTATCATGTCCCCCCCGGTCCTTCTTTTCATTAAACTAGACATACCTAGTTCCTGCAACCGTTCTTCATATGTTTTAGCTTCCAGTCCCCTAATCATCTTTGTTGCTCTTCTCTGCACTCTTTCTAGAGTCTCAACATCCTTTTTGCATTGTGGCGACCAAAACTGAATGCAGTATTCCAAGTGTGGCCTTACCAAGGCATTATAAAGGGGTATTAACACTTACATGCTATGCAAACCCAGCCACTGTATTTCTTGTGTGCAGTTGAAGGAGAAAAAACTGGCTAATGTGAACCTGGCTAATGCAATACACCAATACACATGGCATAGTGGAACATGCAAAACCAGCCTTTCTCTGGGTACTGCTCCTTTCAGCAAATGGCACCTATCCTGTGCAAAGTGAAAATTATGCCATGGTATGTTTTACAAAAGGAGCAATACTTTATTGGTGTGACCCACCTCCCTACAATACAGATGTAGAAAATGCGAACTGGGAGAGTGAAGGCATTAAACATTTAGAACTATATTGAGTAAATTGAAACTCTTAAATCCACTTCATATTTTTCTCTGAAATTAAAATTATAGGTTGTATCATCCTTTGGGGGATATACACAATACTTGTGCTATCAAAACTGATATAAGTTTTACATGGACCGGTATCATACTAGGAACAAGAGAATCACACTGTTGCTATTATCATTTCTTTTCTGGAATGGAATATATACACAATCAGTCTTTTCCCTAAAATAACAGTCTTCTCACTGTGTCTCAGATGGTACCATGTGCCTACAAGTTTATTCTTTTGAAAGTACAGGAACAATGCATATTCCCAAATAAAGGAATAAAAAATGGATTGGTGCATTTGAACATAAATATGGAAGTTAACACATAGTGCATGATTTACTATTTCTTTTCATGTCAATTATATCTTGCCTTTCGGAATAATGCTTTCCCCATATTATGTGTATCATGTTGTTTCTTTCAGGATAAGCAATGCTATAACTAAACTTTACATCAACCCAATCTCTCTATTCCTTTCTATATTTACCACCAACAGCATCTGTAGGAAACAAAGATGCCTGATGCCATCACGAAAAAAAACCCACGATTAAGTACTTAGATCATGTTATCATTCCCTCTCTCCTACCCCACCCCTGGAAGGATATGGATGCTTGCTTGGCATCCTTGCTTGTAACATTGCTATACATTACTTCATAGATTGCTTTTTGTTCTTTAAACAGTTGACATCTCTCTTTTTGAGGATCTCATCAACTTCATACAATCATTATTTTCTTGGTCTTCCCCTTCCTCACAAGCCATTCATTCTTCCTTCATATTCTTTATATGAGTTAATGCTCACTCATACACTTTAGGAGACCATAATACTAGCATGATGCTTCTTTCATACTAGTCATTTACTTTTGTATTGGATCCCCATTCATTCAGAACTCATTCATTCTTGATCTTGTTTTACCACAACACTTTTGAAGTATCCCATTCATGCTGAATTTATATTATTTTCCTGACTTATTCAATTCTCACTTGCGTGAGACAAGTGGGAGAAACACACAGCTAATTTTTACATTCAATCCTTACAACAGAATATGTATTACTCATTCATCTACCAGTATTTGAATGTCTTAGAATTTCTCCAGAACGTCTCGATATAAACAAGTATTTTTTAAAAAAGGAATACATTCTTTTTTTTACAAAGATATTTCTGGGGCAGTTTGGTAATAATCTTTTGAATGGGGATTCTGGCATTATCCTTGCCCACCTTTGTCCATCTCTCCCCAGGAATCCTTGTTATGGTCAGCTACTGGTAATCACCATCCTAACCAGCTAGTTTTCATTATGCTTTCCATTCTGCATAATTAAAAATTAGTGAAATCCCTAATACTAATGCCTCTGAACATTGCCTGAGTAATTATCCTCATCATTGGTTAACTGCAACCAAAGCCTTTGAATTTAGAATTATGCCCTTTAAGCTATTTGAATTTTAGGTTAGCATGCACCTGGCCCATACAATTATCAAAGGAAACACTTTAATTCCAATGTGCAATTTTTTATTATAGAAATGGCTTTTTGTAAGTCTTTACTCGGGCAAGCATCTCTAACAATATGTTCCTATTTATTTTCTTTGGAATGCTTATCATCACCCCTGCCCCTGTGGTATTGGAGGACTCTAGACAATAGAGCAGTACACAATATAAAAATGCTATAGTCATAAAACTCAAAAATTAAATATAGCAGATGCCCAAAAAAATCATCAGGAAACTCCCCAAGGGTTCTGTGGGGACTCCAACCTATTAAGCACTTGAGGCAAACCATTCTAATTGATATTCAGCAGAAATCCAGGGCATGATCCAAAGTTTGATGAGAAAGTAATTTAACATGACAAAGTATTGAATATGTCTTTTATATTCATGCTCCTCTGCTCCAAAGCAAAGACTTTACCAAGTGTATGTGAGCTTGGGCTGAGAATACTTGCTACAAACTCATAGTTGCCATGGAAGCTATGGAATTCATAAGCTTCACCACAACCATATTCCAGGACATGGAGGTCAAAGCCCTCTGGAGCCAACCATGAGGTGAGATCCCGGAGCTTATGAAGGGTCACTGCTGGATAGCTTCAGGGCGAGATTGGCCCATATTTAATGTACAGCCATTTATATCTAGTTACCTCTGGATTGTGTTTCCCCTGACTTCTAGATGTTGCATGAAACACCATAATAAGGGAATAATTCCAGCTGAAATTGCTTGAAGATGTAAATCAGTGTTTTTCAAACTTGTCAACTTTAAGATGTGTAGACTTCTTCGGCATGCCGGCTGGGGAATTCTGGAATCTGAAGTCACAGAAGTTGCCAAGTTTGGAAAAAAAAAACATTGATTAAATTGTCTATCAAATAACAACTTCTGAAATAACTGAAGGAAAATTCTTTAAACTGACCTTCCCCAAATGGACCTTCACAGAAGATGTTGGAAGTGCAACTCCAGCATAGTTGAAAGAATCACAAGGAATCGAGTTGTGGGTATCTCAAGACCCCTTAGTTTGTGAAGGCTGTTAGCAGGGTAAGGCCTAGCTCCATTTTTAACCTTTGTACAGATTAGAGAGATTTTTTGGTATAGCAACAACAAAATGTGCTTAAATCTTAATAAAGGGATAAGCTAAAGCACCTAGCCAGTCTAACTGGGATGGTAATTAGCCACTGCAGTCTTTTTCGTTCAGCAAACTTAAACCGAAGCCACCCAAAACATCTAATTCTTCGACCTCCTGAATGCACTACATCAAAAGAATTGGCTTCTGTCAATAGGCTTACTTTTTCTGACAAAAATCTTTTAAACAGCCTCTCAGCTTTTCCATTCCAACTATGTGACCTGCTCACTGAATTTGCCAAGTTGTTGTAATGCTGCAGGTAATTGACCAGTGAGATATCAAAGCAAAGTTTGATAAATTTTAATAAATTTCATACAAGAATCTGAACTGTCAGGGGCTCTTTTGAGTAAACCTCTGAACTTGTTGAAGCTTTTCACATGATAGCACATGCATACATATATACAGAAAAATATCTCTGCTGCTCCCCACAACTCATGCCACCACCCCACCTCATGGTATGTAGAGCAGCTGGCTGCATTGCAAATAGAAGAGACAGCCTGGCTTAGATATATCAAAGGTTATATTTCACTTTGTAATGCAAGTTCAGGATTGTAAAAGGGCAGGTTATGGCTTGTAGCAGTTTCATTTATTCTAAGCAATTGTATTTCGGGGAGGGGGAAATTGGTGCAAACATAATGAGGGGAAAAAGCCCTCATGTAACAACAAGGAAATTTATGATCTGTTTTCCATAATGTTTAGATGAAATTATTTTGAGAAGTTCAAATGTGGCCTCTTCACACTTCAGTGAGAACACAGGTCAGAAAGGACAATTTCCTGCTACTTTGAAGAGGCACGCTCCATTCAAAACCAACACAGTTTAGTTTAGCACAGCCTAAGCACATTTAAGAAAGCTGTGTATCCCTTGGTGGCAGTTTAGGTTAAAAGTCTGTGCTGCTACAAGAACTGCATTACCCATATTGGCAGAAGAATTCATACAGGGCTGTTCTGGGTGGAAGTGAGGTCACAACCAGTTAAGAACATACTCTGGGTTTCCCGTTTCTGTTCCAAAGGTTTTCTGCACCAGACATTAGAAGAGCTGTTGAAGGAAGTTAGCACCCACCCCCTCCTAGAAAAACGAAATATCCTAGGAAATATTGAAAAGGAAGAATATGTTTCCCTGGATGAGAAAAAAAAACATGTTTTAAAGATAAAGCAGCTCCCTGCAGCTCCCTGCCCCCCCCCCGCCCACTTCAGCTCCAGGGTGATGAGATTAAGACCTTCACCCTTAGGACATGATAGGATTAGCCCTCTACCCATCTCACCACATGGCACCTGGGAAGATTGCATCATCCAGCAAGGCTCAAGCAAATTTGGACTCAGGACAGCCTACAGAATTTCCCCTGCATGGCCTCATGGGAGTCTGACAGCCAATCAGAGTGCATTTCTTGCACAGGAGCAGGAGGCCCGGGGCCGGGGCCCAAGAGAGGGCATAAAACCAAGGGACTCTCAGCATCTCACCCCTTTTTCTCTTCTTCCACCTCTTCGAGGCATGTGATCCCCCTTTCCCCAGGACCTCAGACCATGTGGTCCTGCTGTCCTCCATTAAACCATCTTTCCAAGCAGTCACCATGTTTCCAGTGTCTTTTTACCCACTTGGAACTGAACCCAGAAAGATATTCCTTACAACAATGTCATGACTGTGCCAACATTTGCATCTTCTAATCTCAGCATATCTTGCTATGGTACTCTTTAGGAAGTGTAACAATTGGCAACACATATTTTGAAACCTGTTTTTGTTACGACATGTCAGTTAGTAGGAATGATCAGGATTGGTTCCAGGTTTGAGAAAGTCTTGGGCAAAGTGACCTCAGTGGCACCGAAGATATAATTTTTCCTTTAACTCCCCCACCCCACCCCACCCCTTCCTTTCCTTTTTCTTTCCAATTGAGGCTACAGTGATGTGGAACTGCAGCTCTGATACGGTGAGGACTTGAATGCAATTGTAAATGTACTAACCAAGGAAAAATTATATGGAATTCAGAAAGCTTATTTCTGATTACATATGCATATAATTAATTTAAGGTAATTTAATTCAAAGAAGGGATTGCTCTATCTCTATGGGGACTTGCCTCTACAGGACCCTCACTGATGTCTATCGTTACACCCCTTTTATTAAGTAAATGGAAGTATGATTTCCAGAATACATGCACAATTCATAGAAGTCAGTTCTGAGGCAGAAGATGAAGCAGCACACTGAACTCAAAGCCATATGATGTAACATGCATGGATAAGACTTTAGCCCTTAGCATACAATTTTGACACACTAGGATTGCTGATTCCAGACTTTGGAAGATACATCTTGAAAAAACCCATGATGGAAAGGAAACTTAGTAGATGCACTTTTTCCCCCCTGCAGTCCAGCTCAACAAACATGTATCTATCATATAGAACTTTTAACATAAGTAAGCCATCCATTCCAGAGTTACTTTGAGAGATTAAATAAATCATTAAAAAAATCCTAAGATAAAGGAGCCATCTTTAAGATCGGTGCAGTGTTCAAGTAAGCCTCTACAAAGCAATGACTGAAATTCTGGTAGTCAGGATTGACACAAAAGAAGAATATAGGCAGCTCCTACTGACAATGTTTAGCAGGGTTTTTCAACCCTGGCAGCTTAAAGATGTGTAGACTTCATTTCTCAGAATTCTCCAACCAGCATGGCTGGTTGGGAAATTCTGGAAGCTGAAGTCCACACATTTTCAAGCTGCCAAGTCTGAGAAACACTGATGTATAGAATTATTAACAGAATAAAGGCTATTAGAGTACATAGTAAGTTATTTTGAATACTACAAAAACTCATTTTCTTTCTTCTTTCTTGGGGAAGGAAAGAATCTCTGTGGTACTTTCTCATCCTTTAAGCCACATGCAAACCGTGACAAATTTTTCAGAATGGGATTTGCCCAAGAGAAGTCCTCATGTTGCCACAATGAAATCAACAGTTATGTTCAATATCCTATTTTAGTTCTGAAACTATGCAGATGTATCCTCCATATTTTTCTTTATTTGCTTAGTGCTTTTTTTTTTGCCAAAAGAGATACCATATTCATCAAAACTGGCTTCAGACTGAGGTTAAAACAATCTTTCTGATACGTAGGAAAGAAACATCTGAGAGAGAGAGAGAGAGAGAGAGAGAGAGAGAGAGAGAGAGAGAGAGAGAGAGAGAGAGAGAGAGAGAGAGAGAGAGACCCTATCTGTGCGAATGTGTAAAACTATAATGTTCCTAAGCTTCTGTATTACCTTCTGGGTTTATTTGTGTAAAGCTCCTTGTGTCTGCAGCTGTCATTCTTGTTTTGCATACTCATTTTCATAGACTTTAACATAAGCATATCTTCATCTGGGGGACAGCAATCCTTAAAACCTCCTTAGGCTATAATCTTTAATTTTATACTGTGGCACCTTGGAGATATAAGCTAAGGATGAAAACATTAATCAGTGCAATTAATAAATAAATTCATTATCCGCAGATTAATGATGGGCACTTTTCACTGGTGTTTTGGCCCCTAAAAGGGTGTTCATTGTGGTGGCCACTGTTGTCAATATTTTTTGCATGTTTCTTGATTGCAGCTGTGTGTTTAAGCTGATCTTCAAAACAACAAATGATTCTCTGCAAATTTTGCTGAGGAAAACAGCTATCTTAATTAAATATCCTCAAAATGCCACTTGGATTGAGATTATGCAATGCTTATTTTAATTGGTTAACTGATTGATTCATCAGTGGGAAGAAAAGCCTCCAGGCAATTAACTGACAGACTGTGCTGCTGCTTTAGCTACCACATAGAAGAAACTGGAGCCACACTTACATTTTAAAAGCAACGGTCTCTAATTCCCTTCCTCAAAATATTGCTCCCCTAAATCTTTTTCTCCACTACTACTAAAGGCTGATTCAGTTGCCGAGTTACTATTGAAATGGACCATGCCTTGGCATGTGATACAAGAGATTCTTTACAGCTTTGTCATGTTCTCCTCACCTGCTCCATTCCCACCTTCCAATAATCTCTTACACAACATTGTTCTTGACTTCTCTTGAACCCATGAAGGGTAGAATTTAGATTCCATCGCAAGCACCAAATTGAGAAGATCACTTTAATTGGATGTCAACATCGGGATTCTAACTGATTTTTTTAAATCCCAGTATTTATATCTTGCCATATTCTGCTACTTACACACATCAGTCTGGGAGATAAACAAAGATAAAATATGAACACATTATTTTACTGTAGTAAAAGAAAAGCGGATAAATTTTTACTTTATGAATATAATAGCTCCAACAGGAACAGGTAAAATTTGTTCATCCAATAAAACAAACACCAAAATAAGAATGTTACTATTCTGCAAAAGGAACTAAGGAGAAATTTCCTTACATTGAGAGCATTTCAACAATGGAATAGCTTGTTTTCAGAAGTTGTGGGTGCTCCATCACTGGAGGCTTTAAAAAAAAAACTGGACAACCATTTGTCTGAAATGGCATATGGTCTCCCATTGAACAGAGGGTTAGACTAGAAGACCTCCTAGGTCCCTTCAACTCTATTATTCTATGTTCTATGCCAGTGATGGCTAACCTTTTTGTCGTCGCGTGCTGAAAGTGCGCACATGTGCATGCACCCATAATGCAATGTGCGTGCAATCCCCCCATGTGCGCCCCGTCCCCCGTGCATGCACATGTGACCCCCTGTGCTCCCTCATCCCGTGTGCTTGCGTGTCCCCCCACATGTGCCCGACCCCCGCACATGCACACATGATCACTGTGCGTGCATATGCGACCCCCCTGTGCACACCCACACATGCATGTGCAACCCCTGCACATGTGCCTTGCCCCCCCACACGTGTGCATCTCCCGCATGCGCCCTATCCCCACGCATGCGTGGCAGAGACTCAAAAACCGGCAGGAGGTGCACGAAATGCGCGGTAGAGCTGAGCTGGGGCGAACGGCTCGCATACCCACGCATGCCATAGGTTCGCCATCATGGTTCTATGCTCTAGTCTCCTTGGGCTGGCAGGAAGGTCATTTCTCATGAGCCCCACCAATATCTTCCACCATAGCTGACTGTTGCACTTTAAAAAACACAAGAAGGGCATTCAACAACCAGTTCTAGTTTCCTTAATTTAAGTTTTTCATATATAGGATCTGGCATCCTGCATCTTTAGGCAATGGTGCCTCCAAAGGAGAATCCAGAAGATGAGAGGAGAAGGACCATCATTATAAGGCTCAACATGGTAAAATGGAACCCATCACAGTTGGTGCAACTCAGAGTTATTCTTTTTTCTGTCTTTTTAAAAAAATATTAATTAGGAGATAGCTTGTTGAGGATTTTGCTTTATAAAAAAAACATCATTAGAGCTGAAGTGGTGCAGTGGTTAAATGCAGCCATTGCAGGCTGACTGCTAGTTCAACAGTTCAGCTGTTCAAATCTCACTAGGCTCAAGGTTGACTCAGCCTTCCATCCTTCTGAGGTCGGTAAAATGAGGACCCAGATTGTTGGGGGCAATATGCTGAACTCTGTAAACCGCTTAGAGAGGGCTGTAAAGCACTATTAAGCAGTATATAAGAAAAGTGCTATTGCTATAATTTCAACCGAAATAATGGTGCTTATTATCAAATGCATTTAATATTAGAGGAGAAGTAAATTTCATTTTCTTTTGGTAGTCATAATGGTATTTTGATTTAAATATGCTGAAAATGTGTGCATGCCAAGATTTTCCTTCCACCCATCCCCACCAAATCTGTATTTATAAAGAGGAATTTTGTTTTCTTTCTTTCATTTTTTTTGGCTCTTATTAGGTAACTACAAGCAGTATTAAAGTATTAAATGACAATTAATACTTAATACTAACTGTAGTTAGGTAACTACAAGCAGTATTAAAGCATGGAATGACAATATCAAAGAGAAAGAAAATGTGATTGTGTGCTATGTGCCATCTAAAGTACCTCTCTCCTTTCTCACCCTTATTTTTAGGATCTAAAGTTTTCTGGCTGCTCCATTGCCTTCAGCATAGCTGAACATAAGCTCAGGCTGTCTCCAAAATAAAAGATTTGTAGAATTGAGTGGCTAAGTCAGTAGAGCCATAGAGGATGGTGATTCTGCGCATTTATATTTTCAGAATTAGGAGTTAGAAATCTAACCCTCCTCTTAATTTCCTGAACTCACAGTTACTGATAAATAATTTGCCCAATTAATTTTAATCGGATTATGGCTCTTCCTATTTGCATTTCCAAACTTTGCCCATCAATGACCCCCCCCCCCCATATAGTGAACTTCCAAATCCCTCGTTTAAACATCTCTGCAAGTTTTAAGGCTAGTGTGCAGGATAGAAAACAAATCCCCAAAAGCAATCTTTTGAGAGATTTAGAGCACTTCTGCTCAGTATCTTGTTTGGACATCTCACATTTTATTGTACCTACCAACCGTCTAAACAAACAAACAAGCAAGCAAGCAAATCCTTCTATTAAATTCAGTAACTAGCACTGGTTGCTGAGGCTCCTTACAGTATTTCCTGGGGAGTCCACATATTGCCACCTGTTGCTATGGTGAAGTCTCTTTTATCATAAACACTGAATAAACAGCTGCTGCCAGAGAGCCTCTTTTCCCCCCCTTCCCTGGGTTTATTTGGAGAAAGTCATTGCGGAAAAATAAACATTCCATGTACTTGGGTCTATAGATCCTTGCAACTCAGACCCGAATGCAGCCCTTCAGGCTTTCAGGGCAGCTCAGTTCTGGCTGTTTCCCAGAAGTTAGGACTTCAACCAGAACATTGCATGTGATTTTTGTAAGTTCTCAAGAGAGCCTGAGAACAAAGAAACAAGAATAATTGTAAAATAGGCATCATTACAACAGTATCTTCCAACTTGCCTCTTCACATAACCTCATGCTGCACAGTCACAATGGGGAGAAAAATCCTCTTCAGCATCTTGCGTCTGCTGTCTTACAGTCAAGTAGTACTATTGACTTTCTTGCAAACATGACTTTTCTTATTAATTTTGTTCTGAAAATGGAACTGATCACACTATATGAAATTGTGGGGATTCTTTTTCAGGTTTTCAATTAACCCACGGCTCTTAGATCCCTGCTCATTGTTCTCTTTGGGCTGTTCTAGAGTTCCTTTTTAGAAATTTTTATTTTCATAATGATTTGCTCTCTTGTGCCTGTTGATACCCCTTCCTTGCACATTTTGCTTCTGCAAAAGTAACAAAGCCCATAATAACTACAAATAGGAAGAATGAATATTTACCTGGAGCTGGAAGGGTTAAAAGTAAATAAATAAAGCAACAAGCACAGGAATCTCTCCTCTAATTTTAGCCTAGAGGAGGGGTGTCAAACTCACGTCATCATGGCGGCGTCACGTGATGTATTGGGACTCCCCCCCTTCACTAAACTGGGCGTGGGCGTGGCTAGCACGTGACGCATCTGGCCCACGGGCCAGGAGTTTGACAGCCCTGGTCTAGAGCACTGTTTCCCAAGCTGGGCAACTCTGAGATGTGTGGACTTCAACTCCCAGAATTCTTAGCAACAACCATGCTGGCTGGGGAAGATAATGAGGATCCATGGCTATGTTGTTGCCAGGAAAATCTCAAGGATGTATCTTAGTAGTAACCAGGAGTCAAGCTCAGCTTGGTGACATTTCAAAAAAAAAATAGCACGTTTGCATTCAAATGGAGCATGTTCATCTCAAAGGTTGGACAGGCATAATTCTACTATCTACTATCAGTTACTGTAGTTTTCGGAGTATAAGATGCACCGGAGTATAAGACGCACCTAGATTTTAGAGGAGGAAAACAAGGAAAAAAGTATTCTGAACCAAATGGTGTAGTATATATTATTTAATAAAATACCAGTGTAGCAGAATACTTTTTACAACCATGTATACTTTTTACAACCATGTACACTTTTTACAAACTTCAAACTTGACAGCTTTAAGACTTGTGGACTTCAACTCCCAGAATTCCACCTCCAGTCATGCTAGCTCAGGAATGGGAGTTGAAGTCCACAAGTCTTAAAGCTGTCAAGTTTGAAGTTTGTAAAAAGTGTACATGGTTGTAAAAAGTCTTGCCAAGTTTGAAGACCCTTGCACCCCTAACCCCTAACCCACGGGTCTTCAAACTTGACAGCTTTAAGACTTGTGGACTTCAACTCCAATTCCTGAGCTAGCATGACTGGAGGAGGAATTCTGGGAGTTGAAGTCCACAGGTTTGAAGACCCTTGCACCCCTTTGGCAAGTTTAAGACTTGTGGACTTCAACTCCCAGAATTCCTCCTCCAGTCATCCTAGCTCAGGAATGGGAGTTAAAGTCCACAAGTCTTAAAGTTGCCAAGTTTGAAGAGCCCTGGGTTAGAGGTGGCAAGGGTCTTCAAACTTGGCAAGTTTAAAACTTGTGGATTTCAACTCCCAGAATTCCTCCTCCGGTCATCCTAGCTCAGAAATGGGAGTTAAAGTCCACAAGTCTTAAAGTTGCCAAGTTTGAAGAGCCCTGGGTTAGAGGTGGCAAGGGTCTTCAAACTTGGCAAGTTTAAGACTTGTGGACTTCAACTCCCAGAATTCCTCCTCCAGTCATTCCTGAGCTAGCATGACTGGAGGAGGATTTCTGGGAGTTGAAGTCCACTAGTCTTAAACTTGCCAAGTTTGAAGACCCTTGCACCGCTAACCCAGGGCTCTTCAAACTTGGAAGTTTGTCTTCATACCTGTCAGGCTGCTCGCTTCGGGCAGCAGCAGCGGTGGCTCCGGTGGCGGCGAGTATTGGCGGTGGTGAATATCGGCGGCGTCGGGTCCTGCAGCGGGAACGGGAGCGGCTGCGGCGGTGTGTCCTGTGCCAGTGGCGTGGGCTGCAATGGGGGCAGTTGCGGGTCCTGAAGTGGGGGCGGGGGCTGCAACGGGGCAGCTGCGGCGGCGTGTCCTGCACCGGGGCGGGGCTGCAACGGGGGCGGCGGCGGTGGCAGGTCCTCCGGCGGGGGCGGAGGCTGCAATGGCAGCTGGGGCAGCAGCGGCTCCCAGCAACAGCGGCTGCAGCTCCGGCCAGCAACGGCGGCAGTGGCGGTGGCCAGCAATGGCTGGAACCGGCCAAAAATGCCTGAAACGCAATGCTCTTTTTTTGCCTCCACATGCCCTGTTTTTGGAATGGGGAGAAAAGTTTTTTTGCGGAGCCAAAAAAAGAGCATTGTGTTTCAGGCGGTGGGTGGTTCCGGCCGGTGCTGCAGCCCGAAAACACTTCCTTCCCCATTCCAAAAACAGGGCGTGCAACCGGTGCTGCCCGCCGCCTGAAACACGATGCTTTTTTTTTTGTCTCTGCACGCTCTGTTTTTGGAATCGGGGAGGGGATCGCAGCGCTGCCGCCTGAAAACACTTTGGTCCCCAGGCTGAGTGGCGGCTGGCAGGTGGGTGGGGGCTACATTCGGAGTATAAGACGCACCCACTTTTTGACCCTTTTTTGGGAGTAAAAAGGTGCGTCTTATACTCCGAAAAAAACGGTATATACTTGCTAGTCCTGAAACTGATTATTCCAAGGACAGGGCAGTGGATGAGTAAACTGGACCAATCTCACATTTTCCCAAGGCCCAAAGACTTTGCTTGGTATAGCCAATTCAATTAATATCCTGCCAAACTGATTTTTATGACTAAAATTCCAATTGCCCAAAAAAGAAAAAAAAAGCAATCTGAAAAGCCAAATAAAGCTATCATCATTTAGTCACGCTGAGCCAACAAAACTTAGAAAGTGATAAACAATTCACAACATTGCTCTTCTCCATTTAGAAGATATGTCTCAGAGGGAGGACAGCCACAGATTACACATCCAAATAAATATGATGTTTAGGGTACTCCATATGTTAATATTCCTGTTGACAATAGGGGAGAATAGATGGAAATATAAAGGAACAGCAGCTTTTATAATCATATGTTTTCCAAATATATTCCCTTCCCTTCCCTTCCCATCCCATCCCATCCCATCCCTTCCCTTCCCATCCCATCTCTTCCCTTCCCTTCTTTCAGTGGCAATACTTTTTTGGATATAACTTTCACAAACTTCATGTGTGTGTGTATTTGTGTGTGCACCAGTATGTATGTGCAGATTCACAGAATCTGTTCTGTGTGAGCTTGCAGAACTATGGCAGAATTCTTCTACGTCTCTTTTTGAGGGATAGTACTAAAGTAACAGGGGAGATGAAAGAATTGGGCACCAATACATTCAGACAGAAGTGAGAGATGAGGTGTAAGCAAGGGAGACCACAAAGAAGAAAGTTTTATTTGTCAAAGTGAGAAATAAACAGAGCATGAACTAGGGTTTTAGTTGAATGGACAGAGAAAATGGGCAAATTATTGCTGTGTTTTGCAAAAGGCAATGATGTGACCTGATTTGTGAGAATGTGCTGAATCAAGCTGAGAACCGAATTTTGCACATGATTGTGGTTGCACCTGATTGACTGGCTCAAGGCTGCAATGAGCACATAGTGGACCTTCTTGTGGTTGCCACCCACCTCATGGCTATGTGAAAAGCTTCTCGCAGTGAGACTAATCTGTAAGAAATACAAGTTTGGGAACCTATATTTTGGGTGGGTGGGTGGGGGAGGAAAGGTTTTAATTGCCAAGTTTGATCCAGACTTATTCAAAACCCCAAACCAGCTGTGGAATTTGGGAGTACATCTGGCTTTAAATCTCTTTCCGAAAACCACTTGTTGTTCTTGTTCCCAGATTATAGTGATAGCTTTCATATGGTTGGATGACATGTGTGGTATCTTTCAGCTTGTTCAGAAAGCACTTTCATAAAAAAGATATTGGGTTTTTAATTCCCTAGAGAGAAAGTTTTGGTTTGTAATATGTGAATATAACAGGTTAGAAAGTAGGGGTTAGGACTAAGGTTAGAAATTAGAGGTATGCATGAGATTCAACTAATTCCTGAGTTGAACTGAGCCCCTTTGGACCAATTGTCTGCATCTACGAGATAAAGTAGGATCTCCTTGAAATGGTGGAGAACAGAAATTGGGCTCTTATGAGGATTTGTAAGTAATCTCAACGGAGACAAAGACAAGGTTCTAACTGCGTTAAAAAGAGATTGTGAAAAGCATGGAGGAACTGAAGCAGTGATGGTTTCTAAATCTGCATGCGCAGAAGCGTCCAGGGCGGGTGGGCGGAGCCTCCCACCACCGCTGCTACCGGTTCGTAGAACCGTACCGTACTGGTAGCAACCCACCGCTGAACTGAAGCCAAATTCAGTCTGTGTGCAGATCCAGAACTAACACTGCATTTCCCTGCATTGCCAGAGAGTCACTATAAAAGGCCATTAATCAGGGACAGGAATGTTGTATTAATGAAACTCAGAGTTCAGGCAGAGATTATCAAGAGAGGTAAATTAAACTCTTACAAACACCACCAAATTGCAATAATAATAATAATAATAATAATAATAATAATAATAATAATAATAATAATAATAATAATAATAATAATAATAATAATAATAATAGTAATAGTAATAGTAATAGTAATAGTAATAGTAATAGTAATAGTAATAGTAACAACAACAACAACAACAACAACAACAACAACAACAGAGTTGGAAGGGACCATGGAGGTCTTCTAGTCCAACCCCCTGCATAGGCAGGGAACCCTACACTACTTCAGACAAGTGGTTGTCCAACATCTTAAAAACTTCCAGTGTTGGAGCATTCACAACTTCTGGAGCCAAGTTGTTCCACGGATTAATTGTTCTAAGTGTCAGGAAATTTCTCCTTAGTTCTAAGTTGCTTCTCTCCTTGTTTAGTTTCTTGCTTCTTGTTCTGCCTTCTGGTGCTTTGGAGAATAGTTTGACTCCCTCTTCTCTGTGGCAACCCCTGAGATATTGGAACACTGCTATCATGTCTCTCCTGGTCCTTCTTTTCATTAAACTAGACATACCCAGTTCCTGCAACCGTTCTTCATATGTTTTAGCCTCCAATCCCCTAATCATCTTTGTTGCTCTTCTCTGTACTCTTTCCAGAGTCTAAACATCCTTTCTACATCGTGGCGACTAAAACAGAATGCAGTATTCCAAATTTGGCCTTACCAAGGCATTATAAAGTAGTATTAACACTTCATGTGGTCTTGATTCTATCCCTCTGTTAATGCAGCCTAGAACTGTGTTGGCTTTTCTGGCAACTGCTGCACACTGCTGGCTCATATTCTCTAAACAAAAATTCAGATGATTACTGGAGAACAAAAATTAGTCAGGGAAATATACAAATGCCAGACACAATGCAGTCCTAGCTAGCCTAGATTGCTAGTTCATTCTGTTGGGTGCTTGCTGCCTATCTTTGGTGCACCATGGCGGGCAAACTAGTTTTACACCAGCTCACTAGCAGCACTCAAGTTGCTGGCTCTTCCAGGCTCCTCCACTGGTCTTGCTTCACCTCATGTTCGTTGCCTTGTATCCAGCCAGCTCCAGTACCGCTTCTGCTCTCTTGCACACATGAACGCAGCTAGGTTTCCCCCACCAAAGTGTTACCTATTTATCTACTTGCAATATTGCATACTTCTGAACTCCTGGGTGGGCAGGAGCTGAGGAACGATTGACAGGAGCTCATTCTATCTCACGGAGCTGGGCTTGAACTGCCAGAATACAGACTATTGCTGGCTGGCAGTTCCAGCATTATTAAGCCACTGTGCCACCATGCCAAATAGCAGCAGCAAATAACAGCTATAACCAAGAAGATCAGCAGATATGAAGATCAAATTGCACTTTATAGGCAGAATCCCCAATCCCCAATTTCAGTTGTTGGAAGTAATACACAGTTAAATCAGAAATGTTTCTATCAACCCATCCATGGAGAGATTGCAGTCAACCATTGAACCAATGAATCAGTGCATTTCTGGGTTCAGCTATGGGACAATCCAAATACAACAAGAATGCAGCTTAGATAAAAAGAAGGTGGATGAGAATGAAAAAGAAGCTGAAATGAAAGAGCCTGTACTAACAGCAGAAATAGAACAGAAAAGAACAAAGAAGATCAACCAGGTAACCATAAAGTGCATGGTTTTTGATTGAAACATCTGAGTAGTCTAGAGCCACTCATTGCCAAGCAATTTGACAACATACCGCAAAGGAGGTGAAACTGAACATTGGTTAACATCTGGAAAAACCTACCTGATAATGAAAGATCCAGCAAAAAAGGCTGCCCAGGCAACTACAGTCCAATTGCCTGCTTACCAACAACTTTTAAATTGCTAACTGGTATGGTAGTTCATGCAGTCTAACAACATCTAGTTGAAAACAAGCTCTTTTCACCTGAGTGGAAAGGAAATTGTTCACACAGCAGAGGAACAAAAGATCAGCTCCTAATTGACAAGATGGTTTTGGAAAACAGCAAATGAAGTCAAGTGCCTAGAAATAAGAGGAATCAGTAGAAACATCATAAACTTTGTGCAAAGCTCAATAGCACAATGGAAAATACAGATTTTGGTCAATGGCCACAGATCTGGAGAGGTTAATAACAGGTAGAAGCAGATGTTGGGTCTCCTGCTTGGGCAGGGGGTTGGACTAGTTGACCTGCAAGGTCCCTTCCAACTCTGTTAATCTGTTAAGATATAAGAAAGAAACCTCAAAGGTGCTTTTCAAATGTACTTTCTTGGTTTTTTCTTGAAAACATTTTGTTTCTCATCCAAGAAGCTTGTTCAGAAGTGAAGAAGTTTCTTGGATGAGAAACAAAATGTTTTCAAGGAAAAAACCATGAAAGTCCAGTTGCCTTTTGAAATGCACCTTTGGGCCAACCATGACCTGGATGATTTAAAATATCCACAGACATCAAGAGAGGAATCTTTTGCAGAGACTCACTATATCACTACTACTGTTTATGATTGCACTGATTCCTCTACCAGGCTTCAACAATACTAAACAAGTCAGGGCATGGTTATAAAACATCAAAAACACCTCCCTGGCTATCACTCCTCTTTTATACAGATGATTTTAAGCTATATGGAAAAACACTATCTGAAATAGAATTGCTGTTCAACATTGTCCATATATACAGCCAAGATACTGCAATAGCATTTGGAGTGGACAGATGTGCCACTATCAACAGGTGGAAATATTGTTAAAATTGAAGGAATCAAGATGTCCTATGGAAATAATATCAAGGGTCTGGATGAACACAATTATTACAAATAACTGGACATCCTCCAAGATAACAACATCAATCACAATGAAGTCAAGAAGATGTGTGAATACATCACGAGAGTGAAGAAGATCTTAAAGTCTAAACTCAGTGAAGGAAATATCATCAAGGCAATTAACACCTGGGTAATTCCAGATAGGCAGCTGGAATAGTGAACCAGACTCAAGCAGAACTAAAAGCTCTGGATAGGAAGGCCCGAAACAATAACAATGAAACATGCCTTTCATTCACACAGAGATGTTGACAGACTCTACTTACCAAGGAAAATAGGTGGGTGTGTAATGTTGCAGGAATACCAGACAGTTGACCTTGAGGGACAAGAGAAAGAGATGCTGCCTACTAGGGAACAATCAGATTAAAGGGGTAGGAGTCTGCAACTGCTTAAGGGCAAAGAAAGAAATATAAAAAGGATCTCCACTAATGTATCAGGCTGTTAAAAGTGATGGCAGGAGATTTGTATTTTCAGACTTGCAAGGTTCTATTAATGTAGCCTGACAATAAAGTAGAATTGGTTCGTCTGGTTGTGTTTCCTGTGTGCTTTACCTGGGAGGGCTGACAGGAAGGGAAGGGAAGGAAGTTTCAGAAGTAAATGGGGAAAAAGGGAAATAAAATTGAAGAGTTGGCAGAAAGATAAAAGGGGAAAATCTCCTGTAACCTCTGGCTTCTGCTATGCTCCAACAGTTTACCTCCTGCCTTTAGCAGAAGCAAGGCTCCCTATTTCTGCCCTATCATTTTTTGGCTCGTAGCAATGATGTATAGGATAATCTCATGAGAACAGTATTAGTTTATGGCTCCTTATCATGTGTAAGAAACTTTTTGGGTGTCTCTCATCCTGAAGCAGGAAATGTATCAATGGGTACATTAAACATATCATCTACAATTCAGGTTTTTGTAAGGATGTGACTGAGTCATTCATTTCTAACTGCAACAGGAAGATTTCTGATTTCTCAGAACTCTTTTCTTTCATAACTTTGCCAAGGTTATGATTTCTAATTAGTCCCTAGAAGCCATAGATAAAAATCTGTCTCTGTTGGAATGGAATGGAATGGAATGGAATGGAATGGAATGGAATGGAATGGAATAGAATAGAATAGAATAGAATAGAATAGAATAGAATAGAATAGAATAGAATAGAATAGAATAGAATAGAATTCTTTATTGGCCAAGTGTGATTGGACACACAAGGAATTTGTCTTTGGTGCATATGCTCTCAGTGTACATAAAAAGCAAGATACAGTTTTAATGTTACCAGCCTAGGTTGATATATAGTTTCTTTTCCAATGGTAGACTTATACTGGGGAGATCAGTGAAACTCCCCAGAACCAGATTCAAACAAGAACTCTGAGCTTTTAAGCTTCTGTGCAATGTAAAAAACAAAAACGATATCAGTATTGCTCCTATTGCTTAACCATCTGCAGAGCTTTGCACAAGCCATCACTTCTGATGCCCAGCGTTTTTAAAAAACTATTGTTGTAGTTGAGAGAGAGAGAATTTAAAGTAAGTTGTCTGCTTGCTTTTGTTTGCCCTATAGAAGCACCACATTTTTTAAAAAAGAGAACCTTTCCTCTCCCACAGACATTTCTCAGAGGTGAAGGAGAGGTATAGCAGACAGGATCCCCCATCGAGACGAGATGTATAGAACAGGAGCTTGGAATTAACACATACAGACTGTAATTACAACTTCAGGCTGGTGACATCTCCAGAAGTGTATTTTTTAAAAAACTAACTAAATTGATGGCTTACAGGACTTCAATTTTTCCCCCTGTGAGATGATTATAGGTGTTGTGAGAGATTGGTGGTGGCCAGATAGATATATAGATTTTTGGAAAACTTCCCTTCCCTTCCCTTCCCTTCCAGGGATGGGCTTCAAAATTTTTAGCAAGGGGTTCTCTGCCCTGTTGCTGGGTGGGCGTGGCCATGGTGGGCATGGCCTAGTCAGCCTCCTGCACCACGGCAGGGGTGTGTTTTTGCCCTCCCCAGGCTCCGGAGGCTTTTCTCGAGCCTCTGGGAGGGCAAAAACAGCCTCCCCAGGCTCCGGAGGCCCTCTGGAGGCTGGAAACAGATCCCAAACTTCCGGTAGGCCCATTTTTCACCCTCCCCAAGCCTCTGTGTGCGCCCTGCACTTACCTGCATCCAAAACGGACTCCTGGGAGGGGTGGGGTGGGCGGGGCCAGCCAGGAGTGGGATTTGACGGTTCTCAGAACTGCACAGAATCTTAGCTAGAGGTTCTCCAGGACCCCTGCAAACCCCAGCAGTCCACCACTGTTCTCTTCCCTATCCCCTTCCCTTCCCCTTTTGTTTTCTTATACCTAGCATTGTTTACCCACACCTAGTCAATGATAGTGAATATTTGCCAAGAAAACACCAGGGCAAGGTATATATGTGTGGACCTTATGACAAAAAGAATGACTTTGACATCGAGAGGCCTGAGCTGACTGGCAGGAATTTGGGCTATGGGAACCACTGAAAGGAAAACTAAGGCCTCAAAATTCAGATCTGTATTAATATTTTCCACACTCCGACTTCCGGGTGCAATGGGATCTCGGACCATCTCTAGAATAATTTTCTTCCCAGTTACTGCTGTCCCTATTGCAGGCGAGGACATTAGTGCCGAGACGGGGAAAAATTTGATTTTAATGCAAGTCCCAGTAATCAGCTATTTGTGATAGAATTTTCTCTGTCCTGGTCTCCAAGGGATGAGAAGCAAGCAGAGAGGGAAGCAGGGTCAGAAATTAGTATGCAGAAATATCTGATCAGCCAAAGTAATTTTCTTTAATAATCGTATTCATACTGGCTGCTCTTCGCTCACTAGAAGAATTAAGTATTTAATAGTAATATATTTCATCTGGCAGCAGTTCCGTTTCGTTAGGAGCTGTGATGCCTCGTTGGGGTGGAGGGAGGGAGGAAGGGAGGGAGAATGGGTAGGTGGATGGCTGGATAGGTGGGGTGAGGAAGAGAGAAACTGGAAAGAGAAGATCTAACCTGAGAACAAAGCTGTTGTTAATAAGAGTAGAATATCTATCAGTGCACCAAATAGACACAAAATCTATTTCTGACCAAATGGGGAAAGGTTGTATTATTCTTTAACTGGAAATATATGTGCTTGGTTCAGACTATCTGTATTAGCATCCTGCTTCTTAAAATTCCTGAAGATCTTTGGTTGAATATTTTAATATTTTAAAAATGGGTACTGGGATAATGATTAAAATGTACAGTTTTGACCTCTCAGTATGAAAATGCAGCTGCTGGGTAATAGAAAAACTCAAGTTGAGCTTGATTTCATGGTCATGTCTATGCAATTTTCTTGGCAATAATCCTATAGAAGTGGTTCGCCATCGACTTCTTTCAGAATGTTTTTCCGACTCCCCAATCTAGCCTACAACCCAAGGACTTCTGTAGCTTCTAATGGATCCCACTGCGTAGTGTTTCAGAAGCAGCCAAGCTGACCTGCCACCTAGCAGACTGCTGGGATTCAAAGAATGCATAAATCATGGTTAATATTCCCCAAAATGTTTAGCATGCCATGCCATGGGAATGTGACATTCATTAGACTTATTGTTGCCATGCCAGGCTCACAGAATAGGCTTACCCAGGAAACTCCTAAGATATACGCACTGCAACATGTCAATGATGCATTACCCGCCAGTTTGATGCTTTGGTTGTTTCTGAGATTGAAAGAACGAGGGAAAAGAACTTAACTGTAGCTATTTTCTCTTGGTAATTGTTGAAGGTCATAAACACCTCCCTCCTCAAAGCCTTCTTCAAATTGAGCTTGACTCCTGGTGATTTCCTGGCCTTGACTCCTTAAAGTGTTTGACAGGATTGTGGAAGTGATTTGGCACTATCTTTTTCTAAGATGGCTTTTCAAATTCTCAATCAAGTTTATTACTCCAATATTCCAGGTCTGCCATTCAAATATAGGTAATCCTCAACTTATAACAGTTATTTTAGTGATTGTTCAAAGTTGCATCGGCACAGAAAAAAAGCGACTTTTGACCATTTTTCACACTTACAACCATTGCAGCATCCCTGTGGTCAAAATTCAATTGTGGTCGTAAGTTCAGGACTACCCATATTACCAGGCTAGGACCTGCCTTAACTTCCAAACAAGCCCAGGTAAGGTCAGTCAGATCCTATCATCTGCTGAGGCATGTACAGATATTTGG